>JAQHUG010000019.1:8553070-8594589 GCA_028555095.1 Dicrostonyx torquatus | reverse complement strand
GACACTGAAGAAAGAAATGAAAGAAGATACCAGAAGATGGAAACAGATCAGTAGGATTAATATTGGGAAAGCAGCCATCCTACCGAAAGTAGTCAAGAGATTCAACCCAATCCCCATCAAAATTCGAACACAATTCCTCATAGAAATTGAAAGAATGATCTTAAACTTACACGGACACACACACACACACACACACACACACACACACACACACACACACAACCCAGCAGAGTTAAAAACAATCCTAAATAATACAAGAACTTCTGTATCCCAATTCCTGATTTTAAGTTAAACTAATTTGATGGGGGTGAGGTTAAGGGTCCATCCCAAGTTGGCAGCTGAACCTGGCAGTGTCTTCTACCTACTGCTGTCTTCAGAGACATGAAAGAATAAGATACACAAAGGGTAAATACAAAAACCACCACCAGTGTCCCCAGGATGTTATTATCTTCACCATAGCTGAAGTGACAGAAATAGTAGCAATATACATTTATATACTTTGTACATAATATACTTTATCTATGTATTGTTTATGGAGCATTGCCATTTAATCATTAAAATAGTGTTATAAAGCAAGTGCCACCATCTTACACAGGAAGAAATTACAGTCTACAGCTGAAGTAGCATGTATGGGCTAACGATAGTGGGTAGCAACATGGTCCTTGAACACCATACTCTGTGTCCAGCGCAGACTCTCTAATTACTCCATTATCTCTTTCTTTGATCACCATGGGCCATGTCCAGCACAGGTTCTTCAATTATTATCTTCTACCCTTCCCTACAGCTATAAATCGCTTCCTCGGGGCTTTTTCTTTTAAATTTTATTGTTTTAAATATCTAAAAGGGCTTAGTTCAGAAGAAAGCAGCAAGGCAACCTCTCTTTTAATCTTCCCCCTTTCCTCGGAAATGGGCACCAATCATATTTAATATAGAGCAGAAACTGTAAAGGTCACCTTTCCAGAGAATATTGTGGATAGAACCCTGGGTCTTGTACATGATAAACGGGCTCGCTACTGAACCACACCTTCAGACCACGGACGAGTTTGTTTCATGAAAAAAGCCCACATTTGCTGTATCCATGATACACAGCCTAGAGCTTTGCTTAAAAGCTAACGATCTTTGAATGCAACCCCCACAAACAAAGATACAGCATAGAAAACAATGCATACCCAGTAAGTTTTGGTACCTCTACTTTACCTGCTCTATAAAAGAGTTGGGGCAGTTACTTCTCACTCAGAGAGAAGGATCTGTTTCTGGGCTCTTGATCAGACCATTGCCAGCAGCTATTAACACTCCCTATATGTACTTGTTAATGTCTCCTTAGAACAGAGGGACAGCCTAACAGGTTAAATCACAAGAAAATTTTGCTTCTTCTAATTTTCAAGACTATCAAAGGGAAATGCTTCAAAAATATTCCAGAGTGAGCAAGAAGTAATTAGCACTGGACTCAAACCAGCAGCTAGTTTTAAACCGTCTTTTCCAATGTATCATGCGGATATTAAGTAGAAATGAATTTTTTAAAAAAGGAAACATTTTCATGTTCAATCATCTGCTGTTAACACTGATTAAAATTGGAGGGAAATTTCCATAAATACTGACTTCCAAAGCTTGCCTTAAGTGAAGCGACTTTTCTTATTTTGACTTTTGAGTGCTGCTTTGATCACCACTGAGCAACGTACCCGTTGTTGAATCGGCCAGGGCTTCGTAATTGCAGAGAGATCACAGGCAGTCATCAGCATTGCTCTGGTAAAAGAGAGAGAACCCCCAAATCTTGTGAGCATTTATCCTCAGTTAGAAGTTACTAGCAAAAAGCTCACTTAAAATCTGCTTAACAACAAAAGACTCAATTTTTGGAGACCAAAGCACAAACACAATGTATTCCTTTGGAAACCCGGCTGCTTTAGCTGTGACAAACCCTCACTGTTTGGCTGTCCTGTGCATTACCGGAGTTTGTTCGTGGGATAAAAGCTTGTCTGATCATTGATTTTCTCACACTGATAACAAGGTGAAATCATACCGATTAACCACAAGGATAACATCACACATTCTACTGAGGACACTCCAGTTTAGTGGGTCACCTTCATGCACCACCTGTAGGGCTGTCTATGCAACAGCTTCTGCATGGTTGGATGGTGCATGCTGGAGAATCTTCTCCTCCAGCAGAGAAAAGCAAGGGGGAGAGGGAGCTGTTAGCCCTTCTCTAGCTAGAGCAGAGGGAACCACCCCGTCTCCAGGATCTAACAATGTGCGTTAGAATAGAAGGGCACAGCTGTGAAGCTTTACCCTTCGGAGGACGGGGAGAGGAGGTCTCACGTATCCTGAGATACCTCCAATTTTCTATGTAGCCAAGAATGACCTTCAATTTCTGATCCACTACCGAAGTTCTGATGCTGCCAGGTTCGCTCCTATACTAACTCTCCCACAGGAACGAGTGCACTGGAGGTATTTTTCATCACAGTTGGAACTCACTGTCATAAAAGAGTTCAACCGTACTTGCCAGCATAATCGCGTCTGCTAAAGGTGACTAACCACAGGGCTTGCCTACAGACGTCTCTGTGAGAGAGAACCGGCTCAAACTTAGAACTTCATTGTGCTTCTCTCTTTGTTATTATAGAGTACGCAATAGTCACAGGAGCAGGGCTGGGCATTTCTAAGGCACTATTCTGGAATATAAGTTGACTATATAGAACAGCTGGGTATTTGGATAGTGATTCCTTTTAATTTGCATATTTGTTTTGCAGGCTAAGAAATCTCAATCTGTATAACAAAATGTGGACATCAATACTGTATCGACATTATGTGCAAGTCTGCGGTATCTTTAGTTATTATTGACTTGATAACTTTGCTTTGATTTATTGTTTGAGACAATAAACCTCATCATTTAGTGCCCTGGGTGGCCTTGACCTTGTGGTAATCATTTTCCTTCATCCTCTCAAGTGCAGGGACTATGGTGGTTTCCTGGTTTTGTTTTACTAATAAAAGTTATTGCCATGACAAAGATAGTGACAAGTAGCAGCAGAGATATTATCTCCTGCTAAAAGAAGGGAGGAGGAAAAGTATCATTTGGAAGGGTCCACTGAAGAGCTCTCCCGTGGCCCAAGAAAAGTAGACACTTTGCAGCCACCATTCTGTTCTCACGGAATGGAAGTAAGTTCCACATAAAGGAGATAAACCCACATGGCATAAAAATGGGAAATCTACGAGCTGTTGATTTTTGCTTTTCCATTCCAAAGGATGAGAGAAATGAAACAAAATGGCAATCTTTTGGCCATAAATGTTTTACCTCTCTACTGTATCACCAGTCTACAACAAGGCAAGAATCTAGTTACTTCAACTTGCCAGAGATCACACTCAGTCCTTGGTACTACATACACCCTGGAGCAGCGGACAGCCTCAAACTTCATGACACACAACAAATAATCCCAATTGACAAGCAATCTGAGAAAATTAATGAGGTAGCAAAGCTTGCATGAACAGTAAAGTAAACTTACAGAAATAACTCCTTTTGAAGAGGATCTTCAAAACTGAATTGATTTTTTCTTATGAGTTCAAAAAATTCTCCTCGTCTCCTTGAACAATAAGAAGAACATGGTGATTATGGTGATTTTTCAGGCTCTTCTCCCTTGGTCTACAAGACTCGTTGAATGTATACTTTAAGATCTCCGTTTTCCCCATCTCAGACCCAACCAACAACAAAGCTTCATCAGCACTCAATACCCTGGTTACTTTCCTGGTCTTCTTTCAATGGAAATTATTTAAAGGCATGTTTTTAACTCCATGGACATTTTTTATTAAAGAAATAGAAAAATGTGAATTAAAATGAGATGATAATGATTTAAGATCTTTAAGTGCATAGGGGTAAGAGGGTCTAAGGTCTCTAACCCATCCACATCTTGCTGCAGAATTTTTTTTAAAAAGGGAAAGAAGACATCAAATGCTTTAGAAGCAAAGAGCAAGTTCTAGGTAACATTTCTTGTCATTCATGGCCCTAAGAGTCGCCTCCTATGTGCCCAACATTAGCAAGAGCCTTGAGAATTGAGATCAACCAAAAGATAAAGTTACATGATGAAATGGACCGTGCATGATTAACTATCAAAGACGGAAGTAAGTTCCACATAAAGGAAAGAAACACACATGGCATAAAAATGGGAAGCCTATGCAGACCACGGTATCTTTTCAAGTTCTTTGTGATTTGATGATCAGTATTCTTACAATGCTTTTGAATGATCTGAAGTTTGCTGCATTTTCTGATGAACCCTCAGCTGACTGAGTTTTCACTGAAGCAGACGCAGGCAGAGCTGCAGACAGTGGGCAGTGGGTGTGCGGTTTAACTGGCGTGTGTCTGTTGTACTTGTTAGCTCCTCATGCAGGGGCTAATACCAAGGCTGTGAACCCTTGTGTCAAAGGAGAGACCTCCACAGTGAGACGAAGCCCGGGACAGGCGATCCCACACATACAGAGGTGTCAACCTATAGGTCGGAAACTGTGACTGCCCAATGCCAGCAAGCACTGTCTGGCTCATAGAGAAGCGTGATAATCATGCCAAGTGCAGTCAGAAACAGCCCTCGGTAGCACTGCCTGGCACTAGAACAACTCCACAGTTCCACAGTAGCACTTTCCTGACAAAGGCAGATGAAAAGAGGATGGTTTGCGGTGCTCTTTGCCTGCCCACCCAGGCTGGGGTGGCCGTGTAAAAGAATCATGAGTGGGCAGAGACTGCGAGTAAAGGAAAGGAGGAAAGCAAGCAGCCTTTGAGATGGTTAGACCGGACCCGCCATGATGCCTCTAGGCAAAGTCACAGACACAGCAGTAGAAGAACATCATGAAAAACCCTGTGCTACCATTTGGAACAGTAAGGTCACAAAGGAGTTGCCTTTAAAGATGACCATCTGAGCCGGGCAGTGGTGGTGCACGCCTTTAATCCCAGCAAATCCCAGCACTCGGGAGGCAGAGGCAGGAGGATCTCTGTGAGTTCAGGGCCAGCCTGGTCTACAAGAGCTAGTTCCAGGACAGGCTCAAAAGCTATAGAGAAACCCTGTCTCGAAAAACAAAAAACAAACAAAATGACCCATCTGGCAAGCTCTGTGTCTGGATGTTTGCTTTTAAAAGAATTTCCCAATGTGGATATGAAAACATTCTAAAACCTATTTTAGAGGGCATCTCTTCTGAAAACTTACTTAATGTACAGTGCTAGGTCTGTAGCTAAAATTGCTTGCTTGATTATTTTCAGTGTGGTCTTATATTCTTCAATGGAGAGGCCGCTGAGAATCTGGTTGCCCTTTATAGAAAAAGAAAAACATCGTTAGTATTCTACCTGCTGGAGCTGCTCTCAAGAACCGATGCTGAAGATATAGTCACGTGACTTAAACTCACACCTAGTTCTGAGCCTGCTATTTAAAAGTATATGCTATAAATAGAATTTTCCCTCCTCATTCCCACCATGCACCGCTCTATCATGTAAGATAAAAACAGCAACATGACATTATCCCTGCCTCTGTACGTGTGTGTTTCCTCCTTGAGACTGAGCTGAAATCTACAAACTAAACAAGTTTGTCGCTTTCCTTTGTGCAGATTAATTACTATAACAAAACAGAAAACAAAGTGAAACTGAAAACTCAAAATCATATTAATGAATATGAAGAATGGAGTTGTGAAATTTTTAGATAACAGATTGTTTTAGAGACATTGTTCTGTGGCTTCCCTAACAAACTTGGGAACATTTCTGGTTCACTTTACAGAACTTAACCAATACTGAGAACTGTAGCTGTGTTCCTTATGAGCATGACAGTACAGATGGGTAGCAGGCCCGATCCAAAGGTGCTGACTAGTTGGTGACCTAAGAAAGCATGAGCTCAAAGGTCTGGAAGGACGCTTGAAAGGGAGTAACCCATATGCTGCGAGCAGGCAAAGCAGTCCTCCCGAGGGAAGAACACGCCAACGGGTTAGTCAATACCAAATGATCAGGCCTGAAAACTTACAAACATGGACCATTATACACACTAAGCAGATTGTATTTACATATCTAGAAATACACACACATACACACACTCACAAATAATTAATGAAAGGAGGGGTATATGGGAGGGCTGGAAGGAAAAGAAAGCAGAAATTATGTCATTACATTACACTCCCCCCCCAAATAATCAAAAAACATAATTTTTTCATGAACTATTTATGCAGGAATTTTTGTTTGTTTTTCAAATCAGGGGTTTCCTGTGCAGCCTTAGCTGTCCTGGAATTATCTTTGTAGACCAGGGTAGCTTTGAACTCACAGAGATCCACCTTATGCAGGAATTTTTGTAGGTCATATTTCCCATATTAGTAAAATATTCTTCTGAAAGACATGGCGGGGGCAGGGGGGGGGGGATGGGAGACAATCCATGTATCATCACTGAAGGTTTTTGTTACAACATCTTGTATTTTTTTTTGTTTGTTTGTAATTTAAAGCAGAGTGGCTCCTTTTGATCTTCAACTAATCAAAGCCCAGAGTTGAGCCACTGCAAACATACTCAGAATGTGTGTAAACCTTCTAAGTCTCAGAGCCAAGAAAGTGCCTGGAGCTTTAGAAAGGAGACCGGGCGGTGAAGGAGGATGCCAGGGCGCTGCTGGTTTGCTTGGCTGGGGAGACAGTGATTAGGGAGTAATGAGATCCATGAATTAAATTAACAACCAAATCTGTGATGACAGCCACAATCATTATTTCATCACTTTAGATCTGGGCCACATGAAACTTTTCAGAAAACTTCTGATGCTTTCATTTATTTTTAAGATAAAACAATTGCCAGGAGATATTGAAATAGCTTTGATACTGCAATCTCAGGTGTTTTTCCCAAAGAGTATAATCTGTATTTTTTATTTAATTGTGCTTACAAAGATAAACTATATAGACAGCTCTTATGACTTAAGCCAACTAAATGTATAGCCAGATTGCTTGCATGTCATGCTAAGTAACAACATATTATATAAGAATTCATATATCTAACAAAAGAAGTATGATAGGAAATATTTAATACACTTTTTAAAAGGTTAGTAACTTCTTTGGTTTGGGACTGAACTTGAAATAAGACACCAACAGGACTTTTCAAACAGGGTGTGGTAGCACACTCCTGTAATCCCTGAATTTGGGAGGTAGAGACAGGAAGATTAGGGCCGTAAGGCCATCTTTCAGCTATTTAGTGAGACAGAGGCCAGATTGAGCTATATGAGCCCATGTTAAAAAAAAAATCAACTCCCTATCCTACCAAAAAGTAAATAAAAAGCTTTAGCTACAGAGCATTTTCCCAAGGAAAGTACAGATGTTTCTACCCTAACATGCATATGTTTCTCCAATCTCAGTTTTACAAAATTATACACTAAAAATAACATAGTTCATGGGGAAAGTAGTGGTGGAGCAGATCACTCAAAACCTATGCAACTCTGAAACCAGAGCACAAAGCAAAGCAAGAGAGGGTCTCTCTGGAGGTGATTTGGCCCAGCAGGCCTGGGGGCTCCCTCAGAGTGCACAGAGGGCACATAAGAGCCACAGAAGGGAATGCCGACTGTGGGGCGTGGCAGTGTGTATGGGATTTGATGGGGAGGGAAGAGCAGGGTCAAGAGCCTCTCACAGCCTGCAGCGGAGGAAGAGGGCGCAAGGGCCTGCTTCTCACTCTTCAAACACCACATTAAAATGATACTGATCACATATCAACTGACTCACGCTACACATTATAGCAAACACTCTCTTAAGCCTTATATAAACTTCCTGAGGAAGCAGTCAGAAGAAGTTGTATAACTTTTTTTGTCAGTGTTGGGGGTCTAACCTAGTGCCCTACACGTGCAAAACACACTCTACCTCCCAAGCTGCACACTCCCTAACGTTATCGTCACACTACGGTATTAAGGTGAGGATTCGCTTTGCCTCAAGCAGGAGAGACCCTGTGTATGCTTCCTATGTTTAGTGGGGGAGGTGGGACTAGAATGGACTTTGTGATGCATCCTGCCCAAGAGACCTAAAAGGCAAGACCAGATTGGCTGGCCATTCCGTAGCTGTTGTGGGGTGTCTCTGTAATGAGACCTAAAAGGCAAAACCAGATTGGCTGGCCATTCTGTAGCTGTTGTGGGGTGTCTCTGTAATGAGGGTGCTTTGTGGAGATGATGAAATTACTAATACTTACCAGATACAAAGAGTGGGACGCTCAATACTGTCAGTGTGTTAAGAACAGCCAGACCCTTTTCTTGCCTATTCTGCTTCCCCACTCACTGGCTGATTAGGTGGGAAACACAGAGGCTTGGTAGTAAGGAAGGAGCTAGAAGACACGCACAGTAAGAGACAAGAGATGCTTATGGGGGCATAAAGGAAGAAATCGGCCTCACAGTGTGAACTATGATGCTTGAGTGGCCACTTCGGTTTGTGACGTGAGAATGACATACTATACAGTTGGACCTGATAACAGTGACCACAATGTGACTCTCTAAAATTCAGGGAAAAAAACTAGACCTAACCCCAGCAAACACAAAGACATTGTGATAAAACTGCCTAAGGTTACGTACCATGCCTTGTGACCATTTAAATGTAATGGTAAAACCCTTCCCTTTTTTTCCCTTATAAAGTCAACACAGGTAGAATAATTAACAATCCCACAGGAAGAATAAAAACCACCAACAGTTTTATCAGACACACTCAACCCAGCTCACGCTATGATGTGCGGTCTGCTAATACTGAGCTCCTGAACATGTGTGTTTACCTAGCGAGCTGTGTCACGTTTCCCGACATTTGCTAACACTCACTTAGCCATGTGCTCGAAGAGAACGGCCTGAGAGCAGCTAAAAGTGCAGGTAAGACGGAGGCTGGGAGTACAACTGAGGGGAAACCCATTTAGCAGGTCCAAGGTTCTGGGCTCGACCCCAGCACGCAGTCAAAAGGAAAAGAAGAAGAAACAGACACTGATCCATAGGAACCACTTCACCTGCTTTTAAAAAGTTAAGTGGGAGCCGTCAAGCACCAGTTTTGTTTCTAGTTTGGAATAATCAAAGGTCAGTAATCATATTTCCTTCGCGGGTAACACGAGATAGTTCTTACCGGCCAGACGTGAGGCTGTAGCGATGCCTGAAGTCTTGGCTATTCCTTCCTTACCCAAAAAGGAATAGAGAATGTTCGAGAATTTATGACCCTGGGAATAAGGCCAAAACCTAAAAATAAAACTGCATTTATAAAGCTCCCCTTTGAGATTCACGACAATAAACGATGTACTTACAGGGCTATTTAGGATCATCAGGCACTGATCAAAATGATGGTGCTCCATGATGGAGTGGCAATACAGCTGGGCCAGCGGGTGTTCGCTTCTGGGTGATGGCGGTGGAAAGAGAGAAACAGGGAGTTCCAGAATACGTTACTTCACCAATTTATTATTATTATTAACCGAAATTATCTCAAAACAAGCCACACTAATAATTTTCTATCCTGCCGAGGAGAGTGGGGTAATCTCTCAGAAATAAACACTGATGCAAACTGTCTTCAAATAATGATGCTGTTTGTTCGGAGATCGGTGTCACTGCCTTGAAGGCTGAAAACAGCAGATGTGAGGAGCGAGGGCAGAAGAGTGCTAGCCTTGGGCACAGCATGTGCACTCAGCAATACCTAAGCATCACTGGATTATTTCAGTTTCAATAGGGCAATCGACTTAAAACCTGGAACAAATCCACCTTGCCATTTCCCCTGCACTGATGCCCAGGTGGAAGGTTAGATAAGCCATGTGTGCCTATGTATAAGGAAAGAGACCACTGGGGTGAACGGGGCGTGAGGGATGGAGAGCAAGACAAAGGGGGGCGGTAAGTACACAGCCTTGGAAAGGAGGGGTGCAGAGTGAAGGAGGGGGGATAGCAGGAAGGAGGATGCTGAGTCATAGGGGTTGTGTGAGTGCAGGGCAGCCCTCAAGCTTTCTAAGCCCAGCTCTGAAGAAGCTGCTTAGACTTCCTGCCTGGTGAGCTGAGGGGGGGGGAGGGTGCCGCACTGTTTACTGTATGTGTGGGACAGCAGTCACAGAAGGACTTCTGAAGCACGACAGGAAGAGTCTTCCCTTCATTTCTCATGACCCTTCACATGTGAGAAACCACGCTCTTCACTTCCTTCTTAAAACCACGAAAGCGTTATGTGACTCATTCCTCCTAAGATGTATAAGAGCGGGGCTTATGAACTGCAAAGCCCCACGACAGTGGTAGAAAACACGATTTGCTCTTTCTTCACTAGTATATTGTTTTCCATTTTGATTTTTCATTAAAAACCTACCCAGAGCTAATAAGATACAGCAACAACAACAACAAAATGGTTGCAGTGAGAAACAGAAATAGATGCAGTAAGAAAACAAGAGCGGCCAATGAAGGCGGGAGAATGTGTCACCTTGTCTATTCCTATTGTTTAAATTGTCACCTGTCTTTCTGATTTAATGCCGCTATTGGCATAACCTTTCCCAATCCTTGCCTACTTTTTTTCTTCACGCCACCTCTAACTGATGACCTGTTCTGTGGACCGGGGGCTGCGCTCAACAAGAAAATGAACAGACAAGGAACCGAGTTGCCGGAAAGGGTTTGCTGTGATGTGTGTCCTAGCTGGGGTCAGTTAGGGCACTCTGGGACACAGAGTGGCTTAAGAGTGCCTCCGTGACAGAGGTGGCAGTTAGAAGGAAGTGGAGGAGAGTAATCTGAGAGCTGTTCTGGAGGTGGAGCACGCGGGGGCAGGGGGCTGGCAGGGAGTACAGGCTATGATAAAGGTCTGTGACCTCTCCTTGGAATCTTTCCATGGACTCCCTATCTTCTCCAGAGACCCACCACCATTCTTCTCCATTCTTTCATATTAAAGTCAACTCAACTAGCATAGCAGTCACATCCCTCATTCATTTCAGGCAAAAAAAAAAAAAAGACTTTCAGGTGTCTATTATCCTCATTTAACAAAGAACTAAAGAGCATGAAAGCAGGGTTGTACCCAGGGGAAACTGAGGCTGGAGGAGCTTTAGTTAGAAGCCAGCCTAGGATACGGCATGGAAACCTTTCGCGGAACCTATCAGCAAACCAACCAACTCACATAACTGTAAAGCGCAACACTTAAGACAGGTTGAGGACACATTGCCAGCTTCCGAGCAGAGTCCCTCAGCAGGTGCCGCGGCGGCTCTCAATCTGTCACCGCTTCAGACTATAATCCTGTTGAAGGTGCTGGCCTTTGTCTTCCCTAGTGACAAAAGTTTCCGTTTATCAGGAGCCTGTACCACAGCAGGCGCTGTGCTATTGGATTTATTATTACTGTATTTCACTGTGTACGTATTGAACCAGCCCCCTCACACCTACCTCCTACTCCAGCCACTGATACAGACTCAACACAGGCGCCAATCAGAAAGCTCTCTGCTTTGTCATGGCCTACCCTAAGTACCGCCCCCCTGACCCACAGCTGGTGCCCACAGGCTTGAAGTGCAAGCACATGGGCCAGCATAGACTAGTTAAGGCCAGAGGACCACTGCTGACTAATGGAGCCTGAGGTCTTACAGATAAGCGCCTTCTGCCTTAAAGCCCAGCGGCTCTGGGGCTCCGGGGCTCCTTCTATTAGGTTGCTCCAAATCACCTCTGGCAGGAGACTGAGTACCGCTTGCTCATCTGTGTGTCTGTGTGTCTGCTTCATTCCAAGCCTTTCTCTGTGCTCTGTGGGTCATATTCACCGGCAAGCAACGCATACAGCAACTTTTAACTCCAACTAGGGCTTCAGCGGGACCCAGGCAGAGCGCTATACAGTGGACATTTCTGTATATGTTTTAAATGTTCAGACAGATTCTCTCATTTGCTCAATGGGGATATAAATAACAGGCCTGGGGTTCAAGTACATCCTCTCATTGCCTCTCACTGTTATGGTGTCTACACAGTGTCTATTCACTGACCTAGGTGGGAGCCGGTGCAGGAAATGCAATTATGTGGCTATGATACAAAACAGTTAGAACTTCAAACGTACTTTACATTTCTAGGGGAGGCAGAAAGAACTGCATCAGATTAGAGAGGATTTTTGGCTTGTAAGATAGACCAATGCCAAAATGTGTTTGTCTTTACTTACATTCTAAAAATACAAATTCATGAATCAAGCAATGGGTGAAAAAAAATGCCTTGAATTTCCTGTATACAAAAAAAAAAAAAGCATGGAAACCAATGTATTCGTGTTGCTGCTATTTGAGGCACATCAGAAGGACCTATTTAAACCAGTACCGCTGTGGAATTTTCTTCCCACGCTGATGTCAGCGGGCGCTAATGAACTGGCACACTTTGTCTGTGTTTTCTTGTCTTGCACAGTGATTGGCCTATCCTGGACAGTGGTATTAGGAAATACACTAGAAACAGAAAGCCTTAGAAATTGACTCAAAATAAATGTCCTGTGAGAAAAACAAAGCCGCCTCCCAGGCTTCTTCTCCACCACCGCAGACAGCATTCGCGGTTCTGCCTGTGAGCCACAAGACCCAGGGCGGGAATCTCCGCGGCTTTGCACCTTATCCCCACGCCTTCATGCTCACAGCAGCACCACCGCTGTTTCAGCTTTCTCCTCCTTCTTCATGCATCCATCTAGCTTCCCCAAATTAACGGTGCTCTTTAGACTCCTCCCCGTCTACTGGGTGTGACTGTCAGTTTGCACCTGGCTTGCTGTGACAGTCTTCCAACTGATCTCTGTGGTTCTAGTTTCAATCCTTTTACTGTGTGGTTCACACTGTGACTTCCCTCTTAATGTTCTTATTGCCTAGGGCAACAGCTTCTTTTACAAATTCTACCAATTCCAGTATATGTGGCTTACGGCGACACCCCTCCAGGTCTTGTGGCTCCTGCCTGTCTATTTTCTTGCTGATCTACCACTACTGGTCCATGCCCCCTTCACAGCATCCCGGAATAGCTTTGTCCTTTATCTGAAAATCCACCCACCTTTCAGCTTAAATCTCATTTTCTTTATGACTAATGGACATGGACTATACTAGGCTTGGCCAATCTCCTTCTCTGATGAACACTTGATGTCTACTTCATTAGATGACCCAGAACTCACTAGATAATTAGCTTTCTTTCTGCCTAGCAAAGATCCTAAACTCTAGCAATTGCTCATTATGTACAAGCCTAACATATAGCATACTTTTGTTGAATCACTTTTTGATTGTTGGACTTGAAACTAAGCAAATAAATGCACATGCAAGTCCTATGACATTGATTACAGGCCTGATGTAGACACTTTCTCTATAATGCATGCTTTATAACTATTTTTATCAGCTACAGTGATCTAGCTACCACTCATTTTGTTTGATTGTTTTGAGGTAGAGACTCACGTAGCTCAGGCTAGCCTCACACTGGCTATGTAGCTGAGGTTAACCTTGAGCTTCTGATCCTCCTGCCTCTGCCACCTGAGGGTACCACCAAGTCCGGTGTACATGGTGTGAAGGGTCAGACCCAGGGCTTCATGCATACTTAGGCAAGCACCCAACTGAACTACACCAGGGCTCGTGCTGGCGGTTCACCTGAGAGCATTCTTCCTTCCCTCCCACGTGAGAAGAGAAAGTGGAAGCAGTGACGTTACATACATCACGGGACACCAGTGGGACCGCTGGTGATGTCAGTCATCTTACTAAAGAAAGAAAGGGAGGGAGGGAGGGGCAGAGGGAGGGCCAACTAGTGTTGGGCCACCAATAGCTCCTGCTCAAGGAAAGCCTTACCTCAAAGTCACTTACAAGAAAGGAGGATCTCGGTTTCTGACTCCATTACCAAATGGGCACCTCCTTCTTGCTGACTAACCACTCATATTTCTCTACCTTCTTTTAATTTATTTTTCTGTGTCAGTCTGGACACATCATGGGCTCTGGGTACTGTTTGCCCCTCTAGAAGACAGAACTTTACACGGGGCTGTTTACAGGACTTTATGACCTCAAGTGCCCACTTGTGAAGAAACTCCTACTTTAAATACCAGTCATTACCAGTAAGGAAGGAAAGAGGCCTGTTTTCCTTTACTCAAAACACAGAAATGTGAGAAGAAATAAAAGCCTCGGAGCAGCTTTAGCTTTTCCAAGAGTTATTGCTTGGTTAGTGTCTACTTTGAGTGTTAGAAAATAAGACTCTACAATCTATGTTCTGTTGTGTTGCCCCCCCACTTCCTCCAGGATTTTTTTTTTAACTTAAAGAGAAGATCTAATTGCTCCAGAGGCTCTTTGGGGTAATAATATTTTTAATAATTAAATATAGGGTTTTAAAAAAGATTTATTTATTAAGTATACAGTGTTCTGCCTGCATGCATGCCTGCAGGCCAGAAGAGAGTACCAGGTCTCATTACAGATGGTTGTGAGCCATGATTTGATTGCTGGGAATTGAACTCAGGACCTTTAGAAGGGCAGGCAGTGACTTAATGATCCATCTCTCCAGTCTCCCGCCCCCCATTTTTTTTAAATATTAGTTATTTTTAAATGAAAGAAAAAAGTTGCAATTTACCTTTTTCTTCACGTATATAGAGCAACATGAAGGCAATTTCTACAATGATTAACAGTATATATACTAATAACACAATGTTCCTTTCTGAGCTAGGCAGGGAGTACAACCATTCTATATGGACATAGGGAGGACAGCCATGCTGTATGGACTGGTCACACATGGAGGACAGCCATGCTATATGGACTGATCACACATGGAGGATAGTCATGCTATATGGACTGGTCACATAGGGAGGACAGCCATGCTATAAGGACACAGGGAGGACAGCCATGCTGTAGGACTGATCACACAGGGAGGATATCCATGCTATATGGACTGGTCACATAGGGAGGACAGCCATGCTATATGGACACAGGGAGGACAGCCATGCTGTAGGACTGATCACACAGGAAGGACAGCCATGCTATATGGGACTGATCACACAGGAAGGACAGCTATGCTATATGAACTGGTCACACAGAGAGGATAACCATGCTGTATGGACTGATCACACATGGAGGACAGTCATGCTATATGGACACAGGGAGGACAGCCATGCTATATGGGACTGATCACACAGGAAGGACAGCCATGCTATATGGGACTGATCACACAGGAAGGACAGCCATGCTGTAGGACTGATCACATAGGGAGGACAGCCATGCTATAAGGACTGATCACACAGGAAGGACAGCCATGCTATATGAACTGGTCACACAGGAAGGACAGCCATGCTGTATGGACTGGTCATACAGGGAGGACAGCCATGCTATAAGGACTGATCACACAGGAGGACAGCCATGCTTTAAGGACTGATCACACAGGAAGGACAGCCATGCTGTATGGACTGGTCATACAGGGAGGACAGTGATGCTATATGAACTGGTCACATAGGGAGGACAGTCATGCTATAAGGACTGATCACACAGGGAGGACAGCCATGCTATATGGATGGATCACACTAAGGATTCTTTCCTATTGCTGCTCCCTTTCATTAATGACATTTATGTGACACTCGGGATCACAAATAAGGCACAAGGACAATTCATTGACATGTCATCAACTTACTTCTCCAAATCTTTAAGTTTTCAGGTGGAAAAAGTCAGTCTAAGACAGGGCAAGAGCCTTCTCTCCTATTTCATGAAGGGCAGCACAGGACATGGTTGTGCAATGCTAGAACCCTTACAGAAAGTCTTCTGTGTGTCACATACAGGGATGATGGCAGGAGAGCTGTCTCCCACCCTGCAGACACTGGGAATCTCTCACAAGATGATCAGTCAAGTCACCGCTTCACTTACAAAGACGCTCAGTAGTACGAGATTCTGCCATTACAACATAGAGTTTTCAACCAAATTGCTACAAGAAGAGACTGCAACAGGGATTGGATGTTTTGATGAAAAGTACTATCAGTTTCACCTACTCAGCTATCACAAAATGCCACCTAAGTGTTGATCCTCGAAGGTACCTGAAAATTTTTGTCCCGGTGGTTAGACTCTCACTCCTAAGATCTGCCAGTGAGAGCATCGCGCTGGACACAACTCTAGGGACTACTGCCAGACCTAACACAACACACATTAAACCTTCCACTCGGTGGATGCGTGTGGCCTCTGGAAACATACACCAGCCTTGTGCTATGAGGATGCCATTATCTCCATTCTAAAGGAAATGGAGGTATGGAGAAGTCAGCTTCCTTGTTCAAGGCTGCAAAGGAGCACTGGGCAGAGCCACAGCCTGAGCACAGAGTTCAAGTTCTCTAACACGGTGTGATGTCACCGCCACTAGAACTGAAAAGTTGGTCTATTGTAAGTCAGCAGGGCCCAGCTAGGCACTTCTTCAAATACTGTTCTTCATGGTCTTATAAAGACACTCTTAAGCTGGGTCCACAAAAACCAAAGCAAAACTCACAGCAATTATATAATAAGGTTCTCAACATAAATACTGCTTGAACTTCATGCCTGAAATGTGATTAATATAGTTTCACACTTGCATTCACTTCCTGGATTCCTTAAACCTAGCTAGACTATGTAATGAAGCGCAACCAACTGATATTTTGTACCTTTTTTTGTTGTTGTTGATAGCTCTAACTTAACACACGATTCAGTGATTTACAGGAAATGTTTTCTTGTTTTACTGGAGAAACCATCTTACCGCTGTATATATGAGTTGTTCACACCACGATGGTCCAAATCATGGCTTAAAGCAGCAATCAGCAAAGCAAGTGTCTCTAGATCCGTCAACTTGTTCTGTGTGCAAAGGCATTGAAGAAAAGAAAAAGAAAGATAAGGCACGGGCAGGGCCTCCTCCTGTGGCTTTTCAGTATTAATTCCTACACCGCTGCTGTGCCATCACAGAGACTCCAGACACTCTGCTCTGTAGGCGGTCCTTTAGATTCTCATTCACAATGAGCTATTACAAATGTCACTAGACAACAGAAAATGTTGAAATGCTTCCAAGACGAATAACCTGGGACCAGCAAGCTGGCTCCGTGCCTAACAGTGCTTGCTATGCAAACCCAACAACGTGACTGGCAGGAGGGAACCAACTTCCAAAAGCTGTCCTCTGACCGCCATATGTGTACCATGACCTACGTGCACACACGCACACACACACACACACACTACATAAGTTTTTCAAGTGAAATAAAAAGAACAATCTGTCCACCCACAGTTAATGTCATGAATCTTTATTTCTATACATGTGGAATGACTGTAACAAACTTCAATTATCTTTTTCTCTTGTTTCTCTGTAACCATGGCTTTGCTCTCTGTGATCGGCTGCTACAGCCTTAAGGAACCTAGACAATGCTACTATTAAACAAAATAGTAGAAATGAGATTACTGCGGGGAAATGGGCCTTCAAACGTTGTATAATATATTTGCAAGCCCATTGCTTCTTTTGAGTCCTTGCTGTTTATATTATTTACAGTGCTATCTCCACCGTCAGTAGGAAATGCAGGCCAAACTGCCATGCGGCTCTCTCCCGGAACTCCCAGCACCGTGAGTGTTGAAGCAAGTGTGAAACATGACCTCACTCTTTGTCATGAAAACCATGGATAATTTATGGTGGTGATAACGTTAGGACTCTTGCACAACCAGAATGAGTTTATTCTAGTCTTAGACTGTTTCTGTGGGAGTGAAATAGCACTATGCTATTTTGTATGGCTTTGGGGACACTTGTTCTTCTTTTATTTATTTTCTATGTGCAGTGATCAAATCCAGGGTTTTGCAGGGGCTGTTCCAGTGTTCAGTCACTAAACTAAAACCAAGGCCAGTTATTTCTTTTAAAATTGACCATTTAAAATGTTTAACCCCTGAAAGTAGGATATTTGACAGAGAATAATATTTTTTAAATTTATTTTTAGAACTGAGAGGCTCTGGATTTAAATTATATAATTAAATTAAATAATAGATGTTTAGAATCACTCAGATAGCTTAGTCATTTCCCTCTGAAGATAAAAATCTAAGGACAGACATACGACAGGATTTGGCTGGACATGAATGCTTTATGAGAATGTTTTCTGCCCTCGTCTTCCTTTTAATCAGCCTCAGATCAATGCACACCAAAGCGAAACCTGTCCGAGATAACAGGTATAGAGTGGCCACCTTCCACACAGGGTAGGAGTGGCAGCCAGGGGCTTGTCTATGACAACACTTGGTAAGTTTTGAGTAATTCCACCATGGAGCAGTTGAGTGTGAATATATAAATGTATATTTAGCTTCCAGTCTCTTCCTCTAGCAGAAATATTTATTTGCCCAAGGACTACTAAAACATAACATAAAGTCAGGGGGTTTTACTACATTGTATTTATTCTAAATCAAAGAAAGTTAGCAGTCAACTATCCTGCAGTGCTAATCTTCAACGCACCATGAGCCACTATGTGGTACATTATTCAATGACCATTGTAAACGGAGGCTGTTAGTTCACTTCTGGCCACCCAGACTCAAATAATCACACAAAAGCTGTATTAATTACAACACTGCTTCAACAGCTTAGGCATATTTCTAGCTAGCTCTTACATCTTAAATTAACCCATTTTTATTAATCTGTGTTTTGCCACGAGGCTGTAGCCTACCAGGCAAGGTTCTGGCATCTGTCTCCTTTGGCAACTACATGGCATCTCCCTGACTCCACCTACTCTCTCTCTCTCTCTCTCTATTTCCTGTAGCCTGGCTATATTCTGCCCTGCCACAGGCCAAAGGAGCTTTATTCATTAATCAGTAAGAGCAACACACACAGAGAAGGACATCCCACATCAGACCATGGCTGCACATTGTAACTAATTTGAAAAGACGGGCTTGCTGTAAACTCTACTAAGCAGACTTCCACATGGCTGTGAGTACCTGAATCTTGCCTGCTTTCAGAGCAGCGAACATGCACTGTGCTGTGTTGAAGGCGTGTCTCCAATTGTGATAGGCGACATTCTTCCGATAATTCTTTTTAACACTTAAAATCCATCTGCAAAGAACCTTTAGGAGATGAAGGAGAAGGAGCGACAATGACTGCCAAGGTAGTCATCATTTTCTGAGTTCCAGGCACCTTACAGCACTCACGCTCAATCCCTATAGCTGCGAAGGAGACACACATGACTGTTCTGACCCTTTGACAAAGAAAGAGACCAACACTGGCTCCTCACAGCTGATGGCTTCTGGCAGGGGTAGGTGGGTAGGGCTCAGTTTTAAAAAACTCACATCTCACCATGCTGCAGTGAGAATACGGGCAATACAAATTGGACTGGCTTGGGTTTTCTTTTCTTCTTTTCTTTGGGGAAGGCCCAAGGGACAGGGGTCGGGTGGGGTGTGGGGGGTGTGGACCTGGAAAGTCAGGCAAGTGAATGTGATGGGGGACATTACGTGAAACTCAAATAATCAATAAAAATATGTTAGAAAAAAATGAATAAATATTTTAAAAAGAGAAAAAAATAACAGAAAGAAGAAAGGGAGAGAAGAAGCAAGAAAAGAAGGAAGAAACTACACTCCATCAGGTAACCTGCCAATGGTGGTTGCTCATAAGGGGCAGAGCCAGAATTCAAATATTACTGGTTCAGTCCAGAATCTAATAAGCTAACCTAGTTTGACTGGACGAAAAATGGATAATATCTCAAAGAAAGGTATTTCGTCACAGGTAGGACACCAACTACCTTTATAAAAAATACCGCCCCGTGCTTTCCTTAGAATCCTGAGTCATAGGTGCACGAGCATTGGAGAATGAGTTCATTCCACGCTCTCATGTCGCACACTGTGTGCCAGGATCTAAGGTGGCTGGGGTCGAGGTATCTAGCTCAAGTCTCAGGACAAACCAGAATCGCAGGTTGATGCCCTCTTCATTAGGTCTTTACACTTTCGGTTCTGCCTAAGGGTTAGGCACAGTTAATGACTGTTAATGACTGTTAATGTCGACCAAGAAATCACAATTTGGAAATAATATATACTAAGGAAAGCTCCTGGGACCCATATGGAAAACATTTCTTTTAAAAGATGGGAAGGGAGGAAAAGGCAAAATTGTTCAAGCAAGTCTCCCAAGTTGGGTTTAATTTAACTTCTAAGTGGAGTATTAAATTAAATCCTCAGGGACCCATGAGCTAAGCATGGCGATTCTGTTTGTGTTGCTAGTCTGCCTCTCTTAAAATCTGAATGATTTACTCTCTTTTTGTAAAAAAACAAGGATGCGCTTTCCCCAAGTGTGTCACTGGGGATACTGCAAACACAAAGAACATTGCCTTGGGACTGGAAAAAGTACGAGGGGAAAGAACACAGCTTTGAAAGTGTCCAGCCTTGTGATTGGCTCTGGGGGCTGAGCAGGAGGCTCTGCACTGTTGGAGAAATTGCTCCATCACAGAGGACTTGGCCTAATACTTTTCTTTTTATGGCTTTGCCTTCTAGTTCTGTGGTTCAGTTCCCAGGGAATTCTCCAACAGAGAACCTCAGGATTTCTGAGCACTGGGCCCTGCGAGTTGTCCTTGTGTAAGCAGGTCTGTGTGCCCATGGTGGATGTGCGCTCACTCAGCACTGAAATCTCAGCACAGAGTTCTCTATTCTGGACGTTTCTGGACACTCTGGTGGAAAGATGACAGAGCAGCCACAGTCGGGGAATTTTAATGAAAGCCACACGCTGTACTTTGATATGTTTTGAGAGTATGCATCGGCATCATGTAGAAAACCTCTTGTGATTAATTAAAGCAGCAAGAAAAGTAACGAGAAAAAAAGGAAATTCAGTGTCTCAATATATTCTGCACTAGTTCAAAGCCTAAAGCTCGTATTAAATATGTATTCCTACCCTGCAATTGAACCATGGCTAGAGTAACTCTCCTTGGGGATCTGGTCAAATGTGCTTGCTTGGGGCTCTTTGTGGATGGGACCCTCGATCACAGCAGACATTGGTCCCCACCTCCTGAGTCTGGGGGCGGGGGAGGGGAACGACAAGGCGTTAGAATCTGAAACAGGGTTCAGGTTAATTATCAGTAAAGAGGCTGATAACACCTTTGAGGAAGGCCAAAGACTGTCTGTAACAGGAAGGATAGTCTTACGACTGGCCTACAGCCAGGAGGGGAGAAGAAAGACGAAGAACCTAAGAACCTGTTAAGAAGAGACTTGCACTCGGGGACCCAGAACCACTGCCATTGATGCTGTCATCACACTAGGCCCGCCCACTTTCTAAGTTCCAGTTCAGAGAAGAAACATTTTCTTTCTACTCTTCCTAGCTCCTTTTTCGAAACCAAACTGGCCCAAACCCTAACCCTGCGTGTGTGGATGCTCTGGGCTTTTCTTTCCCTCTGAAGACCTCCTGCTCCTGAGCAGGTGCTCACAGACTGCCATTGCTGGACCTATGTGGCTTCTTAACCTACTCAGAAGGCCTTGCCTTCTCTCGCCCTTGGCTCTGGCAGCTGCTGAGATCCGCAGCTTACCTTCCCTGCTATTTCGCTTAAACTCTGATAAAATGATCTTCAAGTGTCTGAGTCCGTTCTAAAATTCTTTTCCTACGTGACTACGAACCTGCAGGAAGAACCTATATTCCCCAGTGACCATGGCATAAAGTGCAATATATACAGTTCAGGGGGTTCTAGACAGAAGGGACAGACAGGGAAACACAGTCAACACGTATTCTAATAAAGTGGGCTGTTTCAGAGACCAGTGACAGGCAGTGGCTGCCACTAGTATAAATTAATCCTGGAGGTTTGTCGATCAGTGTGAAATGTCTTGGTGGGGGCATCCTCTCCACCTAAAATTATACTGACAATAACACCTGAAATAAAAGAGAAGACTAGACACTTAGGCAGAAAAGCCAACCGAAATAATCCTAATGGTCAGGTTGATGCTGCCCAGAATAATTTTAAATCAAAATTAGCACACAGAGTGCCAATATTCCATAAATTTCCCCCACCTTGTAAAAGTTCTACATAAAGGAGTTAAAATCTTTTAATCTCCCCCACCTTGTACAACTGTTATGAAAATCTTTTAATCTCTTCCACCTGGGAAAACTTTTGTTTACACAAAGGGCTCCCTGTAATCCTAGAAGCCTAAGGTCTGGAGCAACTCATCACTTTCCTTCATTTCCTTTACACTGAGTCTTTTAAAACCAGCCAATCTCAAAGACTGTGAGGTCAGAACCCGGCCAATGGGAAAAATACAGTCACCATCTGTATTAGAATAAAATGAACTGAACTTCCTGCCCCGAGGTGCTCGCTGCCCAGTCTGGGTCATGGTGTTCCACTGGGGGAAAAAATTGCCTTGACGAGCTATTTTTACTTGGTCCGTGTGTTTCTTTGTGTGGCACTGAATTTATCTATTGCTTGTTTTTTGCCATTAAGGTAGGCTTCGAACTCCTCCGTGAGTCACCAGTGGAGGGGAGCCAGTTCCCTTAGATGGCTCCCCAGACTACCTGTTCTGCTGCTCACCCTTCCAGATGCTTCTCTGGCCCCTTCCCCTCCCCTGTGTCCTACCCAGTACCTCCTGTCACCTCCCGTCATTTTAGGTAAAATCCTCCTGTATTCTTCCACCTGGTGCGTGACACACGGTGGGAATCCAGTGCAAAAAGAAAAGGAAAGTAGGTGACCTAGAGAGGCAGGCTCTTCCTACGGCTAAGAATCTGAAGAAAGGGTTGCTAGGGAAAACGAGTGAGTATCTATCTGTAATACCCAATCCTCAAATGCTACCTATAAGCCAAACAAAAAGTAAATCAACAATGAGCTTTTTTCCAAAAAGAATCACATTCCTGTGCTCTAGCCAAGCCCTCGGAAGAGAGTCATTGTTCGTCACAGATGTGGACACTCCGGGAACACATGGAACCGATCAAGGTATTAGTAAGGAAAACCGGGATCCATATTTAGGACTTCTGACACCAGATCTGAACTTATCACATCCACAGGGCAGACTTTCAAAGTGAATGAATCCTATCTGACCATGGAATATGCTGATGGTGATTGAGCATAGTCAATTGGCCTAAAGAGGAGATAACTGACATGCTCTCTGTATCTGTGGATTTAGCAGATTGTTACAAGCACACACATACACAGGCATGTAAGGTACAGATGAACATGTAATTCACACCAACTCCCCCAGAGCAGTAACATCATTTACTCTAAGAGGTGAGGGCGTATGCGTGAGGATCACTAAGAGATCTGTAATTGAAGATGACATTTCTACTTCATGACGGCCTGGTTTCTTCATTCATAAATGAGATCCATTCGTGAGAACTTGTTGGGATAATCAAACAACACAGCATCCCTCAACTAACACTCAGACAAGAGAGACCATCATTAGCCTCTTTGAATTGCTTGTGCTTCATCGAAGAAAATTAATACAAACTTTGATTAAATTTAAGTAAGAATCAGATTAAGGTCTCCAGGAACATGAGTGACACTCTATTAGCCTTAGATATATTTGTCTTTGGCTTTCCTTCCATACTGTGAGACCTTTGATAGCAGGGTCAGCTCATCACTGGGATCACAAAGAATATGTAACTTTTCATAGTATGAATTAATGCAGGGCTAAATAGAATTTAGCATTGAAGACAGAAAGTTTTATATGGGAAATTTGTATTTGGAGACTGGACCCCAAAGGGTCTCATTTCTGCTCTACAGAGATGACCTCGTTTGAGAAGTCTGGCCTCACAAGCACCTAGAGCCCTGGTGCTGCTGCGTTTTACGTGGTCATCACAGCCTTGGCGATGACGTCAAGGTATTCCCAGGCTTCGAACTCCTCCGTGAGTCACCAGTAGAGGAGAGCCAGTTCCCTTAGATGGCTCCCCAGACTACCTGTTCTGCTGGTCACCCTTCCAGCTGCTTCTCTGGTCCCTTTCTCCTCCCCTGTGTTCTACCCAGTACCTCCCGTCACTGGCTTTTGCAGGTAAAATCTTCCTGTATTCTTCTACTTGGTGTGTGACACACGGTGGGAATCCAATACACGCATTTTTAAGGGGTGGGTTCAAAACAGGGTTTTTCTATGTAGCCCTGGCTATCTTGGAACTCACTCTGTAGACCAGGCTGGCCTCAAACTCACAGAGATCTGCCTTCCTCTGCTTCCCGAGTGCTGGAATTAAAGGCATACATCACCACTACCACCCAGTTTAATGAATACATTTTTAATGACTGATGGGTTTTCTTAGGCAAGGCTACGTTATCATTAAAGCTGAAAGCCCCTATTACGTGGTATTAGTCAGGTACAGTTTTCTATCTTACACACATACACATGAGTGTACACACACACACACACACACACACACACACACACATACACACATACACACTTTTACCAAAGCACATCGCTGCCTTCCTACCTCATGCTTCATCTGGAAGTTCTGCACAAGGTTGAGGTCAGTGAACATCCGAATTGTACACAGCGCTGTTTCCACATCAGACAGCTCAAAGTCGCTGAAGCTGAAGTCAGTAATTTTAAGGGTTTGGGCAGATGGTACCACAGCAGCCTTAATGAAGAGAAGAAAATGAAATAACGCTGTGAACTAAGATGATAGTTAGCCACAATGCTTTCTCACTTTTCTGTAGGGACACAGAACATGCTGTTTCTTTCAATATTGCTGTAGTTTGGATCTGGAATGTTCCTGAAAAAAAAAAAAAAGTGGGCGTGTTCTTCAGCCCAGTGCTGTTGGGATGTCTTAGTAAGGGTTTCTGTTGCTGTGGTAAGACATCATGACCAAAGACAACTTTAGGGTAGGAGACATTTATGCATCTTACAACAGGCAGTCCATCATCCTAGGAAGCCTGGGAAGGACCTCAGAGTAGGAACCTGGTGGTAAGAACTGGTGCAAGGGCCATAGAGGGGCTCTGCTTATCGGCTAGATCCTTATGGCTTGATTAGCCTACTTTCTTAGAGCGCCCAGGACCACCAGTCCAGGGGTGGCACTGACCACAGTGAGCTGTGCCTAGCCACATCAATCATCAAGAAAAAGCACCAATGGCTTGCCTACATGCGAATCTGGTGGGGGCGTATTCTCAATTAAGTTTTTCTTGTGTCAAGTTTATATAAAACTAACTAGCACATGGTGGGTGGGACGTGTCAAGAGGTGGAGCTCGGGGTGGGGGTTAGTTTTACTGGAGGGATGACCTAGAATGGAAGACTCTGGAGCATTCGTTTCCTCTTACTGAAAACACTCGCTAGATGTCATGGAACGATCAGTTTTCTCTACCAGGTTTTTCCCATAATGCACTGGATCAACCCCAGACTCCACAGCAGTAGAGCCAACTTGATTATGTACTACAAACTCTGAAACATGAGCCCACATAAACGTCCTCTTTTTCAGTTGGTTCTCTCGGGTACGCTTTCAAGCAATGGCAAACTGCAATAGACCAGAAATTTATAACACAGGATCCCCCTACCCTTTTTAAACCAAGCCACATGGGGTTAACAAATATGATTCCAGAGAGGTGAGAGGCTTGCCACCATGAGGCCGCACTTCAAACAGAAAGTAGCAAAGAGGGCCCCGGAAATCTGGCTCTTTTATACCTCTTATACATCTGACAGATGCAACCCTCTGGAACTATTCCATTGCTGGAAGTCAAGCAGTAAGCACCGTAAAGATAATGGTCCAGGTAATTTATATTTCACTCATACAAAAACCTTGTGGATAGATACCCTGCACCCTGACCTGACAAAGAGGTCAGGTAAGGGATGGAGCTGGTTTCCAAGACAGCACGCTGCCTGGCTCAGATCTGGCCGCACTGCTACCCTGTAGAGCCTACAGGGGAGTCCATGCAGATTCTCCTCCTAGCTTGAACATGTCAATCACCTACAGTGCCAACAAAAGCACTGGCGTGGGAATTTCAACTTTGTCCATTACAGGTGGCCGTGGGAAGTTGATTCTGTTTATATTTTGGAAAGGGTGGCTCACTCTGGTTTTTTTTTGTTTGTTTGTTTGTTTGTTTGTTTTTAACTGAAATCGTTGGCCTTGATTTTACAGTCATTTAATTGTAGCAAGCACCTGGAGGGTCTTCAAAGAAACCTTGCTCTTTTACATCTGTCTCTCCTCCTTTGTACTGTCTGCTTCTGTGAGCTCCTGCTCTTTAACTGACAAGTTCCTCTAGGACACAGTTACAATCGAAAGTAGGAGTAAGTGCGCGCGCGCGCGCACACACACACACACACACACACACACAGACACGGTGCTAGCCCCTCTCTGAGAGTACCTGTTAAGTGATACCAATGGCTGTAACTTACTGTCATGGTTCCTATGCTTTTTTTATTTATTAACATAAATACTTAAGAGTAACTGGGAGGGAATTAAAAAAATCTTATTCTCTTTGCTTAACTTAAATTTTCATTTTATTTAAAGATGAGCCTCCTATGGAGCTCAGGCTACCCTGGAGCCCAAGGTCTGCCTACCTTAGCACTGCCAGTATTGGAGCAATAGGCGTGCACCAAGATTCTTAAAGTCCTCAAGCTTCCTAGGAGGATGAGGTCCATCTGCCTGTGCTAGGGCAGTCCTCCAAGTACACTCTAATCTCGCTGTCAGAAACACCTAATTTGTTATGCTGTTTAGGTATTAGAAAAATTAAACAGCAACATGATCTTTGAACCCTTTTTCTAAAACATCAATGAAAGATGAACTGGCCAAGGTCAAGGGACCCTGGCAGCCTCACTGCTCTCTCCTGTATGCTTGCTGGAGCTTGTGGCTACTTGAACTTATAGGACCCCCTACTCCCGCACCCGTGGACCATCTACTCTGGGCAAGCAATCGAGTGTTAGTATTGGTGGCAGCCCCATCAACCTGAGAGCAACTTGATAAAAAGAACCTTTTTGTTTATTGAGAAAAATACTGAGTGGAAACAGTTGCCAAACCCCTTCAGTTTCTTAGTATTCAGACGGCACTATCCTGTCTTCCTTTCAACTTTGGGAACTAAAGCCATCAAAATACTAAAATCTTCCAGAGCAACTGGGCGCTCTATAGCCCCTCTACCTTCAAAACTATTTCCCCCGCTCATGGTGGCTGTCATGTTTTACTTCACATAGACAAGATTGTCCCATCCTGTAAGACTCTTCCCCTCAGACAGAACTTCACGAGAAAATATGCAGCCTGGAAAGCTAGTCCCATGGATTTTGTGGGGGCTGGAACAGGGAAGACAACTGAACATGTTTAGATAAAGGTCTCATTGTTTACAGTGGCTTCCAGCATCAGAGAGGGAGCCACTCCAGTTGGGGAGGAAACAGATAACATCTGCTTTCCCTGAGCATATCCACTAGACCAGAGAACAGATGTCTCATTCCTCAGCATCATTTTTCTTACAGCAGGACATCCTCTTCCTTCCCTTCCACAAAGCATATTCCACAGCTGCAGGAGAGGTGGCCCACACAGCGCAGCCCAGGCCTCCCCTTTGTGCGTGGAGTCTCGGCCTCTCAGACTGACAGTCGCTACCACACCACAGCACAAACTCCATGAGCAGACCCACAGAGACTGGCAAACCTTCTCCACGAGGGCCTTGTAGACAGATGCCAGGTTCAGAACTGGGACCAGTCACTAACGAGGTTTAAGGAAGTCAAAAATGCCTTAAAACACTCCTTCTTTAGCCATTACATAAAATGTCAACTTTCTGTTTGTTTCTTTTACTATTTCAGAAGATAAAAAATATTGCATGTTTTTCTAATAGCAGAGACCGAAGTGTGAGGTATTTGGAAGTGGGACAGTCGGGTACAATTCTAGATTCTCAGAAGTTCTGTTGGTCACATTTGTATGCACTAGAATTTAGAAAATGAGACATCAGCCGGGGAGACAGGTAGGCTGGCTGCAGATCTTCACCTCACATTCCTCTGACTGTGATGCCTCCGTGGCATCCCAAACTCTGTAGCAGACCACTCACTGCAGCCTCCGCTCCTTTCCTGCCCACTATCTCCAGGCCATCATACAGGTCTTCTCCTCCAACCTCCCTTCCCTTCCCTCCCCTCATCTCATCCCAGCCCCCAGTTCCAGCAGGCATTCCCTGGGAATCCACCAGCCAACCCTTCAGAGACGCAAGTAGGCCAGCAAAACAGATAAGCAAGCTTCATGTCCTTGCTCCCCAATCTCATCCCCAGCTGTGTGGCAGACTCCCTGTTGTGGCCTCTCCGCACTCTCTACAACCCTACCCAGGGGACTAAGGAGATCCTGGCAGAATATCTTGCTTTCCTTCCTCCAGCGGACCCCTTCAGCTTCCCCTTCTTAGTTCATTCCCATTCCTAAGTGCCAGGTCCCAATACCATTTTGCCCTGAACCTCTAGTAGCCACACCTATCAAGATCCCAGAATTCTGTACCAGGCAACACACAGCCATCACATCCTCCTAAGAAACAGAGAGGGCAACAGAAACCAAGGAACAAAACACCCACCCAATAAAGACAAGACTAGATATCAGTACCTAGAATTATAATCAAACCCAGATGCTGGGACAACAGTGTAAGCACAATCAATACCAGGCAGGACGAATCTCCACTAGAGTCCAGCTATCCTACCCAGGCCCTGAGATCTGCAGTACAGCTGAAGCATAAGACAAAGACCATGAAATAGTCTTTATGAGTATGACAGAGGTTCCTAAAGAGGAAATGAATAAATCCCTTTAAAAAAAAAATCCATGAACATACAAACAAAAACTGGAGTGAAATAAATAAAATAGTTGAAGACCTAAAAGGAGAAATAGAATCAATAAAGAAAACCCAAACTGCCAGGCGGTGGTGGCGCACGCCTTTAGTCCCAGCACTCGGGAGGCAGAGGCAGGCGGATCTCTGTGAGTTCAAGACCAACCTGGTCTACAAGAGCTAGTTCCAGGGGCTGGGGAGATGGGTCAGTGGTTGAGGGCATTGCCTGCTCTTCTGGGGGTCCTGAGTTCAGTTCCCGGCAACCACGTGGAGGCTCATAGCCATCTGTGATGGGGTCTGGTGCCCTCTTCTGGCCTGCGGACATACATGCAGACAGAGTATTGTGTAAATAATAAATAAATATTTAAAAAAAAAAAAAGAGCTAGTTCCAGGACAGGCTCCAAAGCCACAGAGAAACCCTGTCTCGAAAAAACAAAAACAAACAAACAAACAAACAAAAAATCCAAACTGAGGAAAATCTGGAAATAAAAAATTTAGGAATTCCATCAGGAACCTCAGAGGCAAGACTCACTGACTAGCAAATAAAAAGTTCACCAAAAAGAACACTCACCACGATCAAGTAGGCTTTATGCTAGAAATGCAGGGATGATTCAACATCCATAAACTCATGAATGTGATTCATCATACAAACAAAGAGAAAGACAAAACCATGGGATCAACTTATTAGCTACAGAAAAGGCCTCTCACAAAACCCAACACCCTTTCATGATAAAAGTCTTTGAGCATTTAGAGATATGAGGGACATAGCTCAATATAATAAAAGCAGTTAATGAAAAGCCCATGGCCAACATCAACTTTAATGGAAAGAAATTCAAAGCAACTCTATTAAAATCAGGAACAAGACAAGGCTGCCCACTCTCTCCATATCTATTCAGCATAGTACTTGGAGACTTAACTAGAACAACAAGACACCTGAAGGAGATCAAGGAGACAAAAATTACAGAGAAAGAAGTCAAAGCTTATTTGCAGTGATATGATACTATACATGAGTGACTCTAAAAGTTCCACTGAGAAACTCCTACAGCTGATAAACACTTTCAGCAAAGTGGCTGGATACAAAATCAACTAACAAAAATCAGCAGCCTTCTGATATACAAAAGACAAATGGGCTGAAAAAGAGAGCAGGGAAACAACACCTCTCACAATAGACTCAAATAATATAAAACATCCTGGGTAACATTAACCAAGCAAGTGAAAGACGTGCATGATAAAAACTTTAATACAATTAAGAGAGAAGTTGGAGATATCAGAAGATGGAAAGACCTCCCATTCATGGATTGGTAGATTAACAGATATATATTAACATATACCATAAAAATGGTCATTACTAAAAGCTATCTACAGATTTAATGCAATTCCTACCAAAATTCCAACACAATTCTTCACAAAATTGAAAGGACAATTTTCAGTTTCATATGAAAATGCAAAACAAATAAACAAACAACAACAACAAAAGAGACAAACAAAAACCAGAAAACAGTTCTGAATAATAGAACAATGGGAAATATCACCATCTCCTATTTCAAGTTGTGCTACAGTGCTATAGTAATAAAAACAGCATGATATTAGCATAAAAACAGACACATTGATCAATGGAATATAATTGAAGACCCAGAAATAATTCCACAAACATGGACACCTGATTTTTATAAAGTCAGAGATACACACTGGAAAAGAGAATCTACAACAAATGGTGCTGGTCAAACTGAATGGCTGCATGTAGATGAATCCATATAGATCCATACTCATGACTGTTGTGCCCAAATTACGACCCCCAAGGGGAGACCACCAGAGAGGCCCAGACTGTGATAAGCAAGGTTTATTAGCATAATATGAACTAGTTTGGAACCCCTGTCTCCAACACCCCGTGGCAGTGAGGTAGAGAGGAGCTGTAGCTCCTCTGTAGGGTAGGCTTCTAAAGGTGTAACTACAAAGAGGCTTTTTGAAGCTGCTTTGGCACAGGTGCAAGGTCTTTTTCTCTGTCTCATCCTGCTGTGTCAGTTAATTCTTTGTTCTTAGAGCAAGGCCATCTTTATCAGCCTGTAGCAGGTGGCCAGGCATAATTTCTCGGGTGGGAGGAGGGAAGGCCACTATCTTCCTGGAAACAAGCAAGTCTGGGTTTCTATTTTAAAAACATTCTGCTAGGAAATTCCTTCTCGTCCCTTAAGAATAAGGGGTGAGGGTCTTACAATGACACTGTGCAAAACTCAACTCCACAGGGATCAAATACATCAACATGAAACTAGATAAACTGAATCTGACAGAGAAGAAAGTAGGAATAGCCTTGAACTCATTGGCACAGGAAAAGACTTGCCGAACAAAACTCCATTTGCACAAGCACCAAGGATCAATAAGTGGGACCTCATGAAACAGAAATGCTTCTGTATGGCAAAGGATTCTGTCATTCAGACAGAGGCAGCCTATAAAACTGGAAAAAATTTAGCAATTACACAGCCAATAGAGAGCTAATATCCAAAATATTTAAAAAACTAGATATCAAGAAAACAACCCAATGAAAAACGGTTAAGCTCTAACCCGTGAATTCTCAAGTTGTATTCTCAAATGTCTGAGAAAACAACATGTAAGGAAATGTTCAACATCCTTAGTCATCCGGGAAATGCAAATCAAAACTACTTTGAGACTTCATGTTACACTCAGAATGGCTAAGATCAATAAAACAATTGACAGCTCATGCTGATGAGGATGTGGAGTAAGGGGAACACTCCCCCATCTGTGGGAGTACAAACTTGTACAACCACTATGGAAAACAGTGTGATGGTTCCTCAGAAAGGAGGAATTGATCTACCTGAAGACCTAGCTATACCATTCTTGAGCATATGCCTGAAGGACACTTCATTGTACCGGAGACACACATGTTCAACTATGCTCATTGTTGCAATATTCATAATAGCCAGAAATTGGAAACAACCTAGATGTATAAAAAAATGTGGTACACATTTACACAATGGAATATTATTCAGCCATAAAAAATGAAGCCATGAAATTCACAGGTGAATGGATGAAACTAGGGGAAAATTTCATCCTGAATGAGGTATTCCAGATCAAGGAAGACAAATACGGTATGCATTTGTATATGTGTGGATAAGGACTGTTAAGTTTGGATAACCAAACTACAATACACAAAACCACAGAGGTTAAATGTAGAGTAAGGGTCTAGATAGAGTAGGGGCAGAGAGCTCTCTCTAGGAAAGGAAAATAGAATAGATAGCTATGGATAGATGGTGGGGGACTGGAATGAGATGATCAGGTATAGGTGTGGGGGGAGGGATGAGGGAGGAATACAGGGAGAGACAGATAAAATTAAGGGTCATTTCAGTGATAGTATGAAAACATAATATAGTAGAAGCCTCCCAAAATATACATATATACGAAAGCAATATAAATAAAGCTACCAACTAAGGGAAAAGACAGAGCCCCAACTGGACATCTCTTGTCACCAAATGAAGCCTCCAGTACTGGGATTGGACTACATCTAATTGAGTTGTCATCAAAGGGATCCCATGGGATCCCCAAAGAACACAGTCTGCTGCCAAGAATATAGGTTGCTCTCCACAAACTGATAGCAAAGCTCCATTGCTGAAGATAACACCCACAAAACTCACTGAACATGGAGAAGTCAGGGTTGTGCCTACCTAGAGCCTTCACCCCTACATATTAGCATCTTTGATACAAGAAGGTACTCTGCTGGAGGCTACCAAAGAAGAAATGGAAGCACCAACTCAGACAATCTCTTTTATCCACAATGGTGTCTTGCCTGTAAGATATGCTAGTTCAATGGTAGAATAAAGCATCTGATTTTATTTGGGGGCCCAAGACTGACAGTAGGTAGTTCATGGACATAGGGAGAAAAAAAAAAGAGTGTAGCAATGAAATGACTCCTAATGACATTTTGCTATGCTCAGAGATCCCTGCTTTGCTCAGTCATTATCAGAGAGGCTTCCTCCTGCAGCAGATGGGAACAAATACAGAGACTCAGAGCCAGACAATGTGCAGAGAGTGAGAGACCTTGGGACCCTCACCCCTAAGCGGGATGTCTCCATCAAATCTCCCCACCCCCAACCCAGGGCTCAGGAAACCCTGCAGAATAGGAGGCAGAAAGAATGTAAAATGCAGAGAGGATGGAGGACACCAAGGAAACAAGGTCCTCTAAATTAACAGTATCAGTGCACACATGAATGCACAGAGATGGAGGCAGCGTGCACAGCATGGGGTCCTAGAGCCGAAAGAAGAAGTGCAGCTATGTCTGTTTCGTGTGCCTCTCCTTGGACTCTTTTCCTTCTGTTTGCTTGCTTGTCTTATTCTATGTGTTAGCTTTTGTTTTATCATAGTTTATTTAATTACTAAGGAGGGAAGTATAGCTTTACAGTAGAGTCCCTTTTCCACTATTCAAATATCTGCAGTATGGTTGAAGTCGCTGAGAGTTGATAGGCCAGTGGCTTTCTGACTCTAGTCTATGTGTCTGATGTTATGTCCAGATATGATACAATAGCACAGGTATGTTCTGCTCCAGGAACTCATTCCTGGGGTCATTCATTGACTCCTTTAAATGATTTGAAAGAAAACATTTGTCTTTCTGTCTTAAAACTCAAGGCAGTTTGTATTTTCTCAGTTGAATCCTGACGATGGTCAATTTTGTAACAAAAGTGATTGTAGGCAAAAGACCCTCAAGACTCAGAATCTGAGACTGGATAATTGATACAGATGAGTACAGAAGCAGAAGGACCCAGAATTCCAACAGAGTAGCATATACAAATTGTTAAAAATACAACTTCTTGGGCCCAAAGCAGAGCTACTGAGTTAGAAAATCTGGGAGTACACCCTTGCCATCTGTGTGTTGCAATGAGCCTTCCAAGTGATTCTGATGGATGCAAAACTATGAGACCCACTGCTTTAGGAGAGGCCATCCACAGTTAATGACACAGGTGTTTACGTGGTCACTGAGGCTGTCTTCAATGAAATGCCCTTTATGGATCTGTTGGTAAACGCCATGCCACAGTCTAATGGGCAGAAACCACGAGGGGAGCTGGCTGCTGCTTGCTGCTGCTTCAGAAAAGTGAAATACGGAAGATGCTCTAGACTTCAATCTTTTTTGGTTCACACCATGATCAGAATAATAAGAGAATAATAAGAGAATTTATGGATTTCCTAAAAGAATCTGAAAGATGAAATCTAGATGAATCTTCAGCAGGTTGCAAAATTACAACCCATGTTGAAATCAGACATGCCACAGGCATGTTCAAATCTCCCGTGTCTAAATTAGAGCACTGATTAAGAGGAGTGCGGCACCAAGAAATATAATTGAGACAGTAGGGTACAGCTGCATTGGTCCAAGACTCTCAGACAAGAGAGAGGTTAGCCTTGAACTCACAGAGATCTGCCTGTCGCTGCCTGCTGAGTGCTGGGATTAAAGGTGCACACCACCACCACCCAACTATGATTGTATTTTTCAAATGTATGGTTTTCATGAAAACCATTAAGCATGTGAACATGGAAAACAGTCCACTTGGGTAAAATAAATATACTAATCATCTAAAGATTATTGAATGTCTTGTTTTTGGAGAAGGCCTAATTAAAAGGGCTATTGTTTTGCCTGTAGGAAATGTCTTAGCACAGGTATGGGCACAGGGCTACACAATCTATTTGAGTGTGTATTCTTCGTACCAAAATAAATAAATAAATAAGCCACATTGATATCAGGGCATTCAGTCTGCCTTAGATCTTAAGTATCAGCTCTCAAGCCCCAAACAGAAATCATGGGGACTGAAAAGTCTCTTTACAGCCAGCCATTAATAAAAGGGTCCTTTGCACAAGAAATATTTATTAAAATAAGTTTGAAAAGAAGGGTAGCTATTGAACCTGCTCTTCCATAAAGTGTCAAATTCTTCCAATTGTGTCAATGTTTTATAAAGTCATTTTGTTCCATCTCTCTTTGATATTTAGTCAATAAAAATGAGAAATTTCAAATAGTTCTTATTTTAAGGAAAAAATTTTCATGGATCAAATGATATTTGATAGGTCATACCAGTGGTTTCAAAGAAAGGTCTCCTGCCTGTCCGGGCACTCTCCTGTGGGCCCTGACCAATACTCCCATCTCAGGTGCACTGTGCAAAGAATGACCACGCCATTTCAGCCATTGAGAAAGCCTCTGTGACAGCCACTATCTTATACTTCACAGAAGGGTCCTGCTTCTGCTCCCCACTTTCAAACTCTCAAAATGTATGTTTAAAAAGGAAACTCTCACAGCTTTTAGTGCTATTAGAATGTATCTTTTTCCAAGACAGGGGTGCACTCAAACAAAAATGAGAAGAATCTACAGAGTGTTAGGTGCACGAGGCAGTTTGGAATCCAGTCTTCCAGAAGGACGTGTCTAAGACCCAAAGGCAGAGAACTTGAATATTTTCATTAATTACTAAATCGGTATGTTTCCTTCTTTCTTGCATTAAATAAGTGGTTCCTTTAACTTTAGTAGGGAAGATCGATATTAAAAACTTGGATAATGAGCTTACACTTTTTAAAAATCATACAACACAGCCATCATGATAAAATTCTGGTAAGATGTAAATACTTATAAGTATAAACTCAGAGGAACTTATGTGCATACTTTAATATACACAGATCTGCTATTAGGTTGCTTACCTAGTTCCACATACAAAACTTATTTTAAAAACTGTGGTGTTTCCAAGCTACACACAACCGTTGTCTATGAGAAGGTCACTAACAGAGTCTCAGTATTTGGAGATAGGATTATGGCTGGAAATTATCCACTAGTAAAATCAAAGTGAGACAGGAAGACTCAAACAGATAACCTACTGAAATCTTGCGTATGTGATAAACATGTAGCTGTCCTAACGTTTCAGATTTCTATAAAAGAGAATGCCTCCATCGACAGGCCAGAGATGGTTTTAGACTCTGGTCCAGTTTAAGGAAGCTAATCCCTGACCAAGGCCATAGGTGACTGTGGTTTGGTAGCACTGGGCATCATCAAGATCACAGGACCAACTCTTGGTTAAACCATCTAATTGAAAATTTCAAGTTATAATTGGTCGGTTTTTCAAGGATTTCCCCCAAAGCAAGAGCAATGAGTATCTTGCTGTGAGATATTTGATCTAGACACTGACTTAGGCATCAGATTTGGGTCAGGTCCTGGCTCTGTCCTTCACCGCATCAGTCTAAGATGCCTGATCTAGACTGGGCTCACATGGCATTTCTTTCTTTCAAAGATTAAGGTGAAAATGAGGGGAATTCTGTCCTAGGAAATCCTACCTCAGTGCCTACCATAGCCCTTTCTTTCTAATTTGTTTCTCAAATAAGAGTTTCAAAGCCCCACTTTAAGACAAAATATTCAGTTAGCGTCTAGATACATCATCCATGATTCTGTAAAATTCAGCCAAAGCTGTGACTAAATGGACCAGAACTGACTCACTGACAAACCACGTAGTTTATTTACTTTAATAAGTATCTACCTGTTGCTTTCTTGTAGGACCAGAAGACAGAAAAAGCAATCAGTCAGTCAGTCATGTACAAATGTTCCAGTTGTTGGTTTAATCAAACTATACCCTGTATCTTTCTTTAAGAGGTTAATTTATTTTTATTTCATGCGTATAACTTTGCTTGAAGGTATAAGTGTGTATCATTGTGTGATTGGCATCCGAAGAGGCCAGACGAGGGCACTGGATCCCTGTAACTGAAGTTACAGGCGGTTGAAAGATACAGTGTGGGTGCTGGGAACCAAACCCAGGTCCTTTGCAAGAGTAGCTAAAAGTTCTCAACTACCAAATCATTCCCCAGCCCTATATTCTGTATCTTAATTAACTTTTAAGAACCATGATCAGTTGACAGGGGTTCTATCTATCTCAGCAAACTGTGACCAAGGATCATCAGTAACAGGGCAACACGCTCAGCTGAAAGGCCCAATTTCTGTTATACTCAGTGTTAATCAAGAGAAGGACAGATGAAAAATGGGATAAAAAAATCAAGTTAAGCTGTGTGTGTGGTGGGGAAGGGGGTGAGATGTTTGAATTTTCTATCAGTTCTTTGGTTATGACTAGAGAATTTTATTCTGGATATAGCCATACACATTTGGTACATATATTGCTTAATCTCTGAAGAGTAAAATTTCAAAATAGGAGTTAAGAAAATATGTGACAGCTTTTGAATTTATTTTACAGTTGCAACAGACATAAACAAGCGAACACATGGTAAAGACAGTGATTTGGGAAATTGCTGGGTTATGCAGACACCTGGGTAGTTGGAGCTGTAGAAAAATTTTTATTTGGTTGACATAAAGCTACTTGAAATTGCTTGCTGAATTTCAACCAATTTAAATAAATTACTTGACCTACAAAAGATGTAGCCCTACATATCTCAATGCAGCTGCCAGACATCTATTTTCCAAATGAAACCACAGATGGCCCTGAACAATACGCTGCACAGCAATTTCCCGCTATTCCAGAGTGATTTTCTCTTGCTAAAATTATAGACATAATTGAGGAAGCCAAGTTTAGACTTTTGCGAAAGACTCTGCTCTTTCTGAAGTGCAAAACAGAGTTTCATACTCCAGTGGTGTTTTTAGCATCATCGTGAGAAGTTGCTGAGTTGGCTCTTTGGATTTCCCTAAGACACTTGGCAGGGTGTAGCTTCTCCTTTACCTTGACACTGCTTTAGTGCCTTGCGGGGCTGGAGAGCACAGAATGGTTTCCTGCTCACAGTGTACATGTAATTGAGTAATAGGTCTCGTTAGTGGACTAGGCAAATGTGCCAATTAACTTGGGTGAGGTGGTTCACACCCATACTTCTAGGACTGGAGAGTCTGAGGCAGGAGGGATGTCGGGAGTTCAAGTGAGTTCCAGGCCAGGCTGTCTCCTGTCCCAATAACAACAACAACGAAAAATGTCAATTAAGCCCAAGGCAAATGATACTTTTAAACCCTGTGTGACCTTTCAGACACAATCATCTAATGATTTCCTTGCTGGCCTTGCTAGATGCCTCATGTTCCTACCCGTGACAATTTAACTAAGGATGTCTCCAAGGCCTCTTCCTACTGGCCTTTTAACTCCTGGGTTCAGCGCTCTGCACCAACGTATGAACTTCTATCTCACTCCCTCAGCTGCATGGCCGCGTGAACTTGTAGTTCTTGGACGTTTCTAGGCCCCAGTGTGGTCGTCACACCACAGCTGTAGCTTCCATGAGAACATGTCGGTAACGTATAAAGAGGTTATGTTCTGGCAAGCCACGGTGTCGATAACAAGGAAAGAGAATGTCTGTGATCCGTTCCAACCTTCCACTCCTGACCCGCACATGTCTTTTTCTCGGATACACCTACCTGTGTCACAGCAACAAATTTAAAACGTGAGCGTTGTAAGTGCATCAAGCGTACCATTGAGGGTTAAGCGTAAGGGCCTCAAATTTACATGGACGGCTACCAGAGCATTCCCAGCCGAGACCCAGAGCATCTGGCATGTGTCCTCCCATGGTTCCCTGCCTTCATACTTCTCACTTTATACTGAATCGTGATAGCACTCCAGGAGCTAACCTTATCTGAGCCCGATTTCAAGCCCTTGGCTGTAAACCATATGGTCAGAAATCGGATCGCTCTCAGTTCTTGACAGTGCAGAGCTGGTTACTAGTGACAATCAACCATCTGCAGTCACCCATCTCAGTCACCCCAGTAAATAAAAACTGAGTTAATTTTGATGAAAGAAAGAGGTGAACTTTGTAATAAGTACCGGAAAAAAAAACAATCAGGATAATAGAATAATATTACAAAGTCAACATAAATCAGTGGTGTTTCGTATTATTGGTGACTTTGTACCCTATCAAGAAAGTACCGTTAATCAACATAAATAATTCCTATAATCGTCTAAATATGGCCACTCGGGAAAAGCACTTGTATATTAATTAGATGGCTGTAGTCAGCCAATTTTTGAAAGAAAGGATTACCGCTAAAGCCTGGAGCTCTCTTGTCTCTTCCTCTGCCGCTGACGCATGATAGGACAGGACCTAGGGGTAAGACAGGAGTCCAGGTTACCCAGACAATACGATGAATGCACACAGAACATCAGCTTGGAACGCTCCCCCAACTTCCCGGAGAGGTAACTAGGCTCCTCTGACTGCCGGCTCCTGCTTGTGCTTTTCGTCAACACAGTGAAACCTCCATGGAGGGTCGAGTGTTTGCACCTGAAGTGACGCTCCTCAGTTTTAGAGAACATCCTGAAACTGTCACTCTGACACTGTTGACAGAACAAACGCATTGTCTGTAAGTTGCTCTAGAAATAATCTCTGGTTCATCCGCGGCAGCAGTGTGTATTCTGAACTGCTCTTCAGAAGTGTACTTTCGTACAGAACAGGGGAATGAAACTCTTGCAGGAATAGACATATTTAAGCTGCTGTTTGTAAAGAAAAAAAAATGGTTCTCAGGTGAGGCCTGTAATAGCCATTGAATTCACGCAGAAAACTGCAGGCTGGGATGTACGGTCACGCAGATTTAAAGATGCTCCTACAGTCTACAAGAACAGAAACAGATAAAGCTATCCACAGCAGCTGAGGACACCGGGCCTGTTCTCAATGGAACCAGGACCCAGTGCTACCCTAAGGCCGGGCTTACTTTAAATCTTCTAACTTGATGAAAAAAATCGTAATTCTTGTTTTCAAAAATTGTAACTTCTAAGTAACGAGGAGTTATTTTAGATATTTCTTTTAAACAAAATGCGGTTGTACTGAATGGTTTATTTTATACTTTAATTTTTTTTTTTACTTTACAGTTCTATTTGACAGCAGCAGCAGCAATATTTACAGCCTCCCCAAGAAGCCATCTGGATCAAAAGCTTCGGAATCAGAGTTCATGGATCGCTGTTGAAAGAGGCGTGATTTATTTTTCCCTTTCCTTACTTTCAATTCTCTAAGACTTGTAGGGGGTTTCTTTCTCTGAAAGCTCTCTTTACAGGTATTCTCATGGACAGACACATGGAGGAGCTAGACAGAGAAGAGACAGACTCGGGGGCAGCGGGCATCTGTGTGAATGACATACAGATGGCAAACACTGCTTTATGCAGAAAAAGCGGGGGATGGGCCAGAGTCTTGGTTTGGCCATCTGGGCCTTGGCGAGAGTCTAATATTTGAAATCTACTTTCTTTAACTTTTAAATAAGTGTACAGACATCATTGTGAGAATCACATGTTCTCTGTGGGGATACAATGCCAGAACACACAACCACACTGTTCATGTTGGAAGGGAAAGGAAAAGCCCTCACGTGGCCAAGAAGACCAAATCCCGCCAGCTTCGTCCCCACCTCTAATGTCACCATTTGCTTGGCCATGGCTCTCTCGACCGCTTCATACATCTGCGTGTTCTGGATCCCCAAGCCACAGAAGATAACAAAGGCTTCCAGGAACTGTTCATCATTTTGGTTGAAAGGTTTAATCTTGCCAGTGTTCTCCTCCATCTTATTAACCAGTTGGCAAACTCCTGCAACAATCCGGAAATTAAGCAGACGTGAGTGTTCGTCACCGATCAACCTTAATATTCACCCCCAAAGGTTGTCTGGCAGTTTTCTCTTCGAAATGCCTGGCATGTCCAAGTAGAAGTTCATATCTGCTTAATGACGTCTACAAATGAACGTCTACAAATAAACCTAGGAAAGTAACCCTGATTAATTTACATGAGCGTTAGTTTCACACAGCCCTTGAATGTACATCATCTAAGATTCAAAAAAAAAATCGTAGAGAGCGATTTTCCTCCAGATTATTCATGAACTTCAAGATCAGTTGCGTCCCCAAAGACAATTTGTCCTTTGGAAACTAATTGGATTTTTGTACATGTGCCAAGAGAACAGTTTTGATGCAGATCGGAGTTTTGGGTCACATAGTCTGTCTTCTTTTACTGAGAAACTAGAGTTTAAAAATGCATTTACGTACAGAACAGAGTACAGAAAATAGGCAAGTCACACACAGGCAGCTTCAAATACACACTCAGGGATCCAAGACAATCACATGGAAGGAGATAAACACAGGAACAATGGCTATTTTAGAGATAAGAGCAGATTTAGTCCCTAAAGAATATCACAACCGAAGTCCTGTCCTCGCTTGTAAGTCAGTCAAACAATTAGGCGAGGGGAGGATTACTGTAACGTCATGATCAATCTTTACTTAGCTCATGTCGCTGTGGGATTTTGCGTTTACAGAATGAGGTCGCTGCACAAGGAGCTGGAATACATGGCCTGCCATTGGGTAAAATGTGTTAACGTTTTTAATCACTTGGTCTCTAAATACAAGACTTCCTGTACCTATGCCTCCACTGTGGGATTGGCACTGTGCCGGGTACTTGATTAGACACAAAACCTCTGGTCCTCGCGATTGTCCTTTGAAGGTGGTGGGACCATTACAGGAATGACGAAAGGGTTGCTGCATTTGCTCAGGGCCACACAGCACACACGTGTGAGTCTAAAAGCTGTCTCTGCCTCATCCCAACTTCCTTCACTTCACAGGCTTATTTACATGGAACATTCCGATCACCCCCCCCCTTTGCCTCGGCCTTTCCAGCGACCTGGGCCAGCATCACTGCCCACTGGTCTTCTGCCTGTCTCCCAGGTGAAGCCCACATGTCCGTCACAATGAGGCCCTCGGCTTTCCCCCTGCCCTCTCGCACACAGGGCAGGCGCTTCTCTTCCCTCTGTGTACAGTAACATTTGGTGAATAATGGCAGACTTCACTTCTGTTTCTTTCTTAGCTGTATGTTGGGCTTAGCAATCCCCTTCCTCCCAGTTCCACTTTCTCAGCTAACAAAAGCCCTGGCAGGGAGGAAAAACTTAAGAAAACAAAATGCTGAGCTAATGAACAGATGCAGTACCCCGGCTCTGACCCGAGGTACTTTCCCATGGAGATTGTATCGACTATTAGCCCTTATTTTTCCTGGAGCACAAAAGATTTTCATAGTCTGTGATGACATCTGATTACTTATTAATTCCCTTTGTCACCATGGTTGCATACAC
>JAQHUG010000019.1:8523175-8553026 GCA_028555095.1 Dicrostonyx torquatus | reverse complement strand
TGTGCGCTTTCTGCTTGCCTATGTAGATACGTGTGCGCTTTCTGCTTGCCTATGTAGATACGTGTGTGCTTTCTGCTTGCCTATGTAGATACGTGTGTGCTTTCTGCTTGCCTATGTAGATACGTGTGTGCTTTCTGCTTGCCTATGTAGATACATTGTGCGCTTTCTGCTTGCCTATGTAGATACGTGTGCACTTTCCCATCTGCATCAGGCAGGGAAGCACCTTTCCAACACTACTCTATTACAAAACCAAACTTCAAACAAGACAGAAGGAATGCAGACAATGCAAGCAAAAGACAAGCATAAAAGAGCAGTCAGCGTGCATTATCTTAACAGCACACATCTCGAATTTGGTAAAAATGCAAGGGTTCTGCCCTCTCATCTTTGCGGCTCCTCACGTTATAACTATGGGAGACTGTTTATGTAGGCTCTGGCTGTCTCCCAGTTGGCATTTTCCTGGGAGTCATGCGATTCATGCTGTTATGCTCAGATCACGGTGGAAGTGCCTTCCAGTTTTTACAGAAGTCATCTTCTATGTGATGGTCAATGCTCAGAAATACGATTTGTGCATTACTTCATAACAATTCCTGCAGGCGCACAAAGGGCAGTGTGGCAGAGAGCCTGGGAGGTGCACATCAAGCAGTTCGCTAAGCTGTGTCCTAATGAAGTCTTCTATTTAGTGATTCAAATCTGTCCTAGCTAAAATTTGCTAAACAAATAAATTAAGAGGCATTAACAGATCTGGAGAAATAGCACAGTGGTAGACTGCTGGCCTAATATATGCAAAGCCCTGGGCAAAAAAGAAAGAAAAAAAAACGGGGCGAGGAGTATTAAATTCTACCTCTGGAGTTGCTCAAAAATTATTTAAATGGAGTTCCAAGTGAATATTAAGTCCATGTAACAACCACAGCCCAGTGCAGAACAGATCAAAGTGTCTGTGTTACAAGCCACCACTACAGGTGCAGAAATACAGAATTAAGCTCCAGGGCAAGGAAAGGATACTGAAGACAAAGAGCCATTTAAGTATATAATTGAATTCTCTCTTGAAAATGGGCTGGGCAGCATTCATGCTTACCCAACTGATCTCATTAAATCCTCAGAAAATTTAATTAGAGCAAGCAAAAATATATGGGAAGGTTTATGAGAAACAAGTGGAGTTCCTCTTAGAGAAATATTTAAAGCTTGGGCACATTTACAGTTTAAAGTTTCACCATTTCTTCACCAATGATCTGGGAGAAGAGCTAAATGATGCAATGATGAAATGTGAGTTGTTTGTGTTTTGAAAGTTGCTATACAGAATCAAAGATACTGGAAAACTATTTCATGAATATAAGCTGATGAATACAATCATAAAGTAAAATAATGCCCAAAACCATAGTAGGAGGAAAAGGAAGCAATAATAAAACCAACAGCAAATTATCAGTGTCCCCTAATATTAACGGGGGCGGGGGTCGCTCATGCAAACATCACCTCATGAGACCATGGCAACTGTAAGGGCTGGCACCAAGGGCCCCTGGAAGTCACAGTGAGGATGGCTCTGAAATCCTGCCACTGCTTTCTGGGACTCATAGTATGCATCCAAGCCCCAGTATTTTGGCAAAACAGGGTATTAAGGCATAAATATTTTGCTAGAGCCACAGGTTCTCTCCACCATAGTAAACGTCAAAATTAGCATCTGGTGTTAAAATACATAAAACCTACCTTAACACTAATCTTACATTTTTTCCCCTAAATTTAATTTTGCAAGACAGGGTTTCTCTGTGTAGCCCTGGCTCTCCTGGAACTCACTCTATGGACCAGGCTGGTCTTAAACTCAGAAATCTACCTGCCTCTCCTTTCCAAGTGCTAGGATTAAAGATGTGTGCCACCATGCCTGGCTTTTGGGTTTCCTCCAATCATCTCAGGTCAAAAAGTTTAAAAATATATATACAAGATTTAATCTTGTAAAAAAAAAACTGTATTTATTTTTGTCAATAATCTTACCTCGGGAACATTTTTCTAAACAAAATATTTAATTTTTCAAGTATTCAAAAGACTGATCCTCAAAAGAAGTAACTGATTCCTGACATTGGGTTTTTATTTGCAAGCCTATGGTGTCTGGCAAGGGCACTGTCACCAACGAGAGGGTAAAACCATTTAAGCTATCTATAGATTAGTGTTAGTGGCCCTTCTCCACACCACCATCCAGTCCTTCAATCCTACAACCCTTCTCACTCGTCCTGTTCCATTAGTCCCTCTTGCCCCTTTCTGAAGAGTCATTTTTTAAGGGTGTGACCCTTCATAGGTTGATCATGTTCCAAAAATGCCCCCCCTACTCAATAGTATTGGGGCAGCATGACTTGGACTACATGGGTTTAAAAAGAGAGAAAGAGAAGACATGAAGTGGGGTGGGAAGGGAGGCAGGAGTGGATCTGGAATAAGCTGGGAGTAAAGATGATCAAATTACATTGTGTGAAGTTCTCAAAATTAATAAAGATATTTTAAAAGAGTCATCTTTCAGGGCATGGTGGTGCTGGCTTTTAATCCCAGCATTTGGAAGGCTGATCTCAGTGAATTCTAATGTATTATGTTCCCCGTCACCCAGGGCAACAAAGGAAAAATACATCTCAAAAAACAAATCAACCCTCAATGTCCCCCACTCCTAAGCTAACATCCACACATAAGAGGAAAGGTGTGATATTTGTCTTTCTGGGTCTGGATTGCTTCACTCAGAATCAGTGCCAAGAATGAGTTACCTCTTCTGGAGTTCTTGGCCAGTAAGGTCCCATAGACCCGCCCTCCCCCCAAACATTAGAGGATGTTGCTAATCCCCTTCATTATCCTTCAGATGAGACCCCATTGCTGAAGACACCACATACTTGAGTCACAGACATGGGGTGCTCAAGCTGGTGCTGACCTGGAAGCTTCATCCCTATTGGTTAGCTTTTAAAGCACTGGAAGGTGTCATGCACAGGACCAGAGGAGAAAAATGACCATCAGTATTACTCAGCTATGAGTCCTGTGAGCTACATTAACAGTTGGCCTTGCAGGGTATGTTCACTAGTACAATAGTGGTGCCGATGTCATGGGGGTAACCAACAATTTTCTGATTGGATTTAAAGTCTGCTACACAAGTTGAAACCTGTACTTAGCACCATTATTGAGACCAGAATTCACACTGAGAAAGGTCAAGGCCCTACAGGAGAAACTCTGTTAAGTGGGTGGAATATTAAATTGACTTCTAACAACTTATCATTATACTCATAGATTAGTGAATCTCTCCATTCTCATCAGAGAAGATTCTTTTGGAAGTAGATAGTGATTGACACACCTATTCAAAATGCAGACCGTAAAAGCCCTGAATGGGACATCTATATCATACACCCCCTCCCAAGGGAGATCACTGTGAAAGAGGAAGAGGAAAGGTTTGAAGAGACATAGGCAGTGGGGGACTCTGAGGAAACAGGGTCTCTGGAGGCAGCGGGGCAGTTGAACATACGAACTCACAGCAGTGATGACAGAATGTACCAGAGCTGCACACACGCGAGCCAAACAAAGTTTCAACATAGAGAGAGGAGGGAGATATGAAGTCCCAACCCTAGCTAAGGACGTATTGGCGATTGCCAGCTAGGGGGAGAGGGAAAGACAGTGTTAAGGGTGTGGCCCCGGTAGGTGAACCATGCACCAGTGGAAGGACACACACACACACACACACACACACACACGTGTACACACGCACAGATGCATGCACATGCCCCTAAACACAAAGAAGATACATTAGGCGAGTAGGGAAGAGGGAGTGCAGTTGTACATGTAAAATTTCTTTTTGTTGCTTTTAACCATGTGGATTCCAAGATCCTAATTTTCCCCCTAAATTGCCAGTGCATCTTCTAACACCTGGCCACCCATTACCTCATGGCTTGAATTGTTACCTTATCACATACTAAATCATATTTAAAACAATATGTGTATTTCACATTTTAATAATTTTGAAATCTTCTTAAAATTGACAAAAGTCTTGTATGTGACCGGCAGGCACTCTTATCACTGAACTACATCCCTGACCCCATTAATATGTTAATATTTCAGCATATTTGTAAGGGAATTTTGGCTAAAGCAGATTTGAACAACTTACTATACAGGACACTGACTCAGGCAATAGCCTGGCAAACTGCCTTAAATAAATCGCATCCTTCTCTATCTTTGTTAATGACAGATGATTAAAATGACATTTTCCCCATTGTTGAACGATCTAAAATGTTTCTTTCGACCAACGTCATATTACTGAGAAGTACGGCAGCATGCTCTATTACATCCAATAACACAACTGCCTACTCTAGTTCCCAGTCTGCAGTTAGACTTTCTAGTCTCTTCCAACAACCTTGCTGTGTCTTTTACAGCAAATACCTACTTTCAATTATGTTACATTTACAGTATCATTTTGCTTCTGATAACTAATTCTGTATGTATACATCTATGCCTGTAGCTCATTCTTTTTACATCTTCTAGATATAAATGCTTATAATGAGGGTCTACCTCCAGCTTAGACGATATTAAAATGGAACAGACCCAGGAAAGGATTATATACAGCAAAGAGATTCCAATCACTCAGAAAATATTATTACAACTGATAAAGATTTTTAAATCACCCAGTACAATGTTATAGCTTTCTCCACACAGATGATATGTGATGAGACATAACTCAGGCCAAGCGGAGTCTTCGCTACTTAGGAAGTGGGAATTTGTTTCCCATTCTCATTTACTAACAAATGTGTTCCAGCACACATTGAAGTTCAATTTTTATTTATTTATTTGTTCGCTTGCTTAGAGGCAAATTACCATGCTATAAAACAGGCTGGCCTTGAACTGAAAGCAGTTCTTCTGCCTCAGCTTAACAATTGCTTGGATTAGAAGTATGTGGAGGCTTGCAAAGAAAAAAAAAATGTTCCCTTTAGGACCACAGGGAGAGGCACTATCAGGAGGTATGGCCTTGTTGGAGGAAGTGTGTCACTGGGGGGCGGGGCAGGCTTTGAGGTTTCAGAAGCTTAAGCCAGCCTTAGTGACTCACTGTCTCTTCTTCCTCCTACCTGTGAATCCAAAGGTAGAGCTCTCAGCTACGTCTGCCCGTGTGCCATCGTGTCTCCTGCCACAATGATAATGGACTAAACCTCTGAACTATAAGCCAGCCCAAATTAAATGTTTTCCTTTTTTATAAGAGTTGCCATGGTCATGGTGTCTCTTCACAGCACTAGAATCCCTAAGACAGGGTGTATGCCTTTAAACCTGGCTGCTCTGTTTAGCGACTTCTGGCTGATTCCCACAGGGTTTCCCGTTTAACCAACATCCCATTTTCTGCATTGTTTGCTTTTCCCCTTCTTAGGCCTCATTTGATTCCATTTCTCTTTCCTAATTACTTCGGCTAGGAGGTCCTTTGAGCAATATGTACGTATCAAAACAACTTCAAATGTAACTTTACGAATCAGTTCTATGAGAAAACTTTCCAATCTCCCAACAAGTATTGCTAATCTCCATGCACTCCCCCAGTCCCACAAGCCACCGCCATACCCTTTAGTACTGGACTGAGCCAGAATCACACACAGTAGGCAGGAGCGCTACCCCTAAGCTATGCCCAGTTGCTTTCACTACCAGTTTTTAAAACCCTGAGGTAGGCTCTTACTGATCTGCTCAGACTGGGCCTTGCACAAGTGGCCCTTCTCCCTGAGCACCCCAGCGGGCTAGCTGTACAAACCTGCACCACCATGCCTGGCTATTGGCACATCATTATCTAATTGAAAACCATTTCTTCTCTATCTGCAGTTCCATCCCCACTCTCCTGCTTCTTTGTTGCTTCTCTCCTATCTCATTTTTATCCACTCCCCATCTCTTGTTTAGGTTATTTTTTTCCAATTTCCTTCCCCTGCTTTCTCCCTTCCTGTCTATTTTGGAAAAAAGAAGGGAGACAGGTGCTTCTTTGAGATCACTTTAGCTGAAAACTAGGTTACAATAATTTCATTAATTCTTGGTTGATAATAAAACATTACATTCTTCAGAGATTCCTTAGTGTTTCCTGCCAAATATAGATATGTTTCTTTCTTTTCCAGTATTTGCCTTACTAATAACATAGTGATATAACCTATCTACAACAGGGACATTGAAAGGTTTCTGTGTTTCCATCGAATGGTGATTTCTTCAAAGAGTGCTCTAAACAAAGGAGGGAGAACGAAGAAGCAACAAATGATGCATCTAGATTATAATATATATAATATTTATATATACATAAAGCCAAAAAATAAAATATGCTCTAAAGTCAGTATGTAGAATAGAGAACAAAATTTCTGGAAAATATGATATGGAAAAAGGGCACATTCAGCTTTATCAACTGGGCAAACAACTGGTTAAAATGAATGAGTTCTGAAAGAGAAACATTCTTTCTGGACAGTGGCGGAAACATTCTGCATCAGGCAGAGACTCCAAAAACGTTTGTTGATAGGAAAAAATACTTTGGGGAATAAAGTTGATGATACAACAGGCTCTGAAGTGGTCTAGTGTTTATAAATTCATCTGACTGTCAGTAACGACAACAAAGAAGAGGCAGAAAGGAAGATTCCAGAAAAACACTGGGGTGGCCTGTTTTTCTGCATGGAACTCTGGGGGGATTCTCTATTAGAATTACTGGGATCTGGTCTGTGTCACGCAAGGCGAATTATCCCCACCACGATCTTTTCCACCCTGAACCTGCAGATAGATAAGTATGTGCAGAATTCAGTCGCCCAGCTTCGTCACACTTAGAAAACAGCAGGGTGCACCAGGCAATCTCCACCTCACATTGACAATTAACTTGAGTACCTTACCTTGTCTGTGCCACAGAATCACACAGAAGTGATTTATTTCATTTTAAACAGAATTTTCTCTTTCCAAAGACATTTGCTGGCTTTTGGTTCAGCTATTCAGTAGGAAAAAGTATATATCCAAACAAGCCTGATTATTCCTATTTTGTTTTTTCTTTGTTTGTTTTCTTTTCTTTTGATTTTTATTTTCTGGGACAGAGTCTCTTTTTCATGCAGCCCTAGTTGTCCTGGCACTTACTATATGGACCTCAGACTCACAGAGATCCACCCATTGTGTGGCACCATGCTCAGCTGGATTCTTGCCATTCTTAGCTTAAAATTTTTTTTCTCACTTTTCTGAAACACAGACAAGAACAAAAAGTGAATTTTGAGAGATCTACAGAGTTATCAAGTTATCCTAATCATTTACAGGAGAGTGAAGCAAAGGGTTTAAGAGACCCTTCCCAGGAAATAAACAAGATCTCCTGAGAAAATTGGGAGAATGTCAGGGAAGAAGGGAGGGCACAGGGGGAGGGGAGAACACAAGGGAACAGGATGATCACAATGGGGGAAGGACAGAGAGGGAGAGCAAGGGAAGAGACATCTTCATTGTGGGACCTGTTCTGGGGCTAGCATGAAACCAGGTACCAGGGAAATTCCCAGGAATCCACAAAGATGACCCCAGCCAAGACCCAAAGCCATAGTGGAGAGGGTGTGTGAACTAGCCTTCCCCTGTAATCAGATTAAGGACTACCTTAATTGTCATCATAGAGCCTTCATCCAGCAAGGGATGGGAGCAGAGGCAGAGATCCACAGCTAAGCACTAGCTAAGCTTCCAGGGACCAGTCAAAGAGAGGGAGGAGCAATAATATGAGCAATGGGGTCAAACAATGATGGGGACACCCACAGGAAGAGCTGACCTGAGCTAGTGGGAACTCACTGACTCTGGATTGATAGCAGCGAGGGGGTGGGGGTGGGGACAACTTACATAGGACCAAAACTAGGCCCTCTGAATATGGGCGACAGTTGTGTGTCTTGGGAAGTCTGTGGGGCCACTGGCAGTGGGACCAGGATTTATCCCTAGTGCTTGAACTGGCTTTTTGGAGGGACACTTACTCAGCCTAAATACAGAGAGGAGGTCCTTGGTCCTGCCTCAAAGTGATGTGTCAGACTTTGTTGACTCCCCATGGAAGGCCTTACCCTCTCTGAGGAGTAGATAAGGGATGGGGTGAGGGGAAGGGAGGGGAAGCAGGAGGAGGGAAGTGAGTGGGAACTGGGACAGGTATATAACATGAGTAAAAGATCATTTAAAAAATAAATTACTTAAAATTTTAAAAGTTCAAAAAAAGGTAAAAAACATGGAGACTCTATGACAGTCATATTGGCTCAAGACATAATGGCATAACAGAACAAAAGAGAAATGTAATGATAAAACCCATTAATGTTTTATCAAATTCCTGGGAAGCAGCAACATTCTGGTAACAAAACAGCTCATAAATGTAAAAAAAAAAAAAAAAAAAAAAGGCCCTTCCCCAGGCCTGTGCTCCCTAACTAGCTCTGCTTAGAGTGCTGGAAGTGCCAGACATCTCCCACCCACCAGCAGCCAGCCCCACCCCCTTCCCAGTATTTTATCAAAGAGATATTGTTGAGATAAGCCATCTCCAGGTCTTCCTTCCTTAGGACAATTTACTAGTAAAGGACACATTCCCTTTTGAGTGGGAACTCAATTTCGCATTCTCAAAGGCCACTTACTGCAGCTTCTTATGCTTACATGAAAGGTGGTTTCTAAAAGTATAATATATAATGCAGCTTCCTCTTTGGTCTTCCTAGCAAGGAAAATTTTATACCATAGTATTTGTTGCTGATTTTAGAGACCGTTTGGTGATAATGTTTACAGATGAGTTTACAGGCCCATTGGCCTCTGATCTTTCTTTCTGGGCCCAGAGCAGTACTGCTGAAGACACAGCACAGAAAGGAGCGGCCTACAAGCTTCTAGGGCTTTATAATAGAGCCTGACTCTGAGTCTTGTCGGTGCATGACCAACAATGGCATGCTGGTGACAGGGCATGGTAAGATTGATGAGGAAGACCAGCATGGACAAGAAACAGAGGCATCTCTAGAACAGTAACACGTGGATCTGCAAAGCAACCATGTCTTTTCCTAGGAACTACGTTAGAAGAAAAATCAGATCAGAGAAATCACATTAGTGGGCTTGGGATCAGATCACGGGAAGGTGGATCATGGAAAGTTTAACTGCCTCCTCGTAAAGGAACTGGAGTTGTGTCCAGCTTGGATAGGCACTTGCAGCATTTGTAACACACACACACACACACACACACACACACACACACACACACACCTGCCGTGCTAACATGTAACCTTAAAGCTGTTCGGACTTTCAAAGGTCAATTTATATGTAAATTTATATGTAAACACTAGGGTGTTTTAATCTTCAGAAGTTAGTAATCTTTCCTTTATTTCTACAATCTTTGGAGCATACTATTAGGTCAGACTGCTTTCTCTGAGTTAACTGTGGAAAACTAGGATACAAAATAACGTATTTTTTGCCCACTTCTATTTGTAGTCCTGGCTGGCCTCACATTCAGAAATCTATGAGCGCTAGGACTACAGTGACGTGCTACCAATGCCCAGAAATGTTTGCCCTGCTCTTAATGAAGCGTGTGATACCAAAAAGTAAACACACCAGTAACAGGAAAAAACATTGCCATTCTGTAGGAGAGGTGTCCTTTAACCTTTAACCTTTGTAGGCAAATGTAAGACCCCAGGACCAGGATTTCTGCTTTGTTCACTGGTTTATCCCCAGTGCCTAGACTATGTAAGTGCTCGATGAATACTGATTGAATGAGTAAACAAATGAATACAACCTATAGTCTCAACTATGTATTTGAGGAGTCAAAATAGGAGGAAATAAGACAAAATATACATTGTCAGTTGATGTCTCTCAGTGTATGAACTTTTAACATTCTTTTATTTTTATGTGTGTGTGAGTGTGTGCACACCTGTGTCGGGGTGCAAGTGTGTCACAGCACAGATGTGGAGGTCAGAACAAAGTTTTGGAATTGGTTCTCTTCCTCTCCCGTGTGGGTTCTGGGACTAGAACTCAGGCTTGGTGTCAAGCCCCTTACCCACGGAGCCATTCTGTCGGTCCACTCTGCTGACTTCAGCACATCATTCTTAGACAAAGGATTCTAAGACGGGTGGTGGTGGCGCAGGCCTTTAACCCCAGCACTTAGTTGGCAGAAGCAGGTGGATCTCTGTGAGTTCAGGGCCAGCCTGTCTACAGAGTGAGTTCTAGGAGAACCACAGCTACACAGAGAAACCCTGTCTCAAAAACAAAACAAAACAAAAACAAACAACCCCTCTCCCCAAACTGGATTCCAATGATTGAAAAAAAAAATACTGGTACTCGGGAGGCAGAGACAGGTGGATCTCTGTGAGTTCGAGACCAGCCTGGTCTACAAGAGCTAGTTCCAGGACAGGCTCCATAGCTACAAAGAAACCCTGTCTCGAAAAACAAAACAAAAAATAAATAAATAAATAAATAAATACTGTGTAGCTAACAAAATGTCTGACGTGTGCTGGAATATACCAACATAAAATTTTTAACTTTCTCTTTCCTCAGACATTTTATTCTTTAATTTACAATTCACACTTGGAAGTCGTAGGAAATTTTTTTTTAAAAAAACAAATGCAGTGTTAAGGCAATGGGAAGATCTTACCTATGACTTTGTTCTTCTTCCCGTTTTTTATAGGTGTGCAAAGCAAACTTGCAGTGCAGTGTGTGTTTACATGCCCTGTGTCTTCACTCTAAAGGACAAAAACAAGACTGCTAGAACAACAGAAAGGACTTCTCTCGCAAACATCACCTTAACCTCATGGCACATACGGAGTAACCTGTGCATTCATCTTGTATTATCTACAGGAAACAAATTATAACAAGGTACGCATAAGGGCTACATGGGATAATACACCAAATTTCCTTTATCCCATTTAAACTTTCCAAAGAGTAAGTCAAATATTTATTCAGTGCCTGCTAGCCTGGTGAGGCAGAGGTCTCAATCTCACAAAGAAGCAGAATCCAAACGCCTGTAAACAACGTGCTACAGTATTGACCTTCTTAATAATGCCAGCTCATCTAAAGCCTACACTTCCACTGTTTGAGAAAGTTGTCCTAAGTGTGCAGGCAACAGAATCAAGGCAGTTGCGCCACAGGCTAATATTTTTGAAAGATGAAAGGAAACACTGGACTTCAAAGTGTTGACTGTCTGAAAAAACACATCTCTGGAACTTGACTGTCGAGGCAAATGGACAGCCACGGAGCGGCTCATTAAGAGGACTGCCAATTGTGTTAATCTAAACCACAGGGACCTCCACGTTCACAGAGAAAGTCAGAAAACCCATCTGAGGAAAGCCACCGACACCACGGCATTAAATTACCTCAGCATGTACATGCTGGCTTGTTACTATATGAAAAGCCGAGGAAAACACAGAGTACAGCTTTCCCAACGAGTTTAGGGCACTTTATCATCCCTCCCTTGAGCAGGAAAAACAGAGATCACCCTTACACAGCCAGTTTCCAGCCCAATCCTTCAGACAAGGAGCAGCTGTATGCGTCGGTCTGAAGGGAAAACAGCCTGTGTGCATCAGGTCTCAAATTAGGTTACTTACTGTCCAGGGAAATCTCGTGTCCTTAGCGACATCTGGGATATTAAGTGGCTCCATCGTGTTCTTGACATACTGAGCATACATGTAATTGATTTTGTTTGCATCGTGTTCCCTGCAGAAATAATAGATGTGAGTTCCTACTATGCAGTGGGAAAACATGAGCACACAGGACTAAACAAATGGGCAGGGGAGGAAGCAGCAACTATGAAGAACCGGCAAATCTATATCTTAATTTGAAAGTGTGTTAGATGATTACAGCTCAGTCATTACTCCAATCTAGATCATCTGATACAGCAAACGCCCACACAGTTTGGACTGTCTAGAAGACCCTTCTGGGGGTCACATATCAGATATCCTGTGCATCAGATATTTCCATTAGAATTCATAACAGCAGCACAATTATTGCTATGAACGAGCAATGGAATAATTTTATGCTCGGGGGTCACAACATGAGGAACTGTATTAAAGGCATGCAGCATTAGGAACGACTGGTCTAGAACAAGTTCTAAGAAAGTCCTCAGTCATCCAATCACAAGTCAAACACCTGGAACTTAAAAACATTTAACACGACATCTGAAAAACTTCCAAATCCAGAACGCGGTCAACACTAATAGGAGATCATTGATATAGAATTCCATACCTGACTTCATGTGACTAATTGCAACTGATAGGTAGGCACACTGAAAATATTGTATGAATTACCTCCAGGCTATGTGTATTAAACAAATAAGCTTCCTGGTTAGACTTACATACCAAGGTATCACATTATATATATACAAATATTCTAGTATCTAAAAAGGTCCTGAATCAGAGAGACATCTGGCCCAGGCATTCAGATAAGCAATTCTCATCGTGTGATAGTGTAAAAAATCATGTTTACTTTTTGTGTCATTTAATGTAATATTTGTATTGATTCTCTCACTCCATGTTTTATTTTATCTGACCACAGAATGCCTAAGGTGTAGGACATGTGCTTCCTTAATCACTATTTTGTGAACCCCTATGTCAATAAGACAATCTTTTACAAAAATTAAAATTAAAGGAAATGTCAAGAAGGCATAAAAGAATTATAGGAGGTTCTTTCTAGTTGTATCTTCTTCCTGGTGTGTGTGTGTGTGTGCGTGCGTGCGTGTGTGTGTGTGTGTGTGTGTGTGTATTTCTGTCTGATATGCCTATTTTAATTACAGTTTTACTAACTGGAAAAATGGAAAAGTAGAAGGTGATATTTTAAAATGAACATATGCTGTTATAACATACTGTACATTTATTTCTACTTTTGTTCAAGGTATTATACTCATATAGCTCATTTAACAATGTAATGCAAATTTCTAGTCCTTAAAAGTTATTATTACCAACTGTTTAGGATAATAAGGAAATGCAGGTTAGTAGTTAATCATCTAGCATAATCAAACTTGTAGTCACATCAGGTATGTTTTTAAGGTCAAACAAAGATGTGTTTTAGATAGACAGGTCATCTTCAAACACTTCAGAGATCTACAGAATATGGCATGTAAGATGTTTTAATAACCTAGGTTCTTCTTTTTTATGACAATGATTTATGTATGCTCCTGGCAGCACCAATCTACTTTACAGAAGATCACGGGCAGAAAAAAAAAAATGCCACATGTAGTTTACTTTTTTGTGGTAAAAGTCAGCCACTGGGCAAGAAAATATCCCTGCCTCAACTGCTGACAGTATGTTGTCCTAATTAGACACAAAATATCCTGCTTCACAGAAAAGTCTGTTGGATATGCTAGGCCTGTAGGCCAAAGATGGATGCCCCAACGTTGCAAAGGAATTTAGGGTGACTGTCCAGGCAGCCAGCTGTTTCTGTCATTGCTCACACTTTTTGGAAGTCACCTGCTTGCACTTCCTGCTTACTTAGTTAATATTATTTCCTTCTCAGGTCTCTGAGGGAGTTGAAGATTGATAGCTACAGTTATAGTTTACCAGACATAGAAAGCAAGTTATGATAAAAAGTAAATTAGGTATAAGACTTTTGGCTCATGAAGGTAGAATAGATACGAAATATTTTCTCTGAATTTGTCATATGCAAATGGACTAGACATTGTTGATGTATTTATTGTCTGTATATATGGTATATAGTCATTGCACTTATTGTATATAGTTTTCTTATATTCATTATAGCCTTTTTTAATTTTAGACAAAAAGAGAAAATGTAGTGGCATTTCAATTGTATTTTAATAAATAAAGCCTGCCTGAATATTGAGAGTAAAACAGCCCCACTGGTTAGCCTTACAGATCATGTAATGGTAACACACACCTTTAATCCCAGTAGCCACATTAGTTGCCATAAAAACCAGGTGGTACATGCCTTTAATCCCAGCCCTAGAAAGAATTATGAGATGGGAGGGGACAGCTCTCAGACACAGTCTTATTCTGAGACTCCTGGCGGCAGGACAGCTATTTCGAACTGAGGTCAAGGTAAGAGTCAGTGGCTGGCTGCTTTGCTTTTTGGGTCTTCAGGCTGAACCCAAAATTTCTCTGAGTTTTTATTAATTGTGCTTCAATATGCCTTAGGCATGAGATATCTCCCAAAGTTATTGGTAAGTGAAAGCCCCCTCCCTGAGAAATAGATTTCATGGGTCCAGAAGGTACCTTGCAAGCTTCCAAAGGAGGGCAGCAGCCAGCAATCCTACTTAGCTATGATGCCTATGAACCACAGTGACCAGCATGGCAGGATAACCGGTATGGGGGCCAGTGATGATAAGCTAAGTATGGGCAGATCCCCAAAGGAAGTTCTTTATTTCCAACCATTATCACCTGCCAGAGTAGAACTCGGCCCTCAATAAATTTAAAAAGAGGCTTGAGTTTCAGTAGTTTACCCTGAGGCAATACCTGGTTGCAGGACCCGATCACCGCCCAAGAACAGACCATTCAAAAGAAATGCCTGGCATTCCAAGCGCTGTAGACAGGATGGCCTGCCAGCGTACCTTCACCAGGACACCCCTAGACAAATGTCAGCCAATCAGGGGTCCTGAACCTCAGAAACTCCTCACGCCCCACCCAACCTTTACCACTATAAAAACCCAATTCTAATTGAGCTCAGCGCTCTCTGGTTATTCCAATACATTGGACATGCAGAGAGACCGAGTTTGCAAACTTGATTAAAATAAAGGCTCTTTGCTTTTACATCCGGTACTCGGTCTCCTTATTGGTTTTCGCGGGGACTTCGCGGATTTGGGCATAACGCCGGAAGGTACAGTAGTTGCATGAATACCTTGGCGGTACTCAACAGCTCTCTAAGTGGATTTAAGATTCACTCAACAAGAGGGAACTCATGCCTGGTACTGGAAACCAAACCAACAACGCAGGGCTAGTGACATCATGGATCTTGGAGGAAAACCTGCAGTTGCTGCTCTACGAAATCAGCATAATTTTTAACTACATTCTCAATATTTGTCCTTAGGCCACAGATGAATGTTGTTCTCGCCCCTCAGGAAACTTTTGCAACAGACGGAGACCATTACAGAAAAACCACAACCAATCCGATTGCAGGGTTGTGGAGCCCAGTTTCGACTGATTCATCTATAACACAACTTCGGCACCTAAGGCTTGGGGACCACTGTGGAAGACGGTGGAAAGATTCTGAGAGCCAGTGGAGCGGGAGCCAGTTCGCTGGAGAGTGTGTCTCTAGGAAGTGGCAGCAGCTACGCTCATAAAGTCTCACCAACGAGACTGCCTTAAACGTGAGCTGAACAAGGCTGACACCAACAGACATGCTAATGTGGATGGAGGATGTTCATGATGTCTCAATCCTATCCAAAAATCTGTAAGCACCTAAGGAACGTTGAGACGGGAAGAATAGTCTTCCCCAGGGAAGAGCACACAAACTGGCTATCCAATCCCAAATGGTCAGCCCTGAAAACATTTACGTTCAAGTAACATTATACAGACTACCCAGGTTGTACTTCTGTATTTAGTAACACACACACACACACACACACACACACAACAACAACAACAACAACAACAAGAATAGAGGCCATGAATTTCAAAGAGATGGGGGGGGAGGTGACATGAGAAGGGGAATATGATGTAATTATATTAAAATCTCAAAAAATAAAAGAAATTATAAGACGTTAAAATAAAATATGAATCTTTAAAAAAGAGAGAGAGAGAGAGAGAGAGAGAGAGAGAGAGATTGGCCAGGGAGTCCCCAGAGGTCTCCAAAACAAGCCATCATAACTACACAGTAAAACCTCACAGCTGAAGACACCATATACTTTCCCTTCAAAACAGAGAAGAATCGACCTGAGACTAAGCAGGACTCCCAGCTGGCGAGCTTTCGTCAGAAGGTGTGTGCAGGCTGCTGGGGGACAGAAGACATCTGGATCTACAGAGTGAGAGCATCAGATCGCTTGGAACCGGAGTTACAGACAGTTGTGAGCTGCCACGTGGGTGCTGAGAATTGAACCTGTGTACTTTGGAAGAGCAGTCAATGCCCTTAACCTCTGAGCCACCTCACCAGCACTCTGCTATTGTTTTCTTAAATGATCATGCTGTTGCATTGCCCCTTAAATATTTATGTTTTCGCCCATAGACCTAGGCTGCTCTCAGTCTTCATCGGAGGTGTTTTAATGCAGCAAGCTTTGCAGTGTTTTGAACGAGACTGGTCCAAATAGGTTCATGAGTTTGAATACTTGGTCAGTTGGTTGTGGTTCTAAACCTGTGAACTGTAACCCCTTTGGGGGTGGAATGACCCCTTCACAGGAGTTACATATCAGATATTTACATTAGGATTTATAACTGTAGCAAAATCACAGTTATGAAATAGCAATGAATAATTGCTATTATTTTAGCAATTATTCTGTATTATATTATACTGTATTAAAGGGTCACAGCATTAGAAAGGTTGAAAACCACTGGACTAGGAGGTGTGGCGTTGTTGGAAAAGATGTGTCTCTGGGGTTGGGCTCTGAAGTTCCAGAAGACCTTTCTATTGGCTACGGTGTGCTCACAGCAATAGGAACCCTGATTACGACAACAGCAATCAACGTATAATTAATCTAAATGCAAAGAGGAAGAGGCTGATCGCCCTGCCCCTGTGGGACATCTTTATCACTCACCCCTCCCCACCAAGGCTTAGGCAATATCCTAGAAGAGGAGGCAGGAAGAAAGGAAAAGCTGGAAGGTGGACAAGGGTGCAGGGAAATGCTGTTTGGATATCACAGAGATACTCTAATCATTGTCTCCTAGCAGCGGTGGTTACCCACGCAAGAACCACACAAAACCCAGCCAGCCACAATTCAGGCACAGAATGGGGAGGTGCTCTCCAGGCCCACTCCTTACTGAGAGCTATAGGCAGTTGACAGTTGTTGGGAGAGAGAACCATTATTCTTGGGTGGTGCTCCTCCTGGCAGGCTTCCAATGTCAATGGCCCGTGCACAAATGGGCGACACGAATTGAACTCCATGAATTATCAGGAGGATATTCTGGGGACATATGGAAGAACTGGAGGACGGAAAGGGGGTAGGATCATATTTCACTGTATATAGGTATGAAATTCTGAAGAATAAAGAACAATTATAATTAGGAAAAAAGAAATACATGTCTTAGGAAAAGAACTTTTCTGGTTCTAGGTTTTCAAAGTTCCAATACAGTCCCTGTCTACTGTCCTTTATAGCCAGGCTGTATCTTAGAACAATGATGTCATATGACATTCCAGGATGACTCAGATATTTCAGTATTTTCTTTCTGTCTTATGTATTCTAACTTAATTGTAACATGGTCAATTAGAGCTCTACACACTCCAAAGGATTATGGATAAGTGAAAAAGAAGAAAAAAATTACAAATGTAGCAAAGCAAAAGATGAACAAGATGAGCTTCCAGCTTGACCTTGAAGGCATGCAGACTGCCTGACTTCCTGGGTCTGATTTCATATACTATCTGCATGACATTCAAGGAAAGGTTCTAAGTGTAGACTTGAGGCTAATTTTTAAAAAACCCTTAAAACTACAAGGTTTTTTTTTTTTTTTGCAAACAATAGCCTAGGGAAACGAAAATGAGAAACCATAAAAAAGATAGGAAAAACGAAGAGGTGGCTATCAGAAGAAGGAAGAACACCGGAAAAAGATGGTCTCGTATAAGACTCCCATAGACTAATAACAGAAATAGTAATGCAACTATACTATTCTTCCCATTGTCAACACCATTATGTTGATGACAGGAGTCAGAAGAAACCCAAAATACCTAAGAAACTTGCCGGAGCCATAACTCAGAAATACCTGATGCAGAAGCATGTGTTCTCCTAAAGTTACATAACACCATGGTAATTTCCTACTTCGTAAAGATGTTGATAAATTGTTTCCTGCGCTCAATAAATACAGCTGGAACACCTGTTCCCCGGGAGGCATTCTCCACTCTGTGTGGGAGCAAAACAAACTACACAGGTCAGTCACTGTAGTCAGGAACTTAGGCTCTTAGCAGGAAACTGTAAAGGGACGATGGAGTCTTAGCAGCACATCCTCTTTGGACAGCGTCCAATGTAGATAAAACTGCATCCCTCTGCAACCTAGAGAGAGTAGTGGTACCACAGGAATAAGTCCCAGTCAACAGGATGACAAATGCTTATGTGGGACAACTTCTAGATTACTGATAAACGTGCTTTGCCCCCTTGGTCCCCTATTTAAGACTTGGGTGTGACAGGTAAGGCTCCATCTTTGCTTCTGAATGGACAGAACACACCCAAGGTGTGTGAGGCAGAAGACAGCTGAGATCTTGGGCCATTTGGACAATGCCCCAAGTACAACGTCAGCCTCGACCTGCCTATCTCTGAGCATACCCGGGAGAGAGTAATGAGATTACATTCTTTTTAAATTTATACTTTTTAATTTTTTGAGAATTTCCTACATGGGTACCGTAGTCACATCACTTCTATCCCCTTCTTTCCTGTCTAACTCCTCCTGTGTCGCCCCCCACCCCCGCATCTACTCTCAAACCCATGACTTCTTCTTTAATTATTGTTGCTACATATATACATATGTGTATACAAATACAACCTGCTAAGTCCATGTAGTGTTGCTCCTATGTGTATATTAGGGCTGACCACTCTGGGTTGTATAGCCTATCAGGGGCTTATCCCTGGAAAAGAAAGATTCTCCCTCTCTTAGCAACCAATTATTGCCTGTAGTTCTTCACCTAGGGGTGGGACCTTGTGAGATTTTCCCCACCCATCCTAGCCTGTCAACTGGTGTTACTATACAGGTCTCATTTAGGCAACCATACTGTTGAGATCATTGGTACAACTTCCCCATCATGTATGGAGGACACCACTTTGAATTCTTGCTTAAGCTTTTTTTAATTTTGCATGTTCATGATTCACAGCTAAAACTAACCTTCCTAAATACTACTGGTAACAGAACAAACATGACGTGTGGAAAAGGTGGGCAGATAGTATCTGAATAGATCATTTTGTGAAAGAAATGGCATTGCAGAAATGCTTACAAAGCTAGCCAGGCTTTAAGAAGGGAAAAAAGAAATAAGAAAAAGAAAGGTGGGGTAGAAAAATAAAAGAAGAACAACATAAAACACATTGCTGAAATGAGTAAGTTCTCCATGCGTTTAAGAAACATTAATAGCTGCAGATTATCAAGAAAAAAGTGGGTGGCTGAGCTCGTGTGCAGAGATGGCAGGGTTCCGGCAGCTGCAGCAAAGTGTTTGACCCAGTGCCTCATTTTGCTGGTACAGCAAGATTTACGCTATGAGTCTGTGAATGAATGCGTGGAAGTGTCTGTAAAGTGAGGAACACCTGAAGAGAATGAATCCCAACAGCCCTCCATCACATATGGCGCCCGTCAGTTGCTGGCTTTTACCGGCAGTCTGGCAGATCTCAGCTGTCTTGTTTGGCCCCTTTACTCCCTTTCTTTCTTTTACTTACACATTTTTATGATAATTCAGGCAGACAATGTTCTTTAACAGTTGAGGTTGGTCCCAGTCCTTGAAACTGTTTGGATCTGCTCTACAGCAGCGAGTGCCGTAGTTCGTGGGGGATGGGGGAGCCATAAGGTTAGTTATGTCCTCTGGGAAAATGTTTGGCCAGATAGAATAGATAGTGAAGGCTTTCAAAGTGTAATGCAATGAATACGGACGTCATCCCTTATATAACAGCAATATCGTGGCGGCCTTAAGAAATGCCTTAGAGATTAAGCTGTAGGAAGAGTGTGCAGCTGATGTCTCAGTTCCTGAGCTCGAGAGCCCACTTTCGAGGCCATGCCTCCTAGGGCTGTTCAAGACCGAGCCCACCAGGACATTAAATCAAGACGGTTCTTCTGAGAACCAGCCTTCTATAGCCAAGAAACGTGAGCTAGTGGGCTCCCCAACAGCCTGGCGAGGCTTTCCTTAGACTTCACAGCTTAACACGTGAGCACACAGCGTCCCTTTGTTCTTTCCCCCATCCCGCAGACCACAGACTGGCTGAGACAGTCATGCTGGCCTGGTGGCCCCGTAACAGCCTCCCCCATATCATTCTCCCTTTGGTTTTCCCAGAGTGTGCTCCCTAGTAAACCCCACATATTTAAAAGCCTCTCCATGTGGAAGGGCCTGGCCAAGTCCTACATTTAAACATTTGCATAGTAGATACCAACAGAGCTGCACGACAGAAAATTCCTGAGAAAGCAAGGACAGGGAAGTTTGAGGAAGACAAGTCTTTCCGAATTTCAGAAGTCCACGGTGCAGGTTGAGGTAAACCAAAACCATGCCCAGGATGGCGGTTGCAGAGGCTACTTGGAAGATTTCTGAAGAAATTTTACATGCATTAGGCTCTTTTGAGCCTTCCTACAATTCTATGCTGAGTCATCAGGGATTGAATGACTCGCACAGTGGTTAGTAAACAGCAAAACCTAAAGCTAAAGACACCTACCTTATGTTCTGCACTGTATTCTACATCCTGCCACCGGATGACCACTTACTTTGGCATTAGAGATTTTCTTCAATTGAACTATATTTGTATTTTTAAATTTAATAATCAAGTACCAGTTAATAAATACATTATATGTGTATATATATATATAGTATATTCCACGATGAATTTGAAAGAGCAATTCTATGTGTTTCTCAGTACACAATTAAAATGCACATTTATTTTTAAAAAACATAAAAATCACTCGAATGGAATGATAGGACTAAAATACCTACTTAAAATAAAGGCTTAACACAAACCCCAGCATGAACTCTGTATCACAGCGCAGAAAGGAAACCGCCCACCGTTTGGAAATGTACCCCACTTCTGGACTCTGGAGTAATAAGCCAGTTCCCAAGAACCAATTAACTTCACCCCACTAATGTGACAATTCTGATGGCAATAGGCAGGGTTCACGAGAATAGTTGTTTATATTTTGATATCTAACATTTCAAAGCTGTGATCAATCTATTTCTTAAATATATAAAATAGAACAATCTAAAGCAGCCATGAATTTTACCTGTTATTTTTTTGGACAGGGTCTCTAGTCCATGCTGGCTTTGAACCTCTGTGGAGCTAAGGTGACTGTACAATCCTGCCACCTCACCAGCCCCGTCTCTGGAGTGCTGCGACTGCGTGTGTGCAGCCACACCTGGTGTGCTCCGTCAAGCCCGGGGCTTTCCACAGGCTTGGCCAGCACTTTATCAACCGAGTTGCATCCCTAGCCCCAAGACCCATCATCTTGAATCAATAGGTAAGAGCTTGAAATGAAAATGAGTTATTTAAACTGTTAACATAAAGTGTATGGCACTTCATCTCGTGGATGAATTCTGAACTACTGAAGTGTTTAATACTGAGAAATAGAGAGTACCAAGTCACTGTACCATAGGTAATCAATTCTAGAAGCAAAATAATTGACTACTAAACAGCAAGTATCAATAGCAACTTAACACTTAAGTTACTAAACATCTCTTACAGTTCACTTTTCATAAAGTTAAGCCAGATATATAACTTTAATTAAAAACCATTTTAAATAAGTTTTTTCAGGTTTTTTTGTTTTTTGTTTGTTTTGTTTTTTTGAGGCAGGGTTTCTCTGTAGTTTTGGAGCCAGTCCTGGAACTAGCCCTTGTAGACTAGGCTGGTCTCAAACTCACAGAGATCTGCCTGCCTCTGGGATTAAAGGCGTGTGCCCTCACCACCCGGCCATTTTAAATATTCATATCCAGTGAATGGCCTTTCACTGCACCATCAGAATAAAGGCTGACTTTGAATCGACAGGCTGACGAAAGCTACTGATAGTGAATGGTTTCCATTACCATAATACTACTTTAAAAATCAGTTAGAATGTATGTCTTTTAAAATAATCACACTAGCATACTTATTCCTTATAAAATACTTTATAAATGACTTAGATGGTACATAATTATAAATGGTAAAATATTTTACAGAGGACTTATCAAGAAGAAAAGAAAACATCAATCTTAACTTTTGCTGCTTGAAAAATGTGTATTTACCAGCAGAGGTCACTATTACACAAGACACTAGGTTTGTCCAGCTAGCACTAGATTGAAGATATTGGTTGACTTTGCGATAAAAATCAAAATGTCAATATAAAAATGTAATTATACAGATACATGCTATGGCAGAAGTACAAAACGGTAAGTTTAGATGACTTGTATTATATTTTTAACAAGCATCATATGATTCATTCTTGTCCTATGGAGATAAAGGCAATTCTATGTAATAACGAATGCATACTTGCTCATATTTATACATAGTAACAAAAGCAACGAAGTAGCTCCAGCCTCACAAAATCAAATGATGTCTACAGCTTTTAAGAAATGACAAGTATAATAAATGCCTAAGAATTTCTGGCACCTTGTCTTGATGAATTTCTATCCTTTACAATATCCTATCACTTAAGAGAACAATATAGCTTTTAGGTGTGGGTAAAAAATAATAAAAGCAAGAACATTTAGTAGTTTTCCCTAAATCCACTTCAAACTCTTCCAGAAAGCACTTGCTAGACTGAAACACCGCACCTGCATCCTCCATCGCAAATGCACTGATAGCACAGTAAGAGCAATTAGCAGAAAAGTGAGCACACATTTAAACACTACGGAAAATAACTGAATGCGTAGATCTGGTTTGATCCAGCCAGCGGGGAGCATAGATTATTAAGATGAGGATCATCAGCCTCTGCCTGTTACTAGGTAAATTCTCATGGCTGACTTCAACTCAGAATAGATTTACAGAAAGAGGTTGCCAGGAAGCTAGGGCATTTCCATATATGCCAACAAAAATAATAACTGAAGAACAATACTTGTGGATGTCAACTGAATGCGTTCATAATAACAATAGAATAGAACAAAACAATAGGCTTGTACTAATTGAAGTATTGTTTGCTATAAGAAATCATATATATATATATATGGTGGAAAACTCTTGCATAGTAACTTCAAAAGAAGCATTCTGAGAAACCAAATTATCTTCTCAGGGAAAACAGCCTGTCCCTTACACACCTTAAACTAGTAACAAGGTGACTGACTGGTGAGCAGCACAATCCACTGTGGTAAAGACAAACGGAGAAGCTATTTTACCTTGTTAGGGCATCAGATGATTCTCCTAGCTCCTCACACTCCATGTGGAACACACTAGAGAAAGAGTCCTGGAAACAGAAGGACAGCACAGGTTGAGACGTTTGACAAGGCAAGGAGAGCCGTCACACCACACGTATCTGCTGTGTGACACTGATGACGCCAATTGGTTGAACATATTTCCCATATTCTTGACTAACTGGATCCAGGCACGAATTCACAGCATCCTCACAGATGTCTTCTGTTACTAAAGGCTCACAGCATTCTCATTTTACTTGTAGAGAGCTTTTTGAGTACACACCGCTGCCGCTTTTTGAGTATACACTTTTGCTTCATTTTCTTGATGGATATGTTCATGTGTGTTCATGTGTGTGTTCGTGTGCATGTGTGTTCGTGAGTGGGTATGTGTAAGTGTGTGTGTTGATGTGCTTGTATGTTCATAAGTATGTGAGTGTATGTGTGCATGGGCATTCATGAGTGTGTGAGTGTGCATTCATGTGCATATGTGTTTATGAGTGTATGTATATGCCAGTCTGTGTGTTCATATGTGCATCTGTTCATATGCATGTGTACTCATGTGTGTGAGAGAGAGGGAGGAGAGACAGACAGACAGACAGACAGACAGAGAATGTGTGTAGGCCAGAAGACATCCTCTGCTGTCATCCTCGGGAATGTTGTCAATCTCCTTTAAAGAGCTGGAGCTCACCTGCTGGACTGACTGGCTGACTGACGACGATCTCTAAGGACCTCCCTGCCTCTGCCTCCCAAGCACATATTAACATATTGGCATTGCTCTGGGGCTTCTAATATCTAATTCAGGTCATTGAGTTTTCAAGGAAAGAGCTTCGCTGGCTTGGCTATTTCCCAGCCCCAAAGAAGTCTTTCCTAAAGAGCTATACCATGTGGAAATATTTTACAAGAGCAATAGAATAATTATGAAGACCTAGTAATATTAGGAAATAGTTTTACATGATACCCAAAACAAAATTCATATTGCTCCTTAATGCACTTACAAATGAATGAAGAGAAATTGGAAGGAAACACAAACATAAGAAAATAAAAGTATAATCTAGGAGTGGAAGAACTGAGTACATTTTGGGCGGGCTTACATTTTTAATTTCACTCATGTTGAAGAAGTTTTAACCACAAATAACTGTAATATCACCTAAACTAATTTCTTGTCTAAACCCAATAATGTTTGATTTCTAAAGAGAGCAGAGTGTATTCTTAGCCATATTGTTGAGCTGAGAGTCACACTGACCTAAACCAGCTTGTGAACTGACAGATACTAACTATTAAAAACTCCATTGCAAATTAATAAAGTGAGATTTAAATTTGTTAATAAAGTACTGTTTCCACAGAAAACTTTTAAAAATGAAAAGCTAAAGAGTGAGCCAGAGAAGGAAAATGATAAGTTGGCATATCAAATTAATGAATTCTGATCTGAACTTTAGAAAGCTAGCAACTATTTTGTAATCATTTTATATTAAATCATAACTGACTAGAAATATGAAATCGTAGCTCTCCATGAAAATACTGATTCTTGTTTTGGTATAGTGAATTTTCATTTGGTAAGCTGTTAATAAGAACTTTATTCTAATCAATGCATCCATTCTAACATATAATAATTAAGAGGATAATGAAGTATCTTCATATCTAAATCAATTAAATCTTTCAAATGACTGAATGTCTTTTATTATTCTACTTCTGCTAGCAATGTCAACTCTAATTTCATAAATGAATTGTAACTGACCCACTCAAGTGACAGTAGTATTAATCTTTCCTAGTAACCTTAGACTATAGGAAGCACAAGTCCCACCATAAGGAATATTCCACTGGTTCATACTGTGAGGAGGATAAACTCTGCACAAGGAAAAATGGGCCAGGCTTGCGTTCTGACTCTCAGGCAAGCGTGAGGCAGAAACTCCACACAGCATTCAAGTACAAAGAACCAGCCCTATGGGGGAGCTCCAGCTCTCTCACTGGGAAAAGCTTCCTAACGATATAGACCACTGGACTGAAAACTGTGAATTAGACAGTGAATCATTTCCTGTTGTTTGGAAATAAATGATGTAGGACTTACAAATACCTTTAATTCCACCCATTTAGACTGTCTGGTTTCTAAATAATTTCTGGTAAGGAAGAAAATTTTATACTCAACCCACTCAGAATGGGAGTCTACCTGTTTTAGGTACCAGGGCACCGTAGTTCTTGATGGCTTAGTTGGCACACTGCAACAGCAAGGTGTTTCCCCATAGAGACAGAGCAGCACTGGCAGGGGCAGCACACAGACATCTATGGTCAGTGGCAGGGCACTCAATGCTCTTGCCACCCTCACCTCCACCCCACTTCAAACACACTTCACCCTTGTATTGGTTTTGCATAAATATTCATATACAGTTGGAGCTGGGGTGGATTCTAAGGCAAAAATTGGGTTTGAAAAGCAGAAAGTGCTTTCGAGAATGTCTCCATCTTGCAAACCTAGTCATCCTCAGTACTCACAGAGCAGTCTTCATCCACGATGAATATGGTGCACTTCTGCACCTGCATGAAGGAGATAATGGTGGCAGCTATCTTCTTCAGAATTACTTCTAATGACTGCTGCTCTTCAAAAATTAAGCTAGCAAGGTCAAGCAATACCTGGACAAGAAAAGGTGACAGTTTACAATGCAGTTGTGTGTAGAATAAAGATACAGTGGGTCAAAGGTTGTTTATGAGCAAGTTTCCACTCAAGGATTAAATCTGTGGCCATGGAGCTAATGCAACTCTGCACAGACCATTAATAAAGTCAGTATAGTAAAACAGTTATAGCTACTTAGGCTAATGTAATCGGTTCCTAATTCTTCAGGATGTCAAAGAAAAACAACAGAGGTAAGCCTCCCCAACAGATTAAAAGACATGAAAGACAAAATAAGAGATCTGAAGACAAGGTAATAGAAATGAGTAGCTCACCGAAAGAAAATGTTAACTCAAAAACAAAAAGAAAAAGAAGCAAAAAACATCCATGAATCATGAATTCTGGGACACAATGAAAAGAACAAGTCTATAAATAATATGTAGTTCCAGGACAGGCTCCAAAGTTACGGAGAAACCCTGTCTCAAAAATAATTAATAATAATAATAATAATAAGTATAGAGGGAAGAGAAGAAACCCAAGGTAAAGGCACAGCAAATATTTTTAACAAAATCAAAAAAGAAAAGCTCACTAAACCTTAAGAAAGAGATGCCTATCAAGGCAAAAGAAACATAAAGAATTCCAATTAGACAAAAACAGAAAAAAGACTTCCTATGACACACAATAATCAAAACACTAAATGGACAGAACAAAGAAAAGATACTAAAACCTGAAAGGGAAAAGACCAAATCATTCTGAAAGACACAGACACCAGCCCATACTACTATACCCAGCAAAACTGTCTATCACAATTGATGAAGAAAGCAAAACATTTCATGATTAAGAACAATGTCTGTCCACCAACTCTATAGAAGGCTCTAAAAGAAAAGCTTTGGTCTGAAGAGGCTAACTGTGCCAAAGAGGGAATATGGAACAATGAAATAATAGAAAATAATGACTTTATATTAATAACATTTAATATTAAAGGTCTTAATTTCCTAATAAAAAATATATAGATTAACAGATTGATTTGAAAACAAAACCCATCTTTCTATTGCATCCAAGAACACATGTCACCACCAAGGTCAGATATCACCTCAGGATAAGAGGATGGAAAAAAAATTTCCAAGCAAATAGAATCATGAAGCAAACAGGTGTAAATATTTTAATATCTAAAAAGATAGACTTCAAACCAATACTAATCAGAAGAGACAGGGAAGGACATTCAAAGATCATTAAAAGTAAAATATATTTCTAAACTTCCATGTACCAAACACGAAGGCATCCAAGTTCATAAAAGAAACAAAACTGCAACCAAAATCATATATTGACCTTAACACAGTGATAGCTGGTGAATTCAGTATACCCCTTGCACCAATAAACATGTTATTTAGACAAAAACTAAACCAAAAAACCTCTGAATTTAAATAACATCATAGATCAAATATAGCTAATACATCTATAGAACATTCCAACCAAATAATAAATAATATACTTTCTTCTCAGTTGCCTGTAAAACCATCTTCAAATTTGGAAAAATATTACAAACAAAGTAAATTTCAAAAGATACAAAAAACCAAAAACCCTGAAATAACACCATATTAGTTTGAATGAGAATGGCTCCCATAGACATATATTTGTATGTCTAGTCCCTAGTAGGTCAACTGTTTAGGGAAAGATTAGGAGGAGTGGCCCTATTGAGGAAATGTGGCCTTGTTTGAGGAGGTATGTCACTGAGGGGTGGGTTTTGATGTTTCAAAAGCCCATGCCAGGCCCAGTTTCTTTCTCTCCTCCCTCCCTTCATCCCTGCTGCCTACAGACAGGACAGGATGTACCCTACTTCTCTCAGATACTGTCCTGAAGACACCTGATTGTCACCCACCATGCTTTCTGCAATAATGATAATAGATCAACCCTCTGAAATGGTAAGCAAGCCCCCAATTAAATGCTTTCTTTTGTAAGAGTTTTATAAGGTCCTGATGTCTCTTCCCAGCAACAGAACAGTAACTAAGACACGTGTCCTGCATCCTATCTGACCACCAAAGACTAAAGCTGGACATCAACAACAGAAGACAGGGCAGGAAGCATACAAACTCATGGAATCTAAACAACTCGCTGCAGAATAAAACCTGGATCGAGGCAGAAATCAAGAAGAAAATTTAAAACTTTTTTTAAATTTAAAGACTTAAAAGATTTTTAGATCGAATGAAAATGAAAATGTAACATAGCCAAACCTATGGGACACAACGAAGGTATTTAAGACGTAAAGGTTAAAGGTAGTCTAAGAGGCAAGTTCACAGCACTAACTGCCTATATGTTTTTAAAAGGGAAAAATATCACATTAAAAACTTAATATCATACTTGAAAACTCTAGAAAAACCAGAAGACTACAAAGATCTATAAAACAAAGAGTTGATTCTTTGAAAAAGCGTACAAGAGTCACAAATCTTTAGCCAAATTAAACAAAGGACAGAGATATATCCAAATTAATAAAATTAGAGATAAAAAAGAATATTATGACTGACATAAAGGAAATCCAGAAAATCATAGGACTATAGAAACTATATAAGCATACTATTGAAACCTGTATTCCAAACTGGAAAAAGCTAAAAGAAATTGATGAATTCCTTAACATACATGGCCTACCAAAGTCCCATAATCCTAAATGAAATAGAAGCAGTAATTTAAAATCTAACTGAAAAAACCCAGAGCCAGATGGGTTCAGAGAAGAATTCTACCAGACCATCAAACTAATGCCAACATTCCTCAAATTATTCTGCAAAACACAAACTGCAGGGACATTACCTAATTCCTTTTACAAAGCCATTATTTCATGATACCAAAACCATTAAGACCCAACAAACAAAAAAGAAAATTATAAGTCAATATCCCTTATGAACATAGATGCAAAAATTCTCAATAAAATACTCGTGAATTGAATTCAAGAGCATGTCAAAAGATTATTCATCATAATAAAGTGACCTTTATTCCAGGGATGCAGGACTAGTTCAGCATATGTGAGTCAGTAAAGTCATTCACAAAACAAAAGGACTCAAGGACAGACACCACATGATCATTTCAACTAGACTAGGGATACAAAGGACATAACATAATAAAGGAAATTTATAGCAAGCCCACAGCCAAATTAGCATAAACAGAGAAAGCTCCCAGAATTTCCATTAAAACAAGGGCAAGACCAAGTCCACTCTCTCCATTCCTATTCGATATAGTACTCGAAGTCTTAGCTAGAGCAAAATGAAAACTGAAAGAGATCAAGAGGACACAAATAGAAAAGGAAAAAGCCAAAGTATTATTCTATGCTGATCATATGATTTTATGCAAAAAAGACCCCAAAGACTCTACCAGGGGACTTCTATAGCTGATAAACACCTTCAGCAAAGTAGCAGGACATAAAATTAATACACAAAATGAGAAGCCTTCCTGTATACAAATGTCAAACATTCTGATAAAGAAATCAATGAAACAATCACCTTTCACAAAAACTTCAAAACAAATGCCTTGGAATAGCCTGAAACAAGTAAGAGACTTTAGTGAAAACTTTAAGACACTGGTTGGGGCTCTCCAGCTAAGGGCTCCATTCCACCCTCTGGTCTCACTCCTCCCATTCCAAATCATGCCCCTGCGAAAATCCACCAAAAGTCAGCCCCCCCTCGGGGCTGCTCAAGTCTATGCCTACAGGCTATATAAGACCTGGTAGCTGTATTTGCCATGTGATTCCTCCCCTGCCTTCCCAAAGGCCACCCAGGAGTTGTTTTGCTCTGCTCAGATTAAACCTGGATTTACTAATTTAGTCTGATCTGAATTATTACATTGGAAGCAGTGTTACTACCAGGGGATTTAAGCTTTCCAACACTGAAGAAACTGAATAAAACATAAGAGGATGGAAAGATTCACCAGCTAATGGATTGATAGGATTAATACTGTGAAAATGGCTATCTTACCAAAAGCAAATTACAGATTCAATTATAATGCCCATCAAGATCCCAAACAATTCTTCACAAAAATTGAAGAAAAAAATCTTCAGCTTCATGAAGAAAAAGAGAGATAAAGAGAGAGAGAAAAATAAAATGAAATAGGATAGCTAAAACATTCCTAAATAATAACAGTATCACCATTCCAACATGTGTTTAACTAAGTTCACAGCATTATTTGTCACAGTTAGAACCTGGAAACAACCTAAATGCCCCTTGACCAAAGAATGGATAA
>JAQHUG010000019.1:8479910-8494392 GCA_028555095.1 Dicrostonyx torquatus | reverse complement strand
ATAAAATAGATATAAATATTATAACTGTAATTCTTGCTTGATAACTGTTTTGTTATATGTAATTTTACTATGTTAAAATGAAAGCCTTTCTTTTTGTTTAAACAAAAAAAGGGGAAATGGTATAAATCTGTATTTCTGTTGCTTTGATTGGTTGAATAAAGAGACTGCTTTGGCCTTTTGATAGGGCAGCCTTTAAGTGGGCGAGTAGACAGAACAGAAGGCTGGGAGAGAGAAGGTACTGGGGCAAATGCCATGTTTCTCTGGCCTGAGATGGAGGTAGGTTAGGATTTTTCCCGGTAAGCCACCACCCCGTGATGATACACAGATTACTAGATATGGGTTAAAATAATATGTGAGAGTTAGCCAAGAAGAGGCTAGAATTTATGGCCAGGCAGTGTTAAAATTAATACAACTTCCATGTGGTTATTTCAAATGTAAGCTAGCCAGGCACCGGGAACACAGCCCACCCGCAACGGGGAGCTGGGTGGCAGAACGCAGCCTGCTCCTCTCATTGCAACACTGCATGTCTAGTTCATACAGTATACAGTCAAGCAGTCCAGGCAAGAGCAGTTTCTTGCCCAAATGGCTAGCCTTTCCGTATTGAAAACAATTCCATAAGGAGCTCTCCAATGCCCATCATCCTCTTGAAGTAATTGGTGCTGCCAGGAACAGATGTGTCTAAGAAAAGTCTAAGTTCTTGAAACATTGTAAATGGCATATTCTTGAAGTGTTTGAAGATTACCTATTTATCTGAAATGCATCTCTGTATTACCTTGAAAATCTAGCTAACATGAGTGTATATTTGACTATTATATATGACTATTAATTTGTATCTCTTAACTATACGGTGCATTTTTAAATGAACTGAATAAACATAATACCTTAAACAAGAGTAGAAATATACATATAGTATAACAAAATTGGCCTTAAATTTGTAGCAAATGAACTAAAATCCATACCAATGTAAAGTATTTTGAGACTAACAGTTGTTTTTTGGATTAAAGTATATACAAAAATCTACCTTTTTCATCATTTTCATATCAATGTGGTACAGATATTAAAATGTATCAGACTTTGAAAAGGAACAGGAGTCATGAACATTGATAGAGCACTTTCCCTGTGTAAATTTAGTTCTTAGATGAATGTAGATGTTGGCACACATTTCTGTTGAGAGTTGTAATTTCATTGACAATTACTTAAATATTTTATGGAAAACATCAAAATATATCAACAGATCTACAGTGTTGGGTCAAATATTACAAATAGAAATTGTTCATTAATGCCTGCAACTGATTCCAGATCCTTAACATTCACCACTGAGAGCTACATAAAACTCAACGAAAATAAACTTATAAATGATCTGTAAAACTAAAAATAAAATCTCTCCAATAAGCATCAGAATGGTAACAGAATGTACCAATGAAGTTAAATCTTCTATCGAATGAAGATTAGCTTGAAGTAAATTTTCTAAGCTACAAAGGAAGTATCATTTGGGTCATAGAAAACTGCTAAATGAATCCTCAAGCCTGAATTGTTTATGCACTTTCTTTTCATTCTGGGTCCACGGTGTAAATGCAAAGAGTTCACCTATTAGACTGTTTTTTGTCCGCTATTCTTAGAAAATGTTCCTCACCCCGCCCCCTTGGGAACGTGGTTAATGTCTTTTGTGAAAGAGACTTGTTTGCTAGTTAAGTGGTAATGTGGAAAAGAGAAAGATCTTCCCCGGAGTCCAGGACAAATAGAAACTGCTCCGAGCACTCCTATTCTGTTTCTAAAACAAACCTACAAGAAAGGGCACTGCAGGGGGAATAAGCTCAGGGAACAATCTAAAAGTTTTTCCAAGCTAGCCAGTTCTTTAGACTAAAATAGACTTAGACCAACCGACAGTTCACTAATAAACTGGCCAGTTCTTGTAATTGTATTTTCCTTGGAACTGAAGACTTATAGGCATACCACCATAAGGTTTTATTTGAACCAAATCTCTTCATCAAATTTGAGAACGTTTCCATTGTTACAATGGGCACAGACTACAGGACAGGATCTTCAGCATGGAACAAGCAGCGATGTGCAGATCACGGGAGCAGGCGTTTGTTCCGGCCATAAGGCTGTGGGCAAAGGCACAGATGAACACAGCCGCAGGTTCTCAGCCTTGCTCTGCCAGGTCTCAGCGGCTCGGCCAAGCCTGTCATGTGACTGCTGGACCCATTTAACATCCACCTTGTACAGATATTTTGCTTCTGGTGCACAAACCCTCGCGCTCCAAATGGAAAAATTTGCTTGCTTCTTTAAAATGTATTAATGTTGTTGCTATTATTGTTTGCTTTGGGAGGATTAAGGTCTCTTTAGGTAACTCAGGCTAGTCTTGAATTGTTAATCCTCCTGTCTCCACTTCCAGAATGCTGGACTTAGATACGTGTACCACCGCACTCACTACCCTGTTTGTTTTTCATGTCTCCTCTTAGGCCAGCATCTACATACTTTAATGACTTAACCATTGAATGGGAAATAAAAAAAAAGAAAAGAAAAAGAAATTAAAAAAAAAAAAGGAACAGGCATGACTCCTCCTAGGGATGGTGGAGGAGAGAGCTTACTGTAGACATGCAGGAGAGCACAGCCAGAGGCAGGGGCGTCTGGGAGCATCCAGAGTGGACATGACCAGACTGAGCTGGGCCATGTGGCGAGAGGGGAAGTGGGGAGGGGGTTGTGGAGGGAACCGCATGCAGCAGCCAGGAGGCCCAAAAGAGAGTAAGATGAGAAAGACCGGGTAACCAAAATGGTTGATTATACAGGAAGGGCATCTGGGGGCAGGACAGCTCAGTTCCCGGGGTAGAGAAATTTCGTGGAGGAGGATAGGTATGCCAGCCAGGAGGGTCCTGTACGTAGGGTCTGAGCTCTGAGCGCTGCAGGGAGAACCTGGCAGCCAGTGTCTGCTTTGGTATGTTCAAAGGCACCTCAGCCATTTGCCCCACTTTGAAATCTAACAACCATCACCTGTCAAGACTAAGTAAGACTCAGTGCTGGCGAAAACAAGGGAGAATGCTTCCAAATGACCAAACACAGGCCATACAGTTTTCTACAAAGCATGTTCCTTTGCACATTGTGGTTTGAATTACATGTCTTCGCGCTTTATTTTGTGACTGGGGTGTGCATTGAGTGTCTTTAATTCATCAAAGTATTTATTCCACGGGAATCTCATAAAAACTGGCAAGGGCTTTTTTGAGCATTTGCCCTGTTTGATGATGTCCTGCCTATTGTCTTCCCCTCACCCTCCCAAGATGCCTGACAGACAGAGCGGCAGTAAGCCTCCAAGTGCTGAATCTCTCAGTTAAGAGTTAGTATCTGGGTTTGGTCCCTGTAAATACAAAGGAACACTCGTTCCTAGCATGTTCCAAGGAACAGTACTTCAGGGAAGGGCAGTTTTCAGAAATAGGCCATCTGGTCCAGCGGCAGCTAAATTCTCTGTACTTCTTGACTAAACGTAAGAGAATTCTGTCCGCTTACACAAATAACTAATGCAAGCGACTAAAATAAAAACCGTCTCAAGTACCTTTGCCTGAGAAACCCAGAATTAAGTCTGAATGAAATTTAATAGCAGGCCTGAAAAGCACACTTGCGTTGCTTTCTTCCGGTTTGCTTTGTTGGCATAACCCGGTCGCTCTCTGGGTCACACTGGTCCAGCTTAGTGCAAAGCCTTCTTGTAACTCTTTGTCCATGGTAAAAAGTAGCCCGTGGGTTCCTCTTAAGACATTAGAGAATGCGTCTTTGCCTCTTCCTTCCTTCTCTTGTAGTTTGAAAAGAATCTTTGCATTAAGGGCTGTAACACTGAAGAGCCTTCAGAAGACAACAAAGGCCTTTACCCACATTCCCACATTAGAGCCCCTTCCCATGCAAAACAACAGAAATTGAAGTGGGAGACAGAGAGTCCAGCTGTCATCCATAGCAGAATGTCAAGAAGCCTTGTCTCTATATTGCGGCTGCAAGAGCGTGCTTGCGGATGTTGGTTTGAAAATCTCTAGCTATGTGACTTTACTTCTAGTCTTAGTCTCCCCATCAGTTAACAGGGAAAAAGATGTTACAAAATGACAGGTCCCTACAACAATTTCCACAGGATTACTCTAGAAATGTCACACATGGCAACTAACTGTTTTCTACACATAAGGCAATTACTTCCCAAGTCCTGTTCCACACCACTCACCACTCTCACACACAACCTGGACACAGTTCTCTTTCTTTCTTTCTTTCTTTCTTTTCTTTCTTTCTCTCTCTCTCTCCCTTTTTTCTCTTTCTTTTTTTTTTTTTTTTTTTTGAGACAAGGTTTCTCTGTAGCTTTGGTGCCTGTTTCAGAACTAGCTCTTGTAGACCAGGCTGGCCTTGAACTCCCAGAGATCCGCCTGCCTCTGCCTCCCGAGTGTTGGGATTAAAGGTGTGCGACACCACCACCTGGCTCTTTCTTTCTTTCTTTCTTTTGCCATTCATTTGCCTCTGGCTAATAGTTTTTTACCCTTCTGAAATAGAATACTTTAGCTTCCTCTAGCTTCACTAGTTTTGTTTCGATTTTGGTTTTTTGACCCATTAACCTCTATCTTAAGAGGAAATGAGAAGAAGGAGAAATACAAGAACTTACTCTCGGCATGTATGAATAGCTATGATCCCGTCTTCTGAAATGGTATGGCTATATCCATTACATCAATGGATTACAACAATAGATAATATTATAACATTATTGAAAAGAACTATTAAAATTTTAATTTGCTGGAATATCTCACAAGAACAAGAGGCTGGGCCAGCAAGATAGCTCAGCAAGTAAAGGTGCTTGCTGCCAACCCTACAGACATGAGTTCAATTCCTGGGATCCACATGATGAAAGGAGAGAATCAACTCTTAAAAGCTACCTTCTATCTCCATGTTTGTATGCACACATGCATGTATGTGCACATAGATAAATAAATAGATAATGATAAATAGATGATTGGTGTAGGAGGTCCTTCTGTATTTCTGTTGCTTTCATTCGTTGAATAAAGAAACTGCCTTGGCCTTTTGATCAGGCAGAAAATTAGGCGGAGTAGACAGAATAGGATTCTGGGAAGAAGGCAGTGTGGCAGACACCATGAAGCTGCTGTCTGAGACTGACACTGGTTGGGATCTTTCCCAGTAAGCCACGACCTTGTGGTGAACACAGATTGGTAGAAATGGGTTAGATCAGGATGTGAGAGTTGGCCAAGAAGAGGCTAGATATAATGGGCCAGGCAGTAATTTAATTAATACAATTTCTGTGTGGTTATTTTGGGGGTAAGCTAGCAGATGATAGATGAATGATTGATAGACACTATAAGAATGATAGATAGATAGATAGATAGATAGATAGATAGATAGATAAGAGGCAATATTCAGTAGTTTAGTGAATCCTAAAAATCTTCCAGAATGTGTCGGAGCACTGACTTCAGTATTTAATATGTAACTGCCCCATTCACACAACTGCCAGAACTAGTTCCCTTGAATAACCACTGTCCCTGAAAAGTATAAATTACTTTATAAACAAGACATAAACAGTAATTTAATAACCATAGCTCTTTTAGGTTCTCTAGTAAGTAACTGGAATGGGTGATAGCTTAATACTAATGATTTAAACAGAAAGAAGGCAAATCCGCTCTGCCTCAGCTATGAGAAAAGAGAACAGAAAGCCATTTTTCTTTGAAAGTTTACAGTTAGTTAGAGGATAGTAAACAGAATGACAAAGTCCAGGACCGTGCCACTATCATCGGGAGCCCAGCAGGCTGATTACAATGTGGCTGGTGACAGCCTCTGGCTTCCCTCTCTCTCCTTTGGCTACAAGTTCCATTATTGCTACTTATCTGTGTTCTTTCAAAAGGCGCTAGATGGTGTTTCCTGACCATTTCCACTGCGCCACAAATTGTGCCTGGCCCTCTGCAGAGTGAATGCAGCTCAGGAGGTGGGTCTTTTATTGCCCCCACTCTGCAGGGAAGGAAAGTGAAGCTCAAATGGATTAACCCAGATTAGTCATCCAGGAAGCAGTAAGAAGGGCTTCAAGTTTAGAGCAAACAGTCCTTACAATCATCCCTAAAAGTCTCACGGGGCCTGTAAATTTTCATTTACAAATTTTTGAGAGACTTCTGGTAGGTTAATAGTCAGAGGCTACCTCTGTCTGATGTGATAAAGGAGAAAAGAAAATAAGAAAACATGTTTTTTTCACTGTTCAGTGAAGGAGAAGAGCTTCTCACAATGGCAATGACAGAAACATGTGGAGAAAAAGATTGACAGCTGCTCCAAAAAGAAGCAAACTGTGTCAGGCAGCTCCAGCCAGGCTCCCTGGGAGGGGACCGTTGCCTCATCCCAAAGGTGAACAGAGACAGGCAGTCCTGGCCTCAGGACAAGCCACAGCTTTGCAAACCCCAAACCAGTTGTGGGTTTTGGTCAAACCGTGATTCCTCCTGCAGAAGGGTCAGTAGCTGAGAGGAATAGAGGAGGCCAGAAATATCCATTCTGCCACTCCATATGACTCAGAGGGCAGTGGCCAGGCACACCCTAAAAAAAGAACCTATCATTTAAAACTTAGCTACCTTAAGGGCCTGACAACAAGGAATAACCACAAGTCTGGGAGCTTCAATTTAACCTGAAATAGTGCAAATCGAGAAACCCTCTAGGAAGTAAAAATGGAGGTGGGGAGGGCAGACACTGACAAGAGAAAAGTGGAATTAGCATGAGGCTTGCCTCAGGCAACGAAGTGTGTGGGTAAGGTCCTGACATAGCTTTGAGGAGAGGGGGTGAGACCAGCAGGTTAATCTATCCACATCCGCCTATCTCCCTTTGATGCTGTGGAGTCTGAGAACCCTAGAACTCCAGGACTCTTCTTGACATTCACAGTGACATTCCCCCAGCAGAATGACAAACGATCAAGTCTCAGAAACACAAACCTCAGTAGTGTGGTTGCTTCTGGAGACACACCCTAACCAGGGGTGTGATATCTGGGGAGTCTTAGGAAGATAGGAGAACTGGCCCCAGACACATACTGAAAAGCTAAGTCTGCCTCTAAGAGGAAAAGAAGGGACGCTATTAAAATGAAGGCAGATCTGGCTGACATCAGACCCTTGCTGGATACAAACTCAATACTAGGGTAAGCCGTAGGAAAGGCATGAGTTTACGCTCCACCGTCCTGTAGCAGACAGTTCTCTGCTACACAGTTGAGATTAAGACTGACGAATACAATCACAGACTTTCTGGGAACCTACAGTGGGCTTTGAAAACACATCGGCACCCAGAATCTCTGTGGACCTATGGTGGCTTGGATCAGACATTTCTCGCGTAGGCTCAGGCATCTGCACACCTGGTCCCCATTGTTACCATTTATGAAAGATCTGGGGATGTTAAGTATGTCGGTGGAGGCAGTTGCTACAGTTCATAGCCTTGCCCCTACTTCCAGTTCACTTTCTCCAACGTGCGCTCGAGTTTGAAAATGTGATCTCTCAGCTTCCTGCTCGGGTGGCAGCTGCCATGCCTCTCTCACGATTGTAGATGCTCTCTCTGCTAACACAACCAAAATAAAACTTCTTCCTCGTACTGTCCTTGCTCAAGATGGTTTATTGCAGGAACAGAACAGTTAATCCGGATATTCTGACTTCCCTGGTGTTAAAGGTTAATTTTATCTATCTATCAATCCCTTTTAGTGAGCCCAGACAACAGGTAAAACCATTTCTGGATGTGTCTGTGACGGTGTCTCAGGAAGGAATAGCACCTCAGTCAACAATCTCATGAGGAACATTCTTCATCCACCAAGGCATATGGGCATTACCAGTGTATGTGAGCACGGGCCAGTGCACTCAGGATCTGGGTAGATGACACAGGCAGAGGCAAATTGCCTTCTCTCCTCAAGCTGAGCTGGCCCTCTCTGACCTCCAAACATGAGAACTCTAAGTCCTAAGGCCTTTGGATTTGGCCCTACCCAGAAGCCCCCAAGGTTTTCCAGTCTTAGATCTCACAGTGAATTACACCACCAGCTATAATAGTTCTCTGGGTTAATGAAGAAAGATTATCAGCTTCTTGGCCTCCAATTATGTTGGCTAATTCCCATAATAAATCTCAGCTTTATCAATAAGCACCCCATTGACTCTCTTTAAAACCCTGACTCAGTGGGGCGGTGCTGGCACACGCTTTTAATCCCAGCACTCGGGAGACAGAGACGCGTGGATCTATGTGAGTTTGAGGCCAGCCTGGTCTACAGAGTGAGTTCCAGGACAGGCTCCAAAGCTGCACTAAAAAAACCCTGCCTCGAAACACAAAGCAAAAACAACAAACAGACAAACAAAAAGTGACTCATTTAACTGGCAATCTTTCAGAATCCCCTGGTTGGTTGTAATGTGATTTCAAATTTGAGAATGCACGATTCAAACATTTGGTTTAATTGACAATTCACTGCTCCTTTCATGGAAGTCTAAAATGAAGAGGGAACTGGGTGCTAACAGACTCTAAACCTTCTAGTTAGGTGAAATACGAAATATTTTCTCACACCTGTAATAATTTCACATCTAAATATATGTCATTAAAATTAGCTATGATTTTCTAGGTGTTCCTTACTGCAATGTAAATCTAAAGAAATCAACCGAGAACCATACCAATTAGATGATCATTTACGAAATAAGCATTAGTTAGACAATAGCATACAATGTGAAATAAATCCATTAGAATTCCTATTCATTAGATAGGAAGCAAAATACATACAATTAATGGTCATGGGCAAGTGTCTAATCAGTATTCAACCCTGTAACTGGTTTTCAAAAATCCCAAGCAGAACATTTAAGTATTTATACATTAATTTAAATGATATTTGTTACAATAGTATGATTTCATACATGTGTAGAGTAAAAAATATTTTTCAAAGAAAAAATATTTCCAAATGACCTTTAATAGGAAATGAAAAATCGGCTTACCTCTTCTCTGTGGTTCTTAATTGGCATACAAAGGATACTTTGTGTCCTGTAGCCTGTAATTTGGTCAACTTCAGCATTGAACCGAGGATCCTAGGGAGAAAAAAAGAAATCCAATTTATTGGCCTACCTGTACCAAGACTAATTTGATTTTTTTCTCTTGCATTAGATTAGAGAAATCTAACCTTTGACTTCCCCTGCTACTCCTGAATAACGATTTCAGCATGGTGAAGACATCAAATCATGTAAGCCCATAACATTTGTCAAAAAGCCTGTTCTGGGGTTCCAGTGTTTACAAAAACCAAGCGCCCTGTCCCAAAGCAAGATTTCAACAATTGTTCCAAACTACATGGCATGCAAATATTTAGAGAGTCTTGTGGTTGAGGAACAAGTCGCATCTTTGACCTCCGACAGAAACTGTCTCCATCTCCCTGACTGTTGTGACCGTCCATGTCACTCAGAGGAAAGCAGCTCTGCCCTAAAACCTTTTCCCATATCTGTTATAATTGACAAATGACACAGTTTCCAGGGTAAGGATTGCTCCTCACACCCACAGTACCCTGTCAGGAGAGTAAAGAACTGGAAATCATGGGAAAGTAGAAAAGAAAAGGAGCCCCTTATCCCGGGAGTCTGGCTAAAGTCTCTCACCAGCTCAGTGGAAACCTCCAATTCCAGCACAAACATTCTCCATAAAAGCTGTTGGCATAGAATGAATGCTCATTTCATAAACAGCGATCTTACGTTAATGACCTGGTCTGAATGTGTATGATTTCTGGCCCGGAAATCTGCTAACTTTTGTTTACACGGAAGATGCCTTCCCGCATCTTCCTTATCAGCTGCAATCCTGTGGGTGCCCAGGAAGAGCCACTCAGTCTTAACAACTCGTCAAAGATAGTAACTTCTAGCCCCACCCTAATTCCATATGTGACTGTCTGGCACACAGTGAGTCCTCCCCTCTGAGTGTCCATACGCACACTCCTGAGCATGTCTAACTTTCTTCTCTTAACCCTTCTTCTTCAACTCATATACAGATAGCTTGGTTTTTTGGGGGTTTTTGTTTTGTTTTGTTTGTTTGTTTGTTTGTTTTTCCTTTGGCTTCTCGAGACAGGGTTTCTCTGTGTAACCCTGGCTGTCCTGGAACTAACTCTGTAGACCAGGCTGGCCTTGAACTCAGGCTCTGGGAGATCAGTCTGCTGGGATTAAAGGTGTGCGTGAGCCACCACCGCCCGGCTACAGATAGCTTTCTTAAACCTCGACTCTGCTTCCTAAACTGGCTAGTCCTTACATTCTTGTCGGCACCAAAGCCCTGAATCCTTGCTTGGTTTTAAAGAGTAAGGGAAGTCTTCAGGATGCTGAGGTTGTCAGTGGGGAGGCATGGCTCCTCCCTCTGGCCTCCAAAGTGCTGACGCTGCTTCTATCTATAGCGGGTGTTAGTGAGGGGTTTCTTAGCTCTTGACATTTTCTTTAATTGACATTTTATTGTGTGTGTCTGCACATGAAAGCAGGTACCCAAAGAGGCGCACAAGTCAGCACATGCCCTGAAGCCGGAGTTAGGGCAGTTGTGAACTCTCTCATGTGGGTCAGGAGCTGACAAACCCCAGCCCTCGGCATGTCAGCAGCTGCCGAGATGAGACATCTCTCTAGCCCCATCTTTACTGTTTCTGTTTTTAAGCATAAGGACACATATCTAAGAATTACAAAAGATGCACAAAAAGCATAAAAGTTCTAAATATGGATTAAGTGAAGTTAAAAACACAGCTTTCTACTACATTACTGTATTCTTAATACTTGGTAGTTACTAAAAATTAGAAAAATTGTAGTGATACTCTCATTATCAGATGTGGTCCTTCTTTATAATCCTCAGAGTGTGTTCACGAGGACTGAAACTTGAGAAAGGGAAGTCACACATGAGCACAGACAGTGAGACCGGAATGAGCGCTGCAGACCCCAGCAAGTTCCGCCCTCCACCTAATAATAGGAGTCTTGCTCCAAAAGCTGCATTTGGAATTCCCCTCAGGAATATGGAATATTCAGACAGGAAAGCCCTCCTTTCCTTGAAGGTCATTTCTATTTTTTTTCTTTAAATTGATCTAAAGTCGTGCAAAGCCAGAGCTGTGAATGGAGCAGGTGATCACACCAGAGTCTATCAAATGGGGTCAGAAATGAGGCCAGTTTTCTCAAGAGGGTAGAACTGAAGTTGGCTTTAAAGATAACTTCAAAGGAAAAGATAAATCAATATACATATTTTACATGATAAGCACCACTGCATTCTTGGGTTTTTATTCCTGCAAATAAGCATAAGGCTTTACTCAGATATACAGGCCGTGTTAGCCAAAGATTTCTAGCGAAATAATTCTTATTTTATCTCTGCTTATCTAGACATTTTTATCTTTTATACTTCATTGTATCTAAGAAAAGTAGAAAGAATATTAATAGTGACGGGTTAAAAAAGTAAAAATTAATGATTGGTAAATTACTGTACAAAGTACTAAATCAAATGCTAAGAATAAAAAATGTACCTTTTGTAAAAATTTTGTTAATAAATGTAATTGCAAATTCAGTTGATAAAGAAGAGAATTTAACTCAACTATTCAGTCAAAGCAGCAGAATTTGTATCTACACACCAAGATTGTGACACGAACACAGGGCTGGCGGAACTTCTAGGATCACCTCATATCTCTGAGCTGGGGGAGCCAAGAACCAGAGAGAGGCCCAGGGCTTTCTTCCTTCCCCCTTCAGCTGAACTGTTTCAGAGTTTTAACCAAAGATCCAGCGCTTTGCAGAGTTATGTGGCTGGTCTGATCAAACAACTGAGCCTGACAAGGTTCCGTTGTCTTCTTCCTGAAGACAACGCGAAGGAAGTGTGGGTTGTCGGGGTCGCCTTTGGGATGGGTGTTGGGAAACACGGCACCCTGGTGGGACTGTCGCCTTAACATATAGGGTTTGGGCCTCCGGGGTAGTAACAGAATTAAACAGGTTGTAAACATCCGCATTACACAGGAGAATTGAGAATTAGCTGTTGCTTGGAAAACCAAAGACGGTCTCAAAATTAGACCTCTGTGGGTGCCCGTGCCAAAAGGGCCTAACTTCAGTCCACTCATGACAGACAGTCTAAAAATAACTGCCCCGTACCCTTCAACCATACCTAAATCAAGGAAGATAAACACGGTGACAAACCGTATTAGCTTGGAGGGAGACGTGACAGCCCTGCATGTAATCTGATCCTGAAGTGCATCCCGATTGGAAAGGAAAACAACCGCTGGGGTTACTGAGCAGGATGAGTGGCGTCGCTTGACTGTGGACGATCAGATGCTTGTTTGTACACATTAGCTAAGAGCATCGCACCACTGTCAGTTCTGCTGAAGTTGATCATTTTATTGCATGAAGAAGAACGTGCTTATTGAAAAGCACAAAATGAAGGGCCGGTGAGATGGCTCCGTGGGGAAAGGTTCTGGCCACTGAGCCTGGAAACTGGAATTCAATCCATGGGATCCACATGGTGCATGGAGGGAAAGAATTCCCAAAAGCTGTAAGTTGTCCTCTGGCTTCTACACATGTGATATCACACACACACACACACACACACACACCAATAAAAAAATGAAAACTGTGATAAAATATTTTCTAAAAGTATATCTTTGACTTGTCTAATTATAAAAACACACTGAGCATGTGTGACTGATGAGAGAGAGACGGAAGGAAAGAGGGACATGACGAAGTAAAGTGGGGAAGGCAGGCAAAGAGCCGAGAAGACCGGGTGCGGAAGGTCCTTATACTGATCTGTGCGTTCAAAACGAAAATAACAGAAAACAAAAACACATAAGAGTTGCCTTGCCAAGTAAGGCTCATTTTCTCCAAGAATGGCATTTTAAAGATAATGCCTAAAATTAGAGCATGAACATGGACAGGCGCAGGCACAGCAGTTCCCAGACTGTGTTCCCTGGGGGCACAATAGCACCGCAAGAGTCCATGAGTTATCTAAATTGAAGCATCTGCTGGTGCTCTTTCCTTTTCTAATATTTATTTTGGAAATAACTGTACTCATTAGGAATTCACCAGAGAGATTCCATACTTCTTTAAGCCTAAGGGATCTGTAGGAGTCCTTCAGCAGAAAGCGAGGACCGCGGAGAGGGCTCAGATGTGTTTCTCTGCACAGGAAGGGAAGGGAAGGATAAAGCAAAGTAAGCAGGGCGAGAGGAATGGCAGTTCAGTGACGTCAGCCATGTAAAGGGTGATGTGAATCCTCGTTAACATCATCTGTGCCCTCCGAACATCACGGACCACACGGAGTGACCATGCAGAAGCAGCATCTGTGGCTTGCATTTGAGTCAGGTCAGGGGAGAGGCAGGAGTTTTAATAATATGAAGCCTTACGACATAAAAAACAATCACAGGGAGGGGTTATACAAACTTTCTTTAAAAAGTTCACCCGTAGGTACTGAATATTTTGTTATTATGAAAACATACCTTGTTAGGTCAATATCTTACGCATATAAACATTTCCTTACCTTCTTATTGGTAAATCTTTTGATTCTGTCTTACTATTAATAAAGCCAATGCCACACGAAGGAAGTTTCCCCAACTAGGACATCGTAAGACCCAACATCAATCAGTGTTTAAACAGCTCCTTCGAGCTAATCCTCCCCTTGTTATCTGTGGTCTAACAGAGCCTTGGGCTAAGTTGAGGATATTAACTTATAACTAAAATAAGGCAATGTGCTAGTTCATCAGTTTTAACTGTATTTTCCATATGTGTTATCTTACATCATTTTCTGTGCTGAATTTTTAAATAGTGAATCAAATGTTGATAATTTCTCACAACTAAAGCATCCATGAAGATTTAAAAATTGTTCTCAGCTTCAATATAAGCAGTTATATTTCATGGTCTTTTCTTGGATTTCTGCATTATAACCTTGAAAGTGTTCCATGGCCAAATAAGCTTAAGGGACAAACACACTGGCAGGGTCGTTTTTACTAGTTCGCGGTTAAAGAAGCCAGACTCAGGAAGCATCCGAACATATGTTCATGATCTGACTATTTTTACAAAAGGCCCTAAGACAGTATTTTTATTATTCGAGTTATGCTTGAAGCTGAGAGAAGAATTTTCCATTAGATAAATGACTTCCAGGGCCTAATACCAATGTAAATTAGAACACAGATGAACTCCACACTCATGATGGATGAGTGGACATGGAAGTCCACAAAGCCACCATAAATAATGATGTAGAGTACCAAGCGTGGAGAGAAGGAGGAATCCGAGTCTAAAAGGCTACACCTTTAGGATTAGTGCAAAAGAGAAGAACTGGTTAGCCTAGACCATAGCCTAAGAATCAAACTACTGTTAACTACAAAGCAAAAACACATCATCAAACTTCAAACATGGTAAGTAGATTAAACAAAATATAGCAAGAGAGGAATTGACATGCTGGAGACACACAGGACCACAGGACAAATGACAGCTTTCTAAAGAGTATTTATGGGCTCTCTCTCCTCTCTCTCTCCTCTCTCTCTCTCTCTCTCTCTCTCTCTCTCTCTCTCTCTCTC
>JAQHUG010000019.1:8468641-8479789 GCA_028555095.1 Dicrostonyx torquatus | reverse complement strand
CCTTCCCCCTCCATAACCCACCTAATAAATAAATGTTAACTTTACTCTAAAAAAAAAAGAGTATTTATGGTCCTAAGATTCTTGGGACTACAGTGCCACCGAAGAGTATAAATCCTGCTGTCCCCTACAACGGGAAGAGAAAGGACATGCAAATTCAGCAGGAATAGAAAGTATGGTTCTTGGTTCTTGGAGTCAGCCACAGTGTGATGTTACTAGAGCACTTGGAGGCTGAGAGCAGCTCCATGAAGACCATTAGGTTTTCCAAAGAGCATCAAAACTGAAAAGAAAGTGTTCACAACAGGTTCCGGGGAGAAAACTATCCGGGGAGTTAAACGACCTGAATTATCACGACACACCACTGCCCTGGCGTTCCTCACTGCCATTGTTCAGCGACCCCTCCCAAAACTCCAGTCAGTTCTGATTCTGTTGTCTATCACTGCTGTCTCCCACCAGCTGCCACACTCAGCAGCTTCTTCTGCTGCTGGGAACTCCGCTCCTTTGTTCCGGTTTCCACTGGTTCAGCGACCCACTCCCTCACTCACAGACTGTTAAAATAACCTATCCTCGCAGCCTCTATTTCTTTATGTTTTATGGCTGCAGAAGATGAAACTTTTGCTCTTCTTAAAACACAATTTAAGGCAATACTCATCACCCTCCAAAACTCCCTCGGTGCCTCCTTTCGATTCTGACTCAATAATATGCCCCTCTTCAAGATTCGGCGGCTTCCTGGCTGTGAACCCACAGCTCCCTAAAGCCTACTCATCCTTGGACACTTTCAGTCCACACCCTGATTTCCCTGCCTCTCCTCCCCAATTCTCTCTACTGCGGGGTCTCATCAGGCCCACATCACAGTCGTGCAAGTCCTACACGTTTTCCAGGGCCCATTTAGCATTTCTTTCTCAAAACAGTCTTCCCCCATCTTTTTCACTTGATCCTGATGACACTGCCTTGACAGATATGACCAGCTTGAAATCTAAGATTAATACAAGAAATTCCAGTTATTTTTTATATCTAATCTGATTTTAATCCAGCAAATCTTATTAAGTTCAACCCGCTCAGCACTAAAACAGACACCAGGAGCACAGTGAGTTGGGCCACACCAACCCTAAGCCTTCGTGTGTAGTGGATAGTAGAAAGCTAGAACAAATCTTAGGCACTATAATCTACTTCATCACTAGGCAAAGCAGCATTTTACTCAATTAAGATGCTTTGTTTAAATTTATAATTTATTTTAAAGGGTTGACAGATGTCCCTTGGTTAAAAACACTGGCTTCTCTTCTAGAGAATCCAGTTTATATCCCCCAAACCATATAAAGATTAACGATAATCCCCTCAATCCCCCCCTTTTTTTTTTTACAATAACTTTAAATATAAATGGCCTCAGCTTGCAATTAAAAGATGTAGACTAATGAAATGGGTTCTAAAAACAAGAACCAGCTATATAATATTTCCAAGAAACACATTAGCCACCAAAGATTACCAAAAACTAATATCAAAAATATGGACAACAAACTACTAATCAAATGGAAATCATAAACAACCAGGCTAGTTATCCTTAGGTAAGATAAAGTACACTTTAAACCAAACTAAAAAACTAATTAGAAGAGATTAAAAGGGACATTATATACTAATATAGGGAATAACTCATCAAGAAGATATAACAATTTTAAACATGTATGCACCAAATACTGGAGGCTCGAATTTCATTAAAAAAAAAAAAGACCATAAAATGACAAAAGGACATATAGGTCTTGACACAGTGATAGCAGGAAACTTTGATACTCTACTGTCAAATTTAGAGATGCCTTCCATACTAAAAGCAAACAAAGAACTTCACAGCTAAAACACACTAACAATCAACTAGACTTAGCTTATATGCGTGTGCCTGTGCATGTGTGTGTGTACACACACACACAATATTCGACTCCGCAATAGAGAATACACATTTTCTAAGCAGCACATGGAATTTTCTTCAAACTTGATCATATCATAGTACAAATCAAGTCTCAATAAGTTCTAAAAAAAAAAAAAAAAATCAAGGTAATTCTTTTCATCCAGTCTGATCACAATTTAATCAAAGTAAAACTCAACAAGAAAAAGTATTTAAAAAACTACAAAGATAATTGGAAACAAAACAATATAAGAAATAACTTCATTCCATAAAACCAGTATTATTCTGACATTAAAACCAGGTAGGTTAAGGTACAACAGGAAGGAAGGAAGGAAGGAAGGAAGGAAGGAAGGAAGGAAGGAAGGAAGGAAGGAAGGAAAACTAAAGATCAATTTCTTTGGTGAGCACAAATGCAATATTCAACAAAATACTTAAAAATTAAATTTTAAAACATATTAAGGAGATCATGTATCATGACCAAATGGGTCTTATCTCAGAAAGACAAGGCTGGTCCAACACAAGTAAATTAAATAAATAAATAACACACATTAAAAAATAAAAACAGAAGGACGTTAACTACATAAACATCTTGAATAATGCTGAAAAAGCACTTGATAAAGCTCAATATGGCTTCATGACAAAGTCCTAGAGATATTAGAAATAGATAAGGCATACCACAAGAAAACAAAGGTTTTCTATAACAAACCTACAGTCACTATTACATTAAATAGAGAAAAAACTGAAAGTGTATCCTTTAAAGTCAGGAATGAGATAGGATGCCTCCCCTCTCATATTTAATATTTGCTAGAAGTCTCAGCTATAGCAACTAAACCAAAAAAAAAAAAGATAGTACAGGGATGAAAATAGTAAAGGCAGAAGTCAATTTATCCATATTTTCAGACAAAAGACCCTTTAGACTCTATCAGGAAACTCCTATATCTAATAAACACTTACTAGATGATGGCAAGACCTTCCAGTCTTGGACTGGAAGAATTAATAAAAAAAAATCTCTATTACCAAAATAAATATATAAATTAAATTCAATATCTATTCAAAATTCTGGTAGCATATTTTGCAGATCTAGAGAGCACTATTCAAGAATTCATAAGCAACCACAAAAGACCATGAATAGCTAAAGCATAGTTGAAGGAGTAAAAACCTAGTTGGAAGTATCACAGTGCCTCACCTCAAATTACACTGTAAGGCCACAGAGGTAAAGAGACTGGGACAGAAGACCCAGAAATGAGCTGACAAAGCTATGCCAGTATAATCCTTGACAAAGGAGAAACATACATTGGGAAAAAGCCTACCCAACGATGGAAGCAAAACTAGATATCTACCTGTAAATGAATAAACTTAGATTTATATCTTTTACCTTGGACAAAAATCAATCTGAAATGAACCAAAGACCTAAATTTAAAAGCTAAAATGCTGAAACCACGAGACAAAAACCAAGGAAATGCTCTTCAGGATCTTGGGATAGAGAAGAGTTTTCCGAACTGAACCGCATTGGCGCAAGAACTAGCCTCACGAGAGTCCATCCACATGGTACTGCATGGAATTCAGGTTTCGGACACTAAGGAAACCACCAGCAGAGCACACTGACAGCCACAGACTGGGAAAAAATCTTTATCATTCGAACAAGGGGGTTAATAACCAAGATGTGTGAAGAACTGCAGAAATGTAATACCAAAGAAATAGAACTGCCAATTAAGAACGGAACTAATGAGCAGAATAGACCGTTTCCAAAAAGGAAACAAATGGACAACGGCTATCTCAAAGTGTTCAGCATCCCTAGTCATTGGATAAATGCAAACTTAAAACACTTTGAGATACCACCTCACTCTTTCAGAATGGCTGTTATTAAGAAATCCGACGACAGGGACTAGAGAGATGGCTCAGCAGTAAAGACCACTTCCTGCTCTCTCCTGGGACTCAGGTTTGATTCCCAGCACATGGTCAGTAACTCTAATTCCAGGTATCCAGCACCCTCTTTTTTGGCCTTCACGAGAACCAGGAATGCACACAGTACACACATTTCCATGTGGGGGGAAAAAAAAACACTTATCCACATAAAATAAACTGTTTATAAATCTTAAAAATGAGAAAAGAAAATCTGGCAACAAATGTTGGAGGGTTTGGAGAAGAGGAACCGTACTCACTGCTAGTGGGGTACACATTATTACAGTCAATATGAAAAGCAACCTGGAGATTCCCTACCCACCCCCAAAGAAAGAAAGAAAGAAACAGAACTATATACGACCCAGCTATTTCACTCCCGGGCACTGACCCACAGAACTCCATACCCTATCATAGAGATATCTGCACATCCATGTTTATTGCTGCTCTATTTACTATAGCAAGAAAATAGAACCAACCAAGATGCCCACCACCAGATAGACAAGGAAAATCTGGTAAGCATATAAAATATTATTCAGTTCTAGTGAAAAATGAGATAAAAAATTTGTGAGAAAATGGGTAGACAGAGAATTCATAATATTTACAAGGTCACCCAAGCTCAGAAAGAAAATATATATATATATATATATATATTCTCCTTTATATGTGGATCCTAGCCTACAATGTATACATTACCTATGTAAACAAATATACAAATATACGCATGGGAACATATAGAGGTAAAAAAATAGTAACATTAATGATGATGGACAGGCCTGAGGTAAAGGATATAAAGCAAATTTGTTGTGGCTAAGTGTATAAAAATAATGGGTGTGAAAATATAAAACCTAAGCTCCATGGCTTCAGAATGGCTATCCTACTAGAACAGCATTTACTCATTAGATATACAGCGTCTGGGACTCACCAAGTGTTAGCTTGAGTGACTATGTTAATCTAGCTGCATGATATTTTTGTTTGTAGGTTCAGTACAATGAAGTGTTTTTTAAAAAACTTAAAGAAAATAGAAAAATGAGACTAGGCATTGACAAAATTTCCAAAGTCAGCAATGCAAAAATATAAAGTCTCCTATTATCTTTGCAAATAAAAACTTAATACTGAAAGCTGAGCAATACCCATGTCCCAGCATTCAGTCATCACTTCACGACAGCTGAGTAGGACCCCTCTCAAGAGTACCATCTGAAAAACAGAAAAAAAGGGCCAAGCAAAGATGGAAGGAAAGAAAACCAAACTTCAGTGTCAATGGGATTTCAAAAGACAGCAGTGCCTGCTCGAATGTATCCTGAATGAAAGAAGAAGGTGACAGGATTGTTTGTTTATTTACTTTGACAAGTTTTGGACCTATTATTTTAGAATCCCAGCTTAAAAATGACAAAGTTCAAATAGAAATAGCCTAGAATCATCAGAATGCAAATATGAGATGCATTTGCTTACATTATATTTAATGGAAAGAGAAAACATTTCCCTCGGTCCCTGCCTGGGAAGAAAAACTGGCATTGACAAGCTAGCAACTTATCATATACTTTGTTTTGTTTTGTTTTGTTTTAATCTCCCCAATCCCCTGAGGGCTGGAGATTCATTCAATCCAGCACTTAGGCACAAAGAGCACTCCACCACTGACTAAGCTACAGCCCTGGCTACATTCCAAAGTATGCAAATTATCACATCTCAACCTCCCACCTTCCCACCACTCCTCACAACCCCTGTTGGATGCTCTATGGTCCCCTACTTACCTCATAGGCATCTTTGATATTCAAGGGCTCACCAAAAGCTGCCACATGTCCCACAATACCTTTGTTCCACTCCAAGCGGATACAGTTATTGGAAGCTTCCTCCAGTGTCGAACCTTCAGCGACATCAAAGAGGCGGCTGATAAGAAATTTGTCTTTGGAGCTGTCCTCACAAACAAGGAATAGGGAATAGCGGTCGGCGGAGATGAGTCCATGGATGTGCAAGAAGATTTTGTGACATAAGGCTGTGACATCCAAATGACTGGATATGTCTTTGACTAATTCCAAGAGCCTTGAGCACTGGTCCCCTTCGTCACTATCAAATCTTGGCGGGGTTAGTGGCATTTGTTCCTTTTTTCCTGAGTCGGAGAGAAAGCTCACAGCTCCCTCGGAATCCTTGACAACAATGGGTCTAAGAGGCCGGTCAAATTCAGAGGCAGAGATTTTTCTGGCGGGTGCTCCGGAGGTGGTATTATCTGCATGAGGACTTTGCTGCAAAGAGCAGGAGCAAGACTCCGTGTGGGCTCGGACGCCTTCCTTGCATACAGGGATGGTGTGAACTCTCTCTGAAAACCATGCGTTGACCATTTCTCTGCAGACCAAAGCATGTAGACAGGTTAGATATTTGAGGAAACACAGTACCTTGTAAAGCTTCCAAAAATCCTGTCAATGTACAGTTGTAATCACTCTCCAATCTTTCCAGATATATCTAAGAAAATATGAACACCTCTGTGGATGGCAATTTCTTTCTCCAAGAAGCAAAGTTCCCTTACCGCAAGACAGAGAAAATACCAGGGGATTTGACCGCAATCCTATCTGCTTTGGCAGGGTTCTAATTGGAACAGTGGCTGGCTGAATACAGCCGGCAGCTAGGCTGACCTTAACAACGGCTTGCGCACTAACATGAAAACTCCTCACTAAAGCTGGGCCTGAGGCTCAGTGCTGGTGTGTAACCGGTGTGGACCAGACCTTGGAGTCTTCGCAGCTTTGTTTCTGTGTCCTTTCAGAAAGGCAGATTTGTAGGGCAAAGAAAATTCCTTGGAAGCTTAGCTAATGGGGTCTTGACCTGAGTGCCCTCCTCTTTCTAGCTCACTTTGGATCAGGTCTTTCTTTAATTTTCTCATCTCTCTCAGCACAAGCCTTGGCTCCTACATTAGATTTCCTAGTGTAATCTTTCTCTTCCTAATGTATATCTTGCATTTGTGTTTTCCCCCCCAACTTGCTCTTTTCACTGTAGACCTGCATTCGAGTGATTACCAACAACCATGCAACAGGGGCCATATTAAGCTGCCTTGAAATCTCCTCCATCAAGGAGATTAATAACTTTCAGGTTTTCCTCAGGCAGATTTGTAGGGCAAAGGCAGAATGTAGCCATATTCCTTGCCAAAACAACACATGAGTGCTTTCCAGCGCAGCTGCTAATACTGTTCCTCTCTGATTGGCTGACTAGTGTGCTACTTTGTACTCTCCAGGCAAGCTCTATCTATCAAGACACAAAGAATAGACCACTCCAAACCTCTTGAGCTGGCCTGCAGGATCCACATTTCTCTCAGCATTACTGTCTTCCAAATTTTACTAAGGTGGCCCATGAAGCCTTGCTTACAGCAACCAAACGCTTTCCTAGTCCAAAGTCTTCCATATTCCTCCAAAACCACACTAGAGTCAGGCCTGTAAAAGCAAGTCCACGGCCTGGGACCAACTACTCCCTTAGTCACTTTTCTATTGCTGTGATAAAACACTATGACCAAGCCAACTTATAAAGGAGGACATTTGATGTGCAGCTTATGGTTTCAGAGGGTTAGAGTCCATTGGGGTACTATAAGTTTGTACTCTCCAATTCCGAGTTCCAACCTTAGCATTTGTTATTGATGGGATACATGAGCAATGAAGTCACTTTCTTCTTTTGAGTTTCAACTGCATCATCCATAAAACACAGACTAACTATTCCAACCTTTTACTTTTCGATTTTATTTGCATGGGTGTTCTGTCTGCATGTATGTCTGTGCACCGTGTGTGCCCCTGGCATTTGTGGAGGTCAGAAGAGGGTATCAGATCCTCTGGGAACTGGAGTTCTGGACAATTGTGAGCCAACATGTGGGTGCTGGGAATTGAACTTGGATCCTCTGAAAGAGCAAGCAACCAGTGCTCTTAACTTCTGAGTCATCTCTCCAGCCCACCCCACTCCCATCTTCTTTGCAAAAAGTAGAAGATGCATGACTTTCTTCAGTAGAGCAAAAGGCCAAAAATACCTGCGTGAAGGGAATAACTCCAGCTCCAACCTCAACGCTATGAAGATCAGACGCAGGGCTGACATGGGAGTCAAAGTGGAGACCCTGCGGCTTCTCTAGTGGTCAAGCTAGTGCTTGGTAAACGGTTTTTATCAGTAGTATGAACTACATACAACAGGGGTTTCATTAGGATACATTCACACATTTTAGAATGCATTACCCCTTCATAACCCTTGCTGTCTTCTCACTCCTGCTAATCCCTTCCTTTCCCAAGCAGTCTCCTCCCTTGAGAGGTATCACCTCCCCCTCCCTAACTACCCCACCCTCTCTTTGTGGTACACTGAGTATTGCTTATAGAAGCCTGAGTAAGGGGTTGTTTAACAGAAGCATGGGTAGCACACCAGTGGTTATACCACTAAGGAAAACATCACTCCCTCTTCAGACAAGCGTAAACCGCATCAGCAGTCTCGGGGAGGGATGGGGCCTCATGAATCCCTCCCTCCTCTGTACCAGTCTGGTGCAGCTCAGAGCTGATGAGCAATAGCCATGCCATATCCAAAAAGAAAGATCCCATGACGATGTTCCCCTTCTCCAGCCCTTACACGCTTCTGCCCCTCACCGAAGAAGCCTTGGAGGGAATGATCTAGACATCCCACTTAGGGCTCAGCTTTCAATGGTCATTTACACCCAAAACTCTGGAGGTCAGGGTGTTTAGTAGTAACAGTGGCTGCTGTGTTGACAAGATAAAACCCCACAATAGTTTACGTTGTCCGCTGGCCAGGAGATGGTCTTGGATATAACAACCAAACTTCTTGTTGCTCCTCAACTTCTTCACTTTTAAACAGACAGAAATTCTCCTGCGTCCTTTACCCTTGACACAGGGTTGATGGGCAAGCCAACTTAAAGCATGCACATGCAAGAAGTCCATAACCTCTGCTCTTAAAGTTCAAATTAAATTTGAGCAGAAAAGATACAGGGGATGTGAGATTACCGAATATAAGATTTTATTATCTCCTGGGTCCTTAGTACCATGCTAATGGAGATGACGAACCAAGAAAGGAGCTCCATAAAATCCAGCCAATTAGAAAAGGAGAGAACAAACCCATTGGCAGAGGGACAAGTATGGTTTGGTATATGTTAGCAGCATCCATCACGGACACTCTGGGCCATGGCCAAAGCAGGCGCTTCAATTGCTATCCTTTCCAGAACACTACTACTTGGGTTTTTTTGCTTTGTTTTTGTTTTCTTTTTGAAGTAGGGTTTTAATTACATAAAAAACATCTGGGGTAGAGGGGATGAAAATCCCCAAAGGTGTTTTTACTCTTTTCTGTAAGCACTAATAATAATATACAAGTCTACCTTTACTAACGGCCCTTCGAACCTGAGCAATCAGAAAGCATGAGGCTTGAAATCTTTTATTTGATTTTAGCTTTTACAAGGGTGTGAATAAAGAGACAAATGCTTCAAAGAAAGCTAGCCAAGAAAAATGTAGTGAAAATTGATGGCCAAGAGTCTCACGCTAACATCCCCTCCAAATGGCTCCCTCTCCTCATTAAATTACCGCCCAGTCACTCACTTATCTTCAGACACAGAAACATTCTTACCTCATAAGTAAGCTGCATTGTACATCCATTACAAATGGAGAAGTTAGTTTTGCTTTTCAGCCTTTACAAATACTGTCTTAAAATAACTGAAGAAAACCTGGAAGACCTCAAAAATCATTGCTGGCAGCAGCTGCTCTCAGGTAACACTAATGGTAAATAAGACTTGTTTCTGTAAACTTGTCTACCACAGATGGTGTGCAGGCTCAGTCGGCACATGCCAAACACGGGAAACACCAAAAGATCCATACTGGTTAGGTGGGGAGAAAGGGAATCAAATGGAAGTTGTCACCAGCAAGCCGTGAGTTCCTGTCTTAAAGGTGACTTAAGTCTTAAATCTCAACTATTTTTAGAAGACACTCTAATCAGAAATGTATTATTCTAAGGCTCCACTCTAAGGAAAGTACTTGGCCCCTCTAAATGTTCATGCAATGGTTTAATATAACGTCTTTGAGACACTGTGATTCGTGAGACTCCTTTCACGATGTTGTTACTGTGTGGATAAAGAGCTGAGGAGCACATGCCCAGGTTCACAGCTGGCCAAGCTCTGGCAGCTTGCAGCGTACTCCAGGATCTGAGGCTTGGCTCTTACAGTACACAGAAGGACATGAATCAACTGACGTGATTATAGAAGGTTCAAAGCTACACAGGGAGATAATTAGGAGGTGAGATGTTGTGAATTTTTACCATAATTTTAACAGCTAAAATTACACACAAGCAGAAATAAAATGCTATACATTTCATTTTACACGTCCCCTATGCTTCTTTTAAAAGGATAAATGAAAGACTTAGTTAATAATTGAACAAATGGTGCCAAACGAGTAATACTTTTTAATGAATACTTAAATAAAGTTGAGGTTGAAAATGTGACTCCGTTGGTAGAGTGTCTGCCTACCGTCTTAGTTACTATTGCTGTGATCAAACACCATGACCAAAATTAACTTGGGGAGGGAAGGGTTCCAAGTTAAGAGTCTATCAGTGAGAGAAGTCAGGGCAGGACCTCATGCAGGGCAGGAACCTGGAGGCAGGAGCTGCATAGAAGCTACAGAGGGTGCTGCTTACAGGCTTCCTGCCTCCTTTCTAAGAGCAGACAAGACCAGCAGCCCAGGGATGGCGGTGCTCACAATAAGCTGGGCCCTCCCACGTCAATCACCAATCAAGAAAATGTTGCACAGGCCTGCTCACAAGCCAATCAGATGGAGAAATTTTCTCTAAAATTTCTAAAATAACTCTAGTTTGTGTCAAATTAACATAAAACTAACCAGCACGCCTGGCATTCATGAACCCCCAGAACCGTACAAAACCAAGCCTAGCGCCCAAGCCTGTAATCCCTGCTCTCTAGTGGGGGAGGCAGGAGGGATCAGAAGTTCAAGGTTATCTTTGGCTACCCCAGGAGGTCAAGGTCACTGTGAGAATAATGATACCCTGACTCAAATAAATAAAACAGACTTCAATTTTACATACATCCTCTTAAGTTCTTACAGACCAGCAATACTTTTGAAAATAAAAATTAAATAGCATACAGTGTGTTTAGACCTAAAGCTTCATTTTCACTCAGGATTGTTTTAAACTTAGAATCTGTAGTTTGTGTTTTTCATTTAACTAGACAAGTTATAGCTCCTCACTAATCATGAGTATTTTTTAAGGTTTATTTATTAAAAATATTTTTCTTCATACGATATATTCCGATCACAGTTTCTCCTCCCCATCTTCCACACTTTCCTACCCATCCAAGTTCACATCTTTCCTTTCTCTCTCTCATTAGAAGACAAACAGGCATG
>JAQHUG010000019.1:8416040-8440554 GCA_028555095.1 Dicrostonyx torquatus | reverse complement strand
TGATCAATTTCATCATTATCTTATGCTAGAGGGCCTGGGAGGCCTGTATGGGATCTGATTTGTGTTATTACAAGGGATGATTTCTATTTCTAATTATTTCTTGTGATTGAATAAATAATAGAGTTAATTCTGAATCATTTGAAATAAGTTCAGTGATTTCAATATGTAAAACAACTCTTTCTGCATGTTGAGAGTCAATACCTATATTAAGAAGTTCAGGAAAATCTAATAATACCATGAGAATTCTTTTGAATGGAATCATAACGACTTTGAGCCACTGTACTTAAACTTCCTGATTTATAACCTGCTTTTCATGACTTGTTACATCCATATAGAATGAAGGAACTCCATAAATTGGTATCCCCAAAAAAATGTGAGGAAGGCTCCAATTAGTTCTTTTTATCAATAGAAATCTCTTGCTTTTGGGATATTTGTTGCTCATCTCTCTGAAGAAATTAATATAGACTCTTTGCTAATGTTCACTTTCTGCCTATAATGAGGCAATTTCAGCATTAGTGAAAGGTACCACAATTTCTGTTGGATCTATTCCTGATCACTGACACAATCTCAATTTTCCTTTCAGGATCAATGTAGAAATATTTTCTACAGGGGTCTTTAATTTTTTTCACTCTCTATGGTAAAAATATCCATTCTAAGATATTATCGCCTCTCTGCAGAAAGAATTCCTGTATGAGAACACATAGAAGGTATGACCAGGATACAATCAAGCTCTGGATCCCAGCCATCCACATGTGCATCCAATAATTTCTACTCTACCAAAGCCAATTCTCTCTCAGCCTCAATTAATAACTTTCTTCACTATTTAAGTCCTTATCACCTTGTACGGTTTGACATAAATTACTTAGTTTCTGAATTGTCAATCCAATTGTGGGCCAGTTAATATCCCCTATGCAATTTTTGAAAATCATTAAGAGAATCTGGTCTTGGAAAATTTCAGTATCTCTAGCCCTATTTCATTGTTTTATGGCCCTTCCTCTCTCCACCATGATTTCCATTGTAACTGAGGACCAGCTTCCAATATTGCTGTAGTTAAATTTTTCTAGTCTTGTGGAATAATTTTGTTCTAAGTTGCCCATGAATTATCATCTGCTTCACAAAAAATGAATTCATACCATATGAAATCACTGCTGCCTCAAATCTTGTCCAATTTAATATTTCTAGAGGCTCCCAGTTAACTTATGAAAAGCTTGGGATATATATATCATCTGGTGGGTTTCTTGAATGGTAACTGGATAAATTAAGGTTGGTTTTCTAATAATCTTGGGCTGCTCTTCTGTAGTTTCATAATGCAATGGTACAGTAGGTTCTACTCTAAACTCCCCTGTCTGTGTGTGAACATTTTTCTTAGTTTCATTAGAAGGTCTTTATAAGGATTATATCTTATTAGTCTATTTTTTGTATTTGCCACTGATATCAAATCACATTTTTTAAGGATAAAGCATGAATTACCAAACTGATAATAATTATACCTGACATTATTTCAATCCCAGCTAAATTGATTATCCCTTCATTTAATTTTTCCATTTTCAAACCATTGTGAAGCCATACAGAGACCTAACTCCCTGCATTGCAATATTGCTTCCCATTCTTAATGTGGGGAAAATCTTAAAAAAGAAACAAAGAAAGAAAGAAAGAAAGAAAGAAAGAAAGAAAGAAAGAAAGAAAGAAAGAAAGAAAAAGAAAAACTCTAATTCCCCATTTAAGAATTCCCAGATGTCTCTCTGCAGATCTGTTGATGACAGCAGCAAAATGAGAGACTGGCTGTGTAGCGCTGTATGGCTGGGCAGAGAGCACAGGGTGCACACATCCTGGCCAAGGTCAGCTGCAGCTGCCCATGTGTAAGTTGAGAGTGTGTGGTAGTGGCAGTGTCAGTGAAAGCCTGAGCAGGTTTCCAGGCTGGTTACCTGGTATGGCAGCAGTTCCAGTCCGAGGAGGAGGTTCAGGGGGAGCCTGCAACCCACCAGGATAGGGAGCCAGCCACCTGAAAAGCAGACAGGGAGGATATGAGGAAGAAGCCCACATGGCAGGAAGCAAGGGCATGGGGCCACCTGCCTAACGGAACCAGCTGGTGGTGGGCAGCTAACTCCCACGGCATCCGGCACCCAGCTGCCTGTGGCATATGGGGCTAAGAAATGGCAGCATCTAGAGGCTTCTGTAGAGGGCCTGCAATGGGAAAACCCTAGAACTCACTGGAAGGACTGGCGGGAGGGGGGGAAAGCAACTCTAATGGCTGCAAAGCTGGTGGCAAATGCCTGCCTTGCAGTCTAAAGCCCTGTGTTGGACGCCACATGAAGCATTTATCTAGTTATTCTTTATAGATTAAAAACTCGGGGGTCAGATATCAGGGGTAAGAATGTAAATGATCAGAGAAGTGACCAACCATCTCTCTCTCCTTCCTTGGCCCAAAAGAGATAAAAATCTTTCTAAGCCCTCCTGTGTCTCTCTATATGTTCTTGGTTCTCTAAAACCTTTATGACTAATTTTAGGGAGCTGGTAGCTAACTCTGCCCTCTGATTCAAAGTAAACATTATTGTTAGTCTTGGGTGTGTCAGAATGCAAAATTATATATATATATATATCCCACAATGCTCTAGGAGTTGGCGAGATGGCTCAGCAGTTAAGAACACTTGTTGCTTTTTATAGAGGACCTGGGTTTGATTCCTAACACCAATGTGGAAGCTCACAACCATCTGTAACTCCAGTTCCAAAGGATCCAATATGGCCTCCATGACCACCAGGTATGCACAGGCAAAATGCACACATGTTTTAAAAAAAAGTAATAGTAAAGTGAAATAGATATTAAAACTTAACGGTATAAAGATGTGTCATTTTTCAAATCACATCTATGGAACTGGAAGTTCACTGGTTTGAATCTATAGTATAGAGAATCACTCATCTTACTTTTATAAATATGGGCAACACAGAGTAGCTGATACCCAAAGTCGCATTTTTAAATCCTCAAGTGAAAGAATATATACACAGGATTGTGGAGCCTGCTGCCTCCCAAATATGTAATGAAGATCTGATTTTATTATCAAACCAGATAGAAAATGCCTAAAAATTGCTATTAGAGAAATTTCTACCAATTGATTTTTTTCTTCAAAATATTTTAAAATTTAGTGGAAATCAATGAAAAACTAAACCCCAAAATCCAGCTTGCTGTCAGTAGTATTAAAATGTTCACTCCACTTTGAAAATGTATAGAAAGTGCTTTTATTTTTTAAGATAAACCAAAGGTTATGTGTGGATTTGGACTAAGTCAAAGCTCATTCTCTTAATAATTTTCAGTTATTTTTAAAATTGGCATTAAGGGATAGCACTTCTGAGAAGACGAACAGACAGCTCAGTAGGAAAAAGGAGCTACATCCTCAAAACAGCCGCGGTTCTTTGAAGTTCACTTGTTTTCATTTTTTGCTGGCTATGAAGTCACTGAAATGCATGAGTTCATTCTTCATACAAGCTCCCCCAGCTTCATGGTAAGCCCCACATGAATGTTTTAATATTAAGGCTAAAAGTTACCTGTGAATCTGAAAAAGTTCCAGTAAAGTTTCAAAACAGAAATTTGTCAGTGCAAATGATTTTCTCTCTAAAGGGATTACTCCACAGATTATACATATTCAACAGTTCAGTCTGTGTTGCTAAAAACAATTTAGCTCCCATGAATAGTAGGTGAATTCAGTACCCCATTTTCTCCAATTAACAGGTAATATATGTACAAAAAAATGAACAGAGAAACATCAGAATTAAATGATATCATACACAAAATGGACTTAGCTGATACCTACAGAATATTCCACCCAAACACAAAAGAGTACACACTCTGCCCACCTCTCAAATATAGAACACAGCATACTAGGACACAAAACAAACCTTTACACATTTAAAAAGGTTGCAATAACTCCATGGGTCCTATCTGACCATAGTGCAATAAAACTTAAAATTGGCTGCAAACAAATATCTGTGTATTAAAGTTTCTGTAGGAGAATGTTTAGAGGGTAGTATGACCAGAATGCAGATAAAACCCAGATCCACACAATCAACATGTGACTTCTTTAATTTCTCCTCAATCAAAAGCAATTCTCTCTCGACTTCAACTGATAATTCACTGGGACTGTTTAGGTCCTTGTACCATCTAAGGTTTTGTTTAAATCAATCAGGTCCACAGAACCTATCCCAATAGTGTGCCATAGATAGGAAATGTTTCCTAGCATTCTTCAGAAGTCATTAAGAGTTGGCAATCGGGGCTGGAGAGATGGTTCAGTGGTTAAGAGCATTGCCTGCTCTTCCAAAGGTCCTGAGTTCAATTCCCAGCAACCACATGGTGGCTCACAACCATCTGTAATGAGGTCTGGTGCCCTCTTCTGGCCTGCAGGCATACACACAGACAGAATAATGTATACATAATAAATATATAAATATATATATATATATATAAAGAGTTGGCAATCGATCTTTCCCAATTTGCACCTTTTGGGTCTACTTTTTTATAAACCTATTTTATAGTCTGAATAATCGATAAAGTCTCTTCTTTGTATTTTTTAAGAGCAACTTGTAACCCCAATGTGGCAAAATTTTCTTTACTTCCTCAAATATTATTTCTAAAGTATTTATATTTGAATCAGATAGCAAGATGTCATCCATATAATGATAATTTATAGGTTCAAGAAATTGCTTATGCATCATTTTGAATGGCTGACTTATAAAATATTGACAATAGTGGGGCTATTTAACATTTCCTGTGGGATAATCTTCCATTGATATCTCTTAGGAGGCTGGCAATTATATGTAGGGACCATAAAGGCAAATTGTTCGCTGTCTTTTTCTTGTAAAAGTATAGTGAAGAAACAGTCTTTTAGTTCAATAACTATAAGAGGCCATCCTTCAGGCACTAGAGAAGGCAAAGGAATAGCAGACTGTAGAGAATCCATTGACTGAATTACCTTATTAACAGCTCTTATATCTGTTACCACTCTCCATTTTCAAGATTTCTTTTTAACAAATGCAAGAGAATTCCAAGGGCTGGTTGATTCTTCAGTATGCTGAGCATTTAGTTGTTCCTGTACCAACTGTTCTAAACTGCAGTTTCTCTGTTGTAAAAGACCATTGCACAACCCATATGGATTTGTCTATCAACCATTTTAAAGGTGGGGCTGTTTGTGCCTTTGAAAGATCAGCAGCTGTTGCACCCTGTTCTTGTATAACCTGAATGTTTGATGATGTTCTTTATAAAACCTTGAAATATTTTTTTTCAGAAACATACATTCATTTATGGTTTGTTTCTAAGATTGGGACAATGTTAATCTGAGTATTCCATTGTTGTAACAAATTACATCCACACAAATTCATAACAGCACCATATGTGCTGTTAGCCACATAGTGTTTTACTATTCCTCTCTGTCCTTCTAGTCCTATACGTTTGACCCACCTCACACTCTGCTTTACCTGAGATTAAGTTCCACTCCCTAAAACCTGAACAGACTGTGGATGACAGGACACTGGGGAATCAACTGCCTCAGTTGCCTAAGACAAAGGTAAAGTCCTCCCATGAGTCCTTACTCCCCAGAAGGTGCCTTTTAGGTCTACCTGTGTCAGCAGAAAGACAGATGTCGCTCTAAGACCTGCCCTCAATGACCATGGAAGACCCGAGGATGGCTGTCTAGGTAGCCAATCAAGTAAGTCTCTGTCATTTTTTTAAGTATTAACTCAGGTAAAATTTACTCTTCTCAAGACTGCTAATGTATTTTGACGACTGATAGCTTTGCCAGTCTAACACCAGGAACTAAGGCTAAACCTAGACACAGTTCACCTTGCTACCGGACTCAAGAAAAAACAAACTCACAAAACAGATTTCTTCTCAATGCTAAGGTGATGTCATAATGATGGGGAAGGAACAGGTGGTTTAAGAGTCACTTATGTAAAGAAAGAAAAGCTTGAGATGTGAGGATCTAAGAATGTTCCAGGGTATAAGAAAATGTTTTGAGGTGTACAAGTTATCTGATTTCTCTCATTGTGTTACTTTTCAAATTCTTAATATTAATCAATAAAGTTCTAATAAGCTATTAATCCAACTCTGATAGAGTACTAAACATCATGTTATACCACTGTCATCATAACCACAAGTTGAAGATTTTTAATGTCTTTTGGTAGTTACTAACAATAGACCTCAAAGATACTTTTTATTGTGCAAAAAACATCTGTCACAGTCATTTCTGGCATAAGTATACTGCTGTTTATACAGTGTAAATTTCAGTACAGATTATAAACAGTTGAAATGCTAATGTGTCTAAAAGTTATGTTTTCACAAACTCAAAAAATTCTTGTAAGTTTCAGGGAGTTGGTTTGGAGGATTCACCTAAAACAGGTCAGATATACCCCTCCCCCAGTTACCAGGACCTAAATAGTATAAGCCTGCCACCTTTCTCTGGCCTTGACACCCCTGCTGTCAATTAGCAAAACCTAAGAAAAAAAAAATTTTCCTAAACTTCACCTTTTCCTCTGCTCTGGTAGCATCTTGCCAGGTCCAAGAGATACCAGACAGTTACACAGAGTTTTAAAAGCAATAAAACAACCAGCTACCCCAGGACATGTCCAGCATCCTAGTTTTTTCAGGATCCCCAAAGATGGTCAATGCCCCAAAGATCCCTGAGAACCCACACCCCAATCCCTGTCCGACCAACTATCCCCTTTAATTTCCCCACCTTTTTGTAATAAGATAAAAGTGGGAATGTGGGAATGTTAGGGTTCAGGCACTATGCTGGCCCCTGTCACCTGGCAGGATGCACCCAGGCAAAACCTGACCAGCCCAGGGTCCTAATGCTGCTATGTCACCTCCTAGAGACAAGCTCTGCCCACTCCTGCTCTCACTTTTCCCATTGCTCTTCTGAAAAGGCAGGCTGGTCCTTGCCTCTTTTTCCTCTTCCTCTTTCTCTCTTCCCTCCCTGACTGCCTTTATCTCAATAAAACTCCCACATAAATATGCCTGCATGGCATGTCTGTCCCTCCCCCGCCATGGGCTCTCACCTGCCACCCGGCCCCTTGGCCCGACAAGGTCTCTCTCATGCCGTTTTACACCAGGTCCATGAAATCTCTGTCCCTCTGTCTCTGTCTCCATTTCTTCCTGATGCGTGCAGATCAGCAGGTAGCTCTCAGTTACTTCTCTAGCACCGTGCCTGCCTGTCTGCTGCCATAGTCTCTACAATGACAATGGACTAATCCTCTGAAACTGTAAGCAAGCCCCCAATTAAATTAAATGCTTTCTTTTATAAGAGTTGCATTAGGCATGATATCTCTTCCCAGCAATACAACAGTTCCTAGGAGGCACCTCCTTTCTTACTTATTAAATAACCAAATAAAACAATGACAACCTTGCATCCCAGCTCTGCCTCTTTCTCTGCCTACTTCCTCGACAAAACCCCATGCCCGTTTTGCTTTCTTCGCCTTCTCTTTCTCGGCTTATTCCGTGCCTGGCTCTTGCTCTTCTCCTTGGATGCCCTGGCGGGTTTTTACTTCTTCACAGAACTCGCTTCTGAACTCACTGCTGTTAGGCTTTCTTCTCTTCCCACTCCACAGAAACACATCCAGCAAGCCCACGAAGAGCCTCCGTTCTGCACGTCCAGCCTAACAGCCTCAGTCCTCAAGCTGGTGCAGCAGCTGCCTTCACTCTGCCCGCCATCTGCTTCTCTCCTGTGACCTGTGCACTGATACACTTGGAACCCCGTGTCCCGGGCTGCCTGTTCCTATTACCTTTTTGTTGGATCTAGCTCCTCTTCCTGGCCAGGATCTACTCTTCACCTCCCTTTATTCTCACACATCTCTTTTGCAATCTTGTCTTTGAGCCAAAAAAATGCCCCAAATAGTATGTCTAGATTATGTTGAGCAAGACTAAATTTGGGTTGTTACTGTGATACAAAAAACATTAGAAAAGTCTGGTACTTCTCCCCCCATCCCCGCCTCCCTGAACCCTGATGGCTTTTACCCTTTGACTTTTTGATTCCTGCTTTGTTGGGCAAACATATTCATTCCCAGTACTTTAGATATGTTCTCCAAGTTCTTCACCATGCTGCAGAATGAAAAACTCTACCTTACAGATTTCTAGATTTGGAACAGGTATTTAAAACAACATTGCACTTTAAATACCGTTTAGTTAGAAATGCTGAAGAGCCAAACAGATCTTGATACTGGTCTGGCCTAATTAGTGATGAACCGTTCTTAGCTCGTCCCTCAACTCACAATGTCTTTCTAAATAATCCTATAAATGGTGTTTTAAGATATACAGACATGTGCTTTATATGGTGTTCTACACAAAAATATCTTTCAAAGTATTTGGTTCAATGTTTTCAATATAAAAGTTGAGGAATTGACATCAATAATTCTAGAACATTTCCAGGGCCCTCAAAATAAACTCTGACTCCATTAGTAAACACTGTCTCTCCCTTTATTCAGGCCAACGAAGCAAATTTCTGTCTTTATAAGTCTGCCTATTTGTAAATATTTAAGGAAAATGGAATTATACAATATGTGCCCTTTTGTGCCTGCTTTCTTTTTAAATTGTTTGTGTCTGTCTCTCCGTGTCTGTCTGTGTGTGTGTGTGTGTACATACAACTGCATGTGCATGCCATGTGAAAGCCTGAGGACAACCTTAGGTGTCATCTTCAGGAACATTGACTACCTCCTCTGAAACAGGGTCTCTCACTGAACCTAGAATTTGTTGATCACTAAGAATCCCCCTGCCTTTGCCTCCCAAGTACTATGATTACAAGCTAATAACATGGTACCTGGGACTTTTATATGAATTATGGAAGTTGAACTCAGATAACTATGCTTGTGAAGCAGGAGCCCTCTGTCTGTTTTCTTTCACAGAATATAATTTTTTCAAGTTTCAACCATGTAGTAGTATAACACTTTTTATGACTAACCAGTATTCAGTCATAAAGACATACTGAGTTTTGTTTGCCCACTCTTCACACATTAGGATTTTCCCACATTTTGGTCATTGTTAATAATGCTCCTGTGAGCATGTGCAAATTTAATGAGGACATATGTCTTCAATTTCTCCAGATAAATGTTTAGAAGTGGAACAACTAGGTCATATGACAACTGCCTGTTTAACTTTTGAGGGACCGCCAAGTTATTCTCTATAGCAGTTGCACGGTTCCACGTTCCCTTGAGTGACGTGTGAGGGCTCCAATTCCTTGACATTCCTTCAGAGCTTCAGATGTCCATTTTTTATTGCCTTCTCAGTGAGCCTGAAGTGATACCATGTTTATGACAAATTTGATATCACTCTCCCATAAAAATGCTCCACACAAAAAGTTCCATTTTACCTAAAATCAGTAAACAAACTTATCAACTTATATTGAGTTGAAATCAATATAAGTTGCATTTCAGAAGAAACAACTTTCTTTTTCTCCTGTATTTCACTTTTTTCCCAAACATAAGGCTCCAAATGCAAGCCTGTTAGGGAAGAATACCTTCCAGCTCTTAGATTCCTCCCTGTTCTCTTTGTGAGAGTTGTGTGGTGTGGAGCTAAGGATGGAGATGACACATTTAACCTGTGGTCCTTTATGACCCGATAGCATGCAATTTTCTTAAGTTTTAATTTAAACTTTCCTGGTAACTTGTTGTCACTTCTGTGCTCAGTTCCTCTGGTGGCAATGTCTGAAAAGCCCACATACAGATGGAAAGCCTTTCTCTTGCCCGGCTTGGTACTGAGCATTTGCAGTAGTAAGTTCTGAAACCTGCACAGATTTCTCTAAACACCTCACTAGCGTTACATTTGTTGAAACAGCTGTCCGTGCCCTTGCCATCACAATCTCCTGATTTTTATCTTATAAATTAGTTGGATGTGATTATAGCAATCCAATCTCTAGGTGAGGAGATTATTTTCCCAGTTCATATTTAATCAATTACATGATTTGTCCAGTTACATCCCCAAGCTGCTAAGATGTGACCAGATAACACGAGCCATCATTTCCCTACAGTGCTAGAACATATGAGATAATTCTGTTGGCCTATTCATCTATAATTCTGATGAAACGGTGGTTTTAATTCTGCTTTTGTAGGTTTTGTAAACATTCTCAAATATAATTCTTCTTTTCTTGGTGTGCCTATGGGTTGAGCTTAAGCTGTGTAACACTCTCATACATATGCAAAACTGAAGAGGAATCACTCTATCGTTAATTTCACAGCTATACACACTATTTGTGCTTGAGAATTAAAGAAGGAAAAAGCACTTGTATTTCTGCCATTAATATGCAGTAATCAACTGAGTAAAGCTACGTATGTGGAAGAGAAACTCATCAAACATGGCAAATTCTGGGGCGCTGTTAGCTTAAATGTGTCTTCTCTGTGATGAGTTGCTAGGTTTCATCCTTACCTCATGACTTTTATGAATTCATTTTGATTGTCAGACACTTAATTCTGTGTTTCTCCATCTCTTTTCTACATAGACTTTTCCTAAGAGTAAGAATGGCTTTCTTAGCTGCTCTTCGGGTTGATATTACAAAGCAAATTCCCTAGCTCGAATTTCTTTTGTAAGCCTGTAATACTTGCTTTTGGCATTTGCATTTCTTACACAATTACAGTGAATTTGCCGACAGGATCCCTGATAGTAGATCATATATAACAGACTTTCCTTCTACCCCCTTGTCCCCCAAGAATGTCATGCAATCCAGCTAGTCACATCAAGAAGACTAACTTGTCTCAAATATGTGAAGAGGAGGAGTGAACAAAGTTACATTTGAGAGACCAGAATTCGGAGAAGTAAAACCCTTCAAATTTATCATGCAGTTTATTTCACCAAGGAGTTTGTTACTGTCTTAATTAGCATATACATCTATAAAGTATAGGCCTCATGGGTAAGTCTATGAGTGGAAAGTGGTCCCCAGAGTTCCACTGGGGATGCATCATTTATTTCAATTTGCATGCGTAATAAATCACATACTCATTGTTCAAAAAACTTGAGCAGTGTAGCAGGGCGCTTAGATCGGATGGGTTTCTGGTATCAGGGCCCCTCTACTCCTGCCAAGTTGCTTTGTGGTAAATGTTGTATTGAATATCTTATTTTCAGGAACCTTTTTTTTTCTAGAACAGTTGAGTTTAATTTTTCTGCTGAGAAAAATGTATTCTGGCCCCAAATTAAAAAGCCCATTGAATTTACCTGTCCTGTAAATACCACATTCCATCATATTACTCTTAGTCACTTTAAAAATCAAGGATTTAAAGCAACATTTACCCTATTCTTGTTGACTTCATTGTCCCTAAGTTGACTTTGTGTCCTTTTGGCATTGTAACAATAATTTTTATTTGGAGATGACTTTAGAATTCTCCTTTGGCAACAGTGTTTCCTAGGATCTCCCAGCTGTGCTTGACTGTGATCTGAAGTACTGTGAAGTCATGCACAGCCTGCTTTTTCATGTATAAAGTGAATAATAATGAAACAGAAAAGGCTTTTTTAAACTGATTTTATTGAGCTATACATTTTCCCTGCTCCCCTTCCTTCCTCTGCCCTCCCCTTCAACCCTCTCCCATGGTCCTCATGCTCCAAGGCTTTTTACCTGTGCAAGTTTGATATCAGAAGAAAAATCATCTTAGAATAAATGCACTGTAAAATAGCTTAAAATTTCATAGCATGTCATAAGTAATTTGAATATTCATCCTTACATATTCAAGCTCTGTGAAAATGAGTTCATTCTAAGGCATAGTTATGTTATTTCTAAAATATACTAATTTCTTATCATAAATAATGAATCTAGTATTAATTGGCCATGATTTTCTTGAAACAGATAATAGGGCAGAGTGACAACTTTCTCTTGAGCCATTGTTTTAAAAGCAGGATAATAATCCTTAGATATTTAAGTCACTTTAAAAAGAACATATCTTGTTAACAGTTTCCCAACTTTCCTTTCTACATTATTAACTAGTATCATGTCTATCAGCTGTTAGGTGTTGCCTTTGCCTGTGATCTCAACAGTGTTTCATATATTTTTCTAATCAACTTCATGCAACCTCATCTTTACCAAGTTCAACAGTTGTGCTGCACTCTAGGACGGGGATGCAGAACGATCACAGGTTTAAGGCTAACCTTGGAAATACCGTGAGTGGCTGATTATCTGAAGCTACATAGGAGGCCTTATCTCAAAATAAACAAGTAAGTACTAACTGAGCTAATAAATCACTCTCCCTGCCTTTGCCTCTTGCCCTGGGATGAAGCCAGACTAGCATCATGTAAGACTGATGTTTGTTTGAATCAGAATCCACATTATGATTGGTCAACTTATTACTGATGATCTCATGTTAGAGTGGCCTTCGTCTTCAGCTTAACCTCTGAAGTACAGTAAATGATAACTGATAAATGGACTCCTAATTATACAAAATCATTTCTGGAACATTTAATGAAGTTCTTGACATATACTTTGGACCTGACATGTTAATGATAGCTCCTATGATGACTTGAAGGAGAATGTCCCCATAGGCTTATATGATTGAATGCTTGGTCCCAGTTGGTGGAACTCTTTGGGAAGGATTGGGAGGAATAGCCTTGCTGAAAGAAGTGTGTCACTAGGAACTGGGGTTGAGGTTTCAAAAGATTCCTGTCAATCTCAGTGAGCTGTCTACTTCCTGCTTATAGATCAGCTTGTGAACTCTCGGTTGTTCTTGCCAATATGTCTTCACACCACCATCGTGGATGTTAAAACTCAGAATCTATAAACTCAATTAAACACTTTAAAAATATTTATTATACATTTTAAGATTATAGTATATTTATATCATTTCTCCCTTCTCTTTCCTCCCTTCTAATCCTCTCATACAGCCTCCCTTGCTCTTTTTCAAATTCATAGTCTATTTTTTGTTAATTGTTGTTATGTACTTATATGTAACAACAAGAATATGTGTGTGCATACACACACACACACACACATATATATATATATATATATATTCTAAATACATAATACAACCTGCTCAGTCTGTATAATATTGCTTGTAGGTATGATTTAAAAGCTGATCATTTGGTAATGGATAACGAAATGGTTATCTCTTCAATGGAGAAGACTATTTCTCACTGTCAGCATTCCTTACTTGCCTGTAGTTCTTTGTGTAGGACTGAGGTCATGTGGACTTTCCTGTCCACGTTAACATGTCTATTGGCATTGACCTTGTTCAGCTCATGCTTAGGCTTTCTTTCATAAGCTGTCTTGGTCAGTTCTATTTGTTCTTACTTACAAATGTTGTGAGAGAATTCTTTCTGCACACTGTGAAGATGTATCTCTGTCAGGTCACCTTCTGATTGGTTTAACAAGGAGCTGAATGACCAATAACTAGGCAGGAGAGGATGTCATAAGCCACGCGTTGGAGCGACATCTGTCAGGGTCCAGCCTCAACAAAATTCACAAGTTCCAGGGTAGGAGCGTGAGGATTAGAATTGTTAAGCAAAAGGAACAGAGATGTGAGCAAAATAAAAGACAGAAACACAGAAGAGCACCAGGAGGGAAATTCAGTGGATGCTGAACCACCTGCATTTATTTACCACTTACTTATATGCTTCATTCCAAAAGGGGAGGGGGGCAACAGACTTCATTAACATGATATAAGGAATAGACAAGTATCCTACAGGCAGCTACTCCATGGAACCTCCTGCCAGTCTCCTTTGAAGGAGCAGGATTAGCAAGGTGGAGCCAATCGACCTCTACACTCAAAATACTAATTAACCACACCTTAGGTTAAGATCTCTTGTTTGTAGCCACACCTGTTGTTAACAACTTTGAAAGAGCAAAAATAAGCCCAAACTCTCTGATCTTTAGTCAAGGTAGAACAGGCTCCTCTCACAAGAGAGTAAGTGGGTCTTCTGGGCAGAGATAGAAACTCTGGGAAGGAGAGACGGAATTGTGGAGCCAGTCAGATGCACTATACTGAGGAGATGTAACGAGCCTTGTGGAAGACTGTAAATTAATATAAATGGGTTAATTTAAATTATAAGAGCTAGTTAGGAACAAGCCTAAGCTAAGGCCAAGATTTCATACTTAATATGAAGTTTCTTTGTCATTATTTGGGAGCTGGTGGCCTAACGAAAGTCTGCCTACATGCAAACATTTTCGAAGGAAGGTAGCAATAAATAGTAAGTCAGTTTGGGAGGGAGGTATATCCACTTACGAGATTGTAGTGGACCATGTAAAAGTTCACAGACTTCCAGGCTCCTAGAAACTACAGTGATCTCAGTTGCTTTAATTATGGTACACTGGAGTTTTCTTACACAAGCAACTGACCCAAATACTACCTAGAAGCACAACTGCTCATTATTGCTAATGTGGACTATCTCCTCCATTCATTATTGCTAATGTGGACTATCTCCTCCATTCATTATTACCAATGTGGATTATCTCCTCCATTCATTATTACCAATGTGGATTATCTCCTCCATTCATTATTACCAATGTGGATTATCTCCTCCACTCAATTTTGCTAATGCGGATTATCTCCTCCACTCATTATTACTAATGCGGATTGTCTCCTCCACTCATTATTACCAATGTGGATTATCTCCTCCATTCATTATTACCAATGTGGATTATCTCCTCCGCTCATTATTATCAATGTGGATTGTCTCATCCGCTCATTATTGCTCATGTGGATTATCTCCTCCATTCATTATTACCAATGTGGACTATCTCTTCCGCTCAATTTTGCTAATGTGGACTATCTCCTCCGCTCATTATTACCAATGTGGATTATCTCCTCCGCTCATTATTGCTAATGCGGATTGTCTCCTCCGCTCATTATTACTAATGCGGATTGTCTCCTCCACTCATTATTACTAATGCGGATTGTCTCCTCCGCTCATTATTACTAATGCGGATTGTCTCCTCCGCTCATTATTGCTAATGTGAACTATCTCCTCTACTCATCATTATTAATGTGCATTATCTCATCAAAGGGAGACACAGAGAGTCAGATGAAATTTAGGGCCCTTATCATTGACTCTTCATGTTGTACATTTAACTTGGAGTACCCATGGAAGCCAAGAAAATAGAACGAGACCACTGTGGCAGGGAGAGATCTTAAGGGAAGGGCTAAGGGAAATAATGGAGAGGAAGGTTTAAGTGGAGAAGGCAACGGGAGGACAGGGTAGAAGATGAGGAGGGGGTAACTGATACCAAGGGTATTTGAAGAAACCATATGAAAGCAGACTGTGTTATTAGGTTCACCTTCATACACACATACACAAAGTTTAATTAGGGCCGCTCTACATAAAAGATTATGCTCATCCCAGAAACATAGCTTGGCAAATAGAAAGGCGGTGTCAGGTGTGGGACACAACCCCTCAAGTTGTTGATCATAAGTATCTTAGAGTCCCCAAAATAATGCAAGCTATTGCCATTGCTCCTGGTGATCCACCAGAACTTGACAGGAAGATCCCATTGCTAAAGGCGCCACACACTTTGATCACAGAGCACACAGAAAATAAGCTTTGCTTATCAGGAAGCTTCCTCCCTGCTGGCCATAATGGCACCATAAGGTGCTGGAGAGACTGCTGGGGGACAAAAGTCCTCAACTGTCTTACCCCACTGTAAACCTTACCAACTATAATAATGACTGGCTTGATAAGATATGCCAATAGGCACAACAGTGCCACAAATGTTATAAGAGGATATCTAGCCACTCATGGGTTGCATTTAAGGCCTGCTCCACAGAGGGAAACACATACCTGTCGCTATCAATTTGACCAAAACCTCATGGTATGGTGCACACAGGACTATTATTTTGCTAAGCCAACATAGTACTAAACCACCTTCTAAATATTTATCTTTACAGCTGTAGATTAGGATGGCTCTCATCCTAAATAGGATGAGATTAGGGTTAAGACAGGACTCATCAGAAAAGCATCTGTACAGTGGATGAAAGTTAGCAAAAAAAAACCTCAAAACTGGTCAGAGTACACAAAGAATAAGTTTTCAGTGGAGGGTTCAACCACAAATGGGACACCCATGCCACCCTCCTCCCCACCAAGGCCCAAGGACTGTCTTTGAAGAAGGGATGGAACTATTGTAAGAGCCGAAGTTCAGGAGAGTCAGAGTGGGACAGTATCTTCCGGACATGATAGGACCATTACACTCATGCACCCCGAGCGCCTGCGGTGGCCACTGACACAAGATCAACCCGGTCACCATTTCTGCGTGGATATGGTAGAGGGCTCATGAGGCTCACTCCTAGCTGATCAGTTACAGTTGGTGGCTTAAGGGAGAAAGAGAGTCAGTTTTGTTTAAAAGTGTAGTGGTCCCTGGTAAGTCCATTATGGTCACATGAATGGATCCACATTCATGAGTATATGAGAAGCGCAAATTAAATTCAGTGGTGAGAAAATAGAAGAACATGAAGTGAGAGAGAGGGATGGATCTGGGAGGCGGAGGAGATGAATATGATCAAAGTGATCAGAAGATGTTGTATACAAGTATGAAATTCTCCAGGAGATAATTAGTTTAAAATATTATATTAGAAACCTGGAGTCAGATGTTGAGGAGAAAGACTGAGGCTTCTTCAGGACTAGATGAAGAGTTGACTCTGTACTTCCCTCAGAGGGAATTTGCCTTTCCTTCCTCTCCTGTGATTTTTTTTTTCTGATCTCCTGTATTCTTTAAGCACAAGATAGAAATCAAAAGTAAGGTGGAATCACCATAATTTTTAAGTAATCTAGGTTAATGTGGGCAGTGCATGCAGGGTTGAGCATCCCCTACAAGAGGTAAATTTAGGATTACATGGCATCGTGTTTATTTCTTCAGTTCTACCACCCTTGATATATTTACTCAAGCTCTTAAAAATTACAGTGTGTGTGTGTGTGTGTCTGTCTGTCTGTGGGTGTAAGCCTGGATGCATGAAGGTCAAGAGAAAATTTGAGAGAATCCGGTCCTAGACTTGGTTGCAAGGGAGCCATCTCATCAGCCCACTCCCACTCTCAACTTTATCCTAAAGATGTGGGTTATCCTATTGGTTATCATATAGCAGACAATCAGCTGCATGGCTCAGTATTTCTCCAATCTGTATGGATCATGTGTGGGCTTTGTTAAGATGCAGTTCCTGAGTCCTTAGGTCAAAGGAGGGGCTGAGAAATGGATTTTCTTTTCATTTTAATTGTGTGTGTGTGTTTATGTGAAATTATGTGTACCACATGCGTGCAGTATCCACAGAGGCCAGGAAAGGATCATCTTGAAATGGAATTGCAGGTGGTTGTGAGCTTCATGATATAGGTGCAAGGACCCATATCTGAACCCATATCTTCTGCAAAACCAGTAAGCACTGATAATTGCTAAGCTGTCTCTCAGCCCCTGGGGCAGTGCTTCTAACACGCTTGACACTGAAGTTAACGCTACCGCTTAGTGCGAAGATCTATACTTTGCAAAGACTGAAAACCTAACATTCTCAGGAATACGAGGTACAATGAAAATAAGGGCCTTTTTGATGAATAAAGGAAGAGATTACATTGCAACTGCCTGTTTATTAATATTATTTGCCGTGTATCTGTAAAATAAATTCAACCAGTCTTTCTAACTCTATTTGGACTCAGAACATCATTTTATGGTCAATTCTGGCCTTCTAAAACCCTTGATGGAGTTTTTAAACAATGGGGTTTCTCAGCTATTATCATTAAGCTGCCTCATTTAGTTTTGCTTTGACAACGTTATAAAAGCAGCCAGCCTTTGATTTCCTTGGTTTCTAAGTGACTCTGCCATCATTTGCTTTCTCTCCACCATAGCCTTTAAACATGTCCATTTGAGGACTAACAAACGCGAGGCAGAGGCTGTTTAGCATCACGTTTCCATGGCAAGCGATGGATTATTCCAACTGCTGGGGGACACAGGCCTATGAGAAAAAGAGGGGACTAGTGGTTTCCTCCCTTCAAACCAGGAGATCTGTGTTACTTCCCACAGCGAGATAAGTAGTTGCGTTGGTAACGCTGGGCAAGGGCAGAGCTGAAATAGGAACCATTTTGTTGTTGTTGTTACAAATATCCTTATTGAGACCTCTGAACCTTTTCCAAGTATGAAGTTCCTTTACCTTCTGCCACAGTGAGAAACTAGAGGTCATTGTCCCTCAAATGCCACTTTATTTATTTCTTATTCCTTCAGAATAAAGCTACTGCTAGCAGGGACAGCTTCCAATATATTTTCTGAAGGATTCCATCTCCAAGCCCAAACATAATATTTTTTGACTGTCTCCCATTGAATGATATTTTTTCTAAATTTTAGGTTCATTATGATCTCTCTGACTTTTACCCTGGATAACTGACTATAATTGGTAGTGTCCCAGAAATAAGGGACAACTCATACCATAAACAGAAATTAGTTAAGACTAGTATTGAGATCAAAATGTGATAGAAAAAAATAGGACAGTTTATAGAAGTAATAAACCTGGAAAGGGACAAGATAAAGGAGACACCACTCAGGAGAGAAATTTTTGATGAATTGTACTATATTAAAACCTCTGCTTAGCCAGGTGGTGGTGGCACACGCCTTTAATCCCAGCACTCGGGAGGCAGAGGCAGGTGGATCTTTGTGAGTTCGAAACCAGCCTGGTCTACAAGAGCTAGTTCCAAAGCCACAGAGAAACCCTGTCTCGAAAAACCAAAAAAAAAAAAAAACCTCTGCTGATACAAATAAAATAAAATTAAGACTGCAAAAATAAAAAGCATAAGACAAGCAATGATATTTGCATTTATTAGTTACATATAGTGGCTTAACGGAAGGCAGGGTTTATCTTGGCTTGCGGTCTCAGAGGGATATGGGTCCATCATGAAGGGTAGGCATCATAGCGAGAGGCAGGCATGGCAGCAGGAACAGGAAGCTGAGACCTCATACCCTGAGCCGTAGGCACAAAGCAGAAAGGTAAACTGGCAAAAGCTTGAAGATTTTAAACTCTACATCCACCATCAGGAACACACTTCCTCCAGCAAGCCTGGATCATCTAACCCTCCCCAAGCACTGCCTCTAACTGGGATCCAAGAGGCCAAAGGCCAGAAACCACAGGGACATTTTCCACTCAGACTGCTATGATGCACCAAACAAGACTCATAATCAGAGTGTCAAAGAGAAAGAAGAAAAAGGGAAAACTTACTAACAATTCAAATTTTCAGAAAGAAAAGATAGAGAACGCAGAACAGCATCGGAAGACTTGATGGACACTTCTGAAAGAAGCGTATCCATATGGCATAAAATTGTCTCTTATTTTAGACAGAGTCACACTCAGCTCTGGTCTTGACCTCACTATGTAGCTGAGGCTAGCTTCTGACTGATGATCCTCTTGATTCTTCATCCTAAGGGCTGGGATTACAGGTGTGGACCCCCGTGCCCAGGTTATCTTCCACATGGGAAGTACAAATTGAAGCCACAAGATACCACAGTATGCACTCAGAACAGCAAATAGCAAACAGACTGACACTCCCCAGCCCGAGAAAGGTGTGAAGCACCTGGAACATTGTTCTAGTACAAGCGTAAATGATTAAAGCAATTTTGGAAAATATTTCCAAAATAAATATTATAGTTGTACGAATGTACAACCAGTTCCTCAGTAATTTCATTCCTAGGTATGACTAGTGGATATATGGGAACAGCAAAAGTTTGTACGTATATATGTATCACTCTTAAACCTGAATAAAAGTGTAAACTGACAATAGATGTCCATGAACACAGAAAGAATGAATTTGCCATATTTTACTCAACGTCAACAGTGACGCACTGTTCAGTGAACACAAGCAACTCACATGTAGCAACAGGGATGAGTCTCCTGTAACAGCACAGATGAACCTCATACAATTATGTTCAACAGAGGTTAGAAGCCAAGATCACAAACCACATGATTCTGCTTTGCACCAATCAAAAGCTGATCCGATGTTAGAAGTCAAAGAGTCATGGTGGGTAGCAAGAGGAAGACTGTAGCTGTGACGAATTGCTAATTCTTGAATTGGATAGTGGCTACCTATGTGTGTTCTCTTTGAGGAAAGTCATGGGAGAGTATGTGTTGTGTGTGTATGTATTATGTGTGTGATGTATGTATGTGTAGTGTGTGTGTTATATATGTGATGTTATGTGTGTGTGTTACATATGTGATGCGCATGTATGTTTTGGGCACATCCATGGTGTGTGTGTTTATTTGTCCCCAGGCTATGCCCTTTCTGTATTCTTTTGAGGCTTGTGACCCGATAATGCAATCACTTTTCCATTTGACCTTAGGGCAAATGCATTATCAAACATTAAACAAAGATCAGACCTCAGCCCATCTATTATCTAAGGAAACAGGGTTACGATAAATGATAGTATATAGTATATGTACATGTATGTGCTATTTTTGAAGGGCCCTTACGATGAGAACATAAAAGCTTATTGTGTCAGAAGTCAAAGCCATCCTGTTTCCTCTGTGTGCTGTGACTTCCCACCATACATAACCCATGACAACGTGGAGGCAAGAGCCCGGAAAGACTTAACTGGCTTGTAGGGTCTTCGGATAGTCAAACTCTAATTCACTAACAGTGTATTCTTGACAAGGGATTCACTTTCTTTGAACTTCAAGTGACTTTCTTATAAAAATAGCCATGTCACAAAACCATTGTCGGGATTTAAACGATATGCTATGTAAACATCCCTACCATAATATTTAACACATCTGGATGTTCAAAACATGAACTCCCTTCTCTTTTCATTCTCTTCCTTTTTAGGCAAAAACTGTGCCTCTGTGACAGTCCTGACATGTGTCCTAGCACTCTGGCTTTGGGGACAATAGGCCTCTGGGTGCTGAGTGGGGAGTACATGTCAGAACCAAGTGCTTTTCATGACTTTTTCCACCTCTTCATTGTCCACGGGAGACTTCATTCCAGGCAGGATAAAAACATGAAAGTGTTTGTAATTTCCTTGGTGGGAAAGAAAATACAGCATTTATTAACCCACAGTAGTGTGTGAGAGAGTGTATTTTGTTCTCTTCTTTTTGATACTATATGTGTGTGAGTGTGTTGTCTGAAAGTATGTCTGAGCACCATACATGTACTGTTCCTGCAGAGCCTAGAAGAAGGAGCTAGATCCCTTAGCACCAGAATTACAGATGACTGTGAGCTGCCACGCGGGGTCTGGGAATCCAGCCGAGGTCCCCTGGAAGAGCAGGCAAGGCTCTTAACTGCTGAGCCATCTCTCCAGTCTCTTCCATCTCTCATCATTTGTGAAGTAGCATACCTTTGGACAAACTTCTCTTGATGGCATTATGACATAATGACTGTTTTGTTTTTTTAAAAAAATTAACATCTGGCTGTGTTTTATGGCTCATTGGTTAAGAGCACTGGCTGCTCTTCCAGAGGCCCCAAGTTCAATTCCCAACACCCACATGGCAGCTCATAGTCTGTATCTCCAGTTCTAGGGCATCTGACAGCCTTACCCAACATACATTCAGGCAAGATACCAGTGTACATAAAATAAAATAAATCTTAAAATGAATAAATAAAATAATTTTTAAAAAAATAATATTTGGCTACGTTTCATCATAATCTGTAGAGGCTAGCTTTAAAAGATACATTGCCTTGAAAACAACAAAATTTTAGTAGTGATCAGCATCTTCATTTTATAAGAAAAAAAAATAAAGAAATGGAGCAACTACCTAAGGTAACCTCTGAAAGTTAACATTCAATGAGGCATTTGTTTTCCCTGAAAGTAGACTCAAGTGCAAAGACACAAAGCAAACAGGAGCCAGCATAACAAAGGTTTGACCTCACAGTTACAATGTCCATGTTTGCTGACTGGGCCTCAAAGTCAGACCATGGAGGCTTCTGTAGTGAGCAGGGCTCTGCAAGCCGCCTCCATGTCCATTGACCCTGCTAGCCCCAAGGAATAGATCAGCCCTGCCTGGCAAGCTAAGGCCTGGAAGAGTGCAATTAGTACAGATGTGGACACCTTTCTCATACTGTCCTTTCCAGGCCACACGAAGAGCAAGGCAGTACTGGCAGATGCTTTTAAAGGCTTGAAAGGTTCAGTTAACATATTATTTACTCAAAACTATTTGCTCAGCGATCGTAATAGAGCATTGCCTTAGCCTGTTTCTATTTGTTTCCTAGCTGGGAAATTGTTAACTTAGTCTCTGTCTGTCTTAGTTACTACTCTGCTATTGCTGTAAATAGACACCATGACCAATGCAACCTATATTGGAAGGCTTTTAATTGGGTGCTTGCTTACAGTTTCAATTATGGTTAGTCCATAAACATCATGGCAGGAAACACGCAGCAGGCCAGTGGGAATGGTGGCGGAGCAGTAGTTGAGAGCTCACAACCAATCCATAAGGTGCAAGCAGAGAGAGAGAGAGAGAGAGAGAGAGAGAGAGAGAGAGAGAGAGAGAGAGAGAGAGAAGCTGACTCGGCATGGTGTGGACTTTTGAAACCTTGAAGTCCAACCCCAATAACACACCTCCTCAAATAAGAACACATCTACTTCACCAAGGCCACACCTCCTAAGCCTTTCCAGATAGTTCCAGAAACTGAGGACCAAGGATTCAAACATAGGAGCCTATGGGGGCCATTCTCATTCAAACCACTCCACTGCCTAAGTCATCATTATTCAGGATTTCTTGGTACTGTTTTCTTACCAATCAGTGGATTTCTAATGGTTCAGTGCAATACTTCACAAACGAAAGACGTTGGAAGAGTCCACAGAATGTTGTCACTCTTATTAAATTTATGTGACTCCTAGAATGTGGGTCAGTCCCTGCTGCAGCACCTGTAGCATCATTCCCTAGCAGGAAGAGGAAGCGAGGGCCCTATGTGTGGTTTTGTTTCCTTGGATCATGGTTTATTTTATCACTGTGACACTGACTTCATTTCAGTCATTTTTATATTTCAAAGACTTAAAAAAAAAAAAGAGGTTGAAAAGAATGTAGTCCTTGAAGTACAGTCTGGATTGTAAATAGAAATCAAACACTCGTCTATTTTAGTGGGTCTTGCCCAGAGTACAAGAAGAAAAAAAAAAAAAAAACATCGTGTATGGTCCTTTTAGAAAATCTAGGTCATGATTCTGAGTGCTGTTCCACAGGATACTTTTCAATTCCCCTTCTAGACAAGCTACTGAGCCATTGGGGTCGGAACTCAGAGAGTTATGTGTACAGCTGTTTTGTTCAGGGTGATGTTGCGAAGTGACGTAAGATGCTCATCACCAGCCAGTTGGCCTTGAGTCCTAGCTGCCACTTCCCACCAGAGTGAATCTGGGCAAAATACCACTTTCTCATGGGTTTTCTCTTCTGTAAATCGAGCATGGGGATAGCAATGGAGCATAAGGTAGAGGACCCCTGGTGGGAAGACCCAGATTGATGGAGCTGAAACAATCTCACACACAGCATAGCGCATACAGAGACACTAACAAACACTCACTAATCACTTCTACTATACACTAAAGTAAAAAATTCTCCCAGAATTTAAGTAGAACCTCCTTTTGATAATTTAGTTATCTAAGATTGGTAAATATATTGGTGCTCCTAAACAGTGGACTGTCTCCTGTTTCCTGTTCTCCATTCCCGTAATTACATACGACACAGTCCAGAACAACAAACAACTAATTCTACTACTTCTCTAAAATGTGATTGCTTATAGCTTCATTTTATTACAAAAGGATTAGGGGCAGATAACTTACAAAACATATGATACAAAAAGTTAAAAGCTAATCAAATCAGATTAAAATAGAAACAAAGGTAAGAAAACAAATTAGTCTTCCACTTTTGGCTCCCAAACTCCCCAGTAGGCATTGGAATCTTGGCCCAGAAAAGCATCATTTAGTCCTAAAGACATACACAGTATGTGCAATAACATTGTTATCAACACAAGAGAAAGAATGGGGAAGTTTGGCATGGCTGGGTGTTTTTGTTTTAAGCATTGCTGTTTTATAAGCAGAGAAAGTTAGGTTTGAGAAACCTAAGCACATCTCTGCAAATCATTTAATAGGCTGTTGACCTATGAAATGCCAATTTTCAAATGTTATGTTTTACCTAAAATGACATAATTTATGGCGCATCATTGGATAAAATATAAATTCTTTACAAATACTTGCTGGTCATTGCTACTCCCACGGAAGGCAACTGTTTGGAGTCAGTGTCCAAAGAAAGGAGCTGAAAATGTGTGCCAGACGCAGTGCTTATTTCTATCCCATGATTCACTTTTATCAAAGCTCGAACCCGCGTGTGGTTAGCTCCACAGGCTTTAAAAGGAGACAGATGAGAACTCGAGAAGCTTGGCCCAGGATGATCCCACAATCTTCTCTGGACATCCTTCCCTTCTCTTGTCAAACAACTGCCATCGGGCTAATCCTACAGCTGGATATACAAGGGTCCCACCCCAGCCAGCTTCCTGGCAGGCAGATAGCATGACTTTGTGTTCTCTGAGCAGCCAGGGACTGTGCAGTGTTCTTGTGGAGGAACCCACTATCTACGACAAAAGGAAGACAGAAGAGCTGTCAAGTAGTGAGGTTTTTGGACATTTTGTGCTCCC
>JAQHUG010000019.1:8367726-8390888 GCA_028555095.1 Dicrostonyx torquatus | reverse complement strand
GGAAGGTGAGAAAGGAGAAGAGCAGAGAGGCAGAGAGAGAGATATAGAAAGACAAACAGAGAGGGGAAGGGGAGAAGTGGGGAGAAGAGAGCAAGGCAGAAGCTGCCTCTTTGGAAGAGAGACGAAAAGAAAGGAACTCAGGCTGGAAGCAGAAGGAGATCTGCTTGCCTCAGCAGACAGGGGAGGGAATGGGTGAGGCTTGTTTCTTAAAGGGATAGGGTAGACTGTTACATTCCTATCTCTTTTTATAATAAAAAGGGGAGAGGTTAGGCACAATAAGTTAAAGGAATTGGGACGGTGGATTCTCAGGACTGCTTCCTGCTTATTTGTGGGCACTGTCTGGGTGGGGGGACTTGAGAAAATTGGGTGCTGGTCACATCCTGGGGTAGTTGGTCTCTTTGCTCTTGTTCAGTGTTTGTGATATGAAAATATCTGGTCTCTTACACCTGTTTAAGATATTTGTAAAACAGAGGACAAAGTTAAGTTTAGGAAAAAAAAATTAGGACCAGGGAATTGAGAGGGAAGTATCTGACCTGTTTAAGGTGGATCCTTTAATTCAGCTCCCTGGAACTCACAAGAATTTTTTGAGCTTGTGAAAACATAAGTTTTAAACAGCAGCATATTTATACCAGAATGACTGTGTCAGATATTTTTGCATAATAAAAAGCATCTTTAAGACTATGAAAGGCGCCGGGCGGTGGTGGCGCGTGCCTTTAATCCCAGCACTCGGGAGGCAGAGGCAGGCGGATCTCTGTGAGTTTGAGACCAGCCTGGTTTACAAGAGCTAGTTCTAGGACAGGCTCCAAAGCTACAGAGAAACCCTGTCTCAAAAAAAAACAACAAAAAAATGACTATGAAAGGCAGCAGAAGAGAGAAATTTGATAGACTGCACTTGTCCTTACACCTTTATGACTTGCAGGTTCACGCCTTAATAACTTGTATTTGTATTTTGCTGAAATTTATTTGGTGAGGTTGTCCTTTAAACTGGCAAAACCTCTCAGCTGTCAAACTGCATCAGAGATCTTTGAGAAGGATAAAATTTTACTTGAGTTATTGATTAAAAAACGACAGAGAACTTACTTGGTTGGCACCTAGACTCAGGGTCCTCTGTGGTCACTGAGGGTCATATTTTTCTTTTGCTGTTTAGTTCAGGGCCTGCCAGACTCCAGAAAACCCTGTGGGCTAAGAAATCTGTAGGAAGACAAGCCTACCTTGACCTGAGCAGCTAGGCTGTCGATTCCAGTGATTCTGTTCACTGTCTGGAGATCTTCAGTTTCGATGAAAGGCGGGTTTTCCCAGTGGTCAGCACTTGGCAGTTGAAGCAAGTTGCCAATTAACATTGTTCTGTGCCCATTTGTCTTCTGTCTTCTTTGGAAGAAGTAGAGTGCTGCTGCTAGGAGCCAACCTGGCTCTTTTTGTTATGAAAAGTCTTTTTTAAGGTCCTTGAACATATTCATAATGGCTATTTTGAAGTCTTTGTCTTGTACTTTAGCTAACTAAATTTTGCGGGGAATATTATAATAAGGGCACTGGTTTCTTGAGGAGGCATACTGCTTAGGTTGCTGATGTTATGTTTTATGATGGGATCTAGTCATCTGGAGTTAAAATGTTTTACATGTTTCTCAGTGTAGATATCTAGTGTTGCTTCTGTTGGGTGAATGTTTGGGTTTCGGTTTGATATTACCCCAATTTGTAGGTTGTAGACTAGCTGAATGATGCTTGGTTTTCAGTTTGGCACTGCTCTGGGTTCAGGGTCCAGAATCAAACTAGCCAAAGATTAGCTTAATAGCTGGAGTACCTAAATGTATTACTGGTCTCCAGGTTCAGTCCCCAATCAGTCCCAGGTAGGTGCAGTGGAAGGGGTAAGTGGTATGCGAGCAGGTGGGGGAAGATGATTGGCTTTGGAGGGCTCTTAAATAGAATTTGAGGTCTGGTTCCCCATGTCACTTGTCCAGGGTCCAGTGATTTTGCTGCCTGAGGGGCCAGCCTCCAGCAACGCAGGGCTCAAAGGGAATACCCAGAACCAGTGTACTATGACTTTTTATTTAATGGAGTAAAGAAAAAGACACCCACACACTTTCTTCATGGTTTCCTTCAGACCTTTTCTTTATTCTTCTTTTATATTCTGATTCTATCTTCTATCTCTATATTTTTTATCTACAATATATACACCTCAACAAAATCCTTCAGGCAATATAGAAATGATAATGTGGTTACATTTATTTTTCAAGTGAATAATTATAAGGTAAAAACATGCTTTTCGTCTCCCTTACCTGGTTAAAACAAGTCATCCTAAGAGCCCACATACATTTACCTCTAAGTAACTTGTTATAAATTAACAGAGTGTAAGCAAGCAGGGCATTTTCCTCAGCCAGTTTTTACCATCAGGCTGCATATTGCAGTTACAAGGAAGAGTCACTTTATTACTTATCTGGAAAGGTAGTCTTATAAAGAATCTTAAAGGAATCACAAACTGTCGCGAATTAGGTTGGCACGATAAATAACCAGGCCAGCTCAAGGATAACAATTATATTTTTGTTGGTTATAAGGGGAAACTCACGCTACAAGAGTGGGAAGTCCGACTTCCTATCTGTCCGGCGGGAGTCGCGCACAGAGAGCACACACCTGGTTCCTCCCAGTTTTTCTTCCCGAGCTCCAGGTAGCCATGCCTTAACTAGATGTGATTGGTTGACAGAGTTTCTCCATCAACAAACCTAAGCTTTTATACATGAAAAACAATCAGTAGGATCTACTTTAAATCTTTACATACCCACTTATCTGTAGTTTTTTATATCAGAAGATTGAGGACAAAAATGGGTACAAAGAATTAATCATCATCTTTGATCACTAACCCATCCTAGCAAGGAAAGCATGTCAGGTAGTAGTAATTGGGATAATTAGGTTGCTTTGCATTTTTTACCCTAACCTAATGAATCTGTAACTCAACTATGTGTCCCTGTGAACTTTAGATGGTTTTCTAGGGTTTTTCATTTCAAGGCTATTATTAAATCATCTAACCTAACCTGACGTTATTTTTAAGGCTTTACTTCAAGCTATGATACACACTGAAATCCATGAATGCATCTTCCAACATTAAGATTAAAAGAATTCGAGCCAGCCTGACTCCTGGGATTCAACTGTTTTCCTTCATCTTTAACCTGAACTGTGATCTCTGCAGCTCCTTAGATGAAGCTCATAGGCTCTAGCTGTGCGACAATTCCTTGTATATATTTTTAATCATCAAAACTCTATTGAAACTAATATTATTGTTACCAATTAGACAGTACAGCTTAAGAAATTATCTTTATAATAATCCGCAAGTAAAAATGCTCAGTAGAACAGGATTTTCCATGAGAAACCACACTACATTAGAGGCAGTGGGGATCTCCCTACACCCATAAACACCATGCCAGATGCCAAAGAAAGGTGGCGGCAGCAAACATTTAAAGTCACAGCCAAAGCAAAGGACATTCTGGAGTCTGTGGTCGCGGGGCCTTGCCTATCTAAGATTCGTCCAACAAGGATTCACCTCTTGGTGGGCTGATGCCTTGGACTTCAGTTGCCACCTCCTGATTCTCTGACAAGGCCACTGGCGCAGTGCTTGGTAGGATGGGCGGGGTGGTGAGCGGAACAGCGAATCTGCATGTGGAAAACCCGACCGGAAGTTGGGTCTTTCAGACTCAAGGTTTAGACTCCAAAGAGTCCCAGACTGGCGCAGTAAAAGGTGTGAGTGAAAAATGAGCGAGCACATTAGAGCAGGGTATAAAAAATTTTTGCAGGGCACACAGTACATACTTAAAAGTCAATTGTCTCTACTTACACTAGTCTCAGGAAGACACAGTGCCAGCCTGCACTGTAGGCAGAGAGAAGCTGATGAAATCAGTAGCGATTTAGAGGGCAGAACTGATCGTGCTTGCTGCTAGATTGGTTGTAGGAGATAAAGAAACGGGAAAGAGCTAAATTTGTTACACAACTTTGGACAGGCTGGGGAGCCACTTGTGAAAAAGAAAAATCCTGGCAAGCAGTGTGGCAACGGAGTAAGGGAAGGAACCCAGGAGGACGCTGGGAGCAAGAAGTTCACACTCTGCTGGTTCAACACTGGGAGCTTTTCAAATAGGTCTTTGATTAGAGTTCTGAGAAGAAATGCATATCCTACTAAATGCCCTTTCAATTTCTTTTCTTTCTCATATCCATGTGGACAGTCAGAATGGAACTTAGGCCTCTGGGATGGAAATGCAAACATTAACATATTTTTCTGGATAGCTGCGGTGGGGTGGGAGGGTGAGGGGTGTCAACATTTACCAACTAATACATTGTGATCTCTTTGGCCTCCCTAGATTCTAGATGACTGAGAGGAAAGATTATTAGTCTTAGAAAAATACTATAAGGATCTTTCCCCAGTCTAAACTAAGGTTCAGAATTTCAGTGTGTATTTAATGAAAAGGTGCAGTTCGAAGAGACCATGCTGGTGAAGCAAGGACTAGCAGAAAAGTAGTGCCTGGGGCAGGGCTTCTCACCCTGGTGGTCCTCAACCTGGAGATTCTCAATCTGGCGGTCAAACGACCTTTTCACCCTAAGACCATCAGAAAACATGGATATTTACCCTGTGATTTGTAACAGTAGCAAAATTACAGTTATGAAGTAGCAATGAAAATATTATGGTTGAGGGTCACCACAACATGAGGAACTGTATTAAAGGGTCACAGCATTAGGGACCACTGGCCTTGGGTCAAAGGCAGACAGGAAAACATGCACGTAGTCTAATCTTGGTAGAGAACGGTGCTACAAGAAGCACAGATCTACCTGTTCCAATGGCCCAGGGGTCCAAGAGGGGGAAGGACATTCTTTGCAGCATATGCAGGTCCACACAGCTTGGTTCTGAAATGAAACAGAGTGTTTGAAATTGGTGTTTGCAATTTTGGAACACCAGGACAAGATTTATCACTCTGGGCCAGAAACCAGAGTTAGTTATTATTCTCAGGAATCTTAGCGAGCCATGGTCTCAACTGCATACGCCTGGGAGAAAGATCTAGGAAGTAGCTTGCCAACTTTGTTTGACATATCTAGAGCCTACAGTTATTGATTTGTGTATGAAACCACAAGGACGGCCACAAATGTGCCAGTTTTGTTTGAGTAGTGAGTCTTACTGGAAGTCAGGATTGCAACACAAACGTGCTTCAGAATAACTGGAGGAAGTTCTTTTGTTTTAAGACCCATGCCCGTCACACTTGCAGAGAGTCTTGTCTAGTGTGGCATACTGGCTCTGGGTGATGAAATGGCTCCGTGAATGCCCCGATGATATTCCTGGCGAAGAGCCAGTGCCTGCATGCATCAGCCTTGAGTTAGAGCTGGAAATACATAGCAGATGAGGAGGTCGGGAGTCATTTGGACTCATTCTCCTTTTGGATGCTGTTGCTTTACATCCTCTTTGCCCCCAGCTTCCCACATTCTCACTGGATGACTTCCTTTTTGCTCTCAGGTTTTTTTTGTTTGTTTTTGTTTTTTTTTTTGAGTTCGACACTGGAGGTTTCCCTGGATGTGAGATGCAGTTAGCCTTAACTCCTACAGTCTTCAGACTTGGATTGAGATGAGAAGAAAATTTAAGAATGTAAACATCCTTTTGTGCTTCCTTAGAGGAAAGTGTTTCACAACCTTGTTTGATCAAGCTCCTGCTAAAGAATCCTATCAATATACTACTGTATCAAAATCTACTGTTTTTACAGCTTGTTCTATTTTTTTTTTTTTGGTTTTGTTTGTCTGGTTTTTTTGTTTGTTTGTTTGTGGGATTATTTTGGTTTTGTTTAAAAGTTATCCATGGAATTTAGGCATATATCAAAGTAATTCAGTTATATTTTTCTAGACCGTGAAGAACAGTAAGCTACAATATAATACTTTACCACACACATACTATAATTAAAAAAATAACCTGTCCTAAGTAGCCATCTGGTTCAATAACTCTTATTTCTCAATGTAATTTGCCCATTTTTAATTCTATGGAATGAAAGAATTAATCATTTTTTAATTCTATGGAATTAATCAATTAATTCTATGACTTCTGGAAATAAAGCTAAAATTTAATAGACACAGCTTTTTTTAACACTATGAGAATTTCAGCTGTATGTTCTGTCAAGAAAATAGAGATCAAACTTACATCTGAAATTAAGGAGATCAAGCCATAGACTAGAACAGGCTCAGTTTGCAAGGGTTGGCAGTCTTTCCACACCACCTCTGTAGGAGGAGAAGGCATGAGTTTCTGGAGGGAGGTGGGATTCTTGGTACTGAGAGACAAGGCAGCTTTTGGTGTTGAGATGTGCTGATCAGCTGAGTGGGCTGAGGAGGGCTGGCCTGGGAAGCAGCTGGGAAGACTGATATAACTGCTGTGTTGGAGACAGGCGAACATCCTGACCAGCTTAGTGCAAACACTCGGGAGCTTTGATTTCATGAGAAAGGAAGTACTGTCCCTTTCATCCGAGGACTGAAGAATGTGACACCCATTGCAAAAAAAGAGGGGGGGAATCAATCTTCTCATTTTACTAATCCTGGAAGAAAAATTTAATTTAGAGATTGATTTTATTAATCAGAGGTATAAATAATGTGGCTATTTAACAGCGATAGAAGTTATTTACTTTTAAAATTTTTTAAAGATAATATATTTAAAATGTGTTGCACCCACATACCCCCAACAGAGACACACACTCATACACATTATTCAAATTAAACCTTATTTTTTTTTAAATTTTGATGTTCAGGGCACAATAAATGAGAAAGAAATTTAATTCTTCTTTTTATTCATCTCCCTTCTCCTTCCTTGTTTGTTGTGAATTATTTTAACCAGGCAAAGATGATACATTTGTTTATGCTGCAGAATATTACTTTAGCTGTGTAACTTGTGTCACTTCTGTTTATGCTGCATTTGTTTAAGGATGTAAAGATGGGCTGCATTTGTTTCACCTTGCCTGCCTAAGGTACCTGATTGGTCTAATAAAGAGCTGAATAACCAATAGCTAGGCAGAGAGAAGGATAGGCAGAGATAGAAAGCAGAGAGAAAAAAATAGCAGGAGAAATCTAGGCTAGAGAGGAAGAACGAGGGAACACCGAGGGCAAGAAGCCAAGCTGATGCTAGACAGCCATACAGAAGTAGTGAAAGTAAGATATACAGAAGTAAGAAATTTTGTGTGTGTACAATAATATTTTAGAAATGTCTTCCTGAAGTCCTTGGGCAAAATCATTCACTTCTCCTTGTCTCACCATAAAATGCTACAAACAGTTTGAAGAATTAACTCAGTTAATTCTGTAAGATATCTAGCACAGATTCCAGAGCAAATGTGCAATAAGCAACAACCATTCTCTTATTCTCTCTTTCCCTCCCTGCCTTCCTCCCTGCTCTCTCTGCCTGCATTCTGCCCTTTCTTTCTGTGTCTCTGTCTTTCTTCTTTTTTACTACAAGACTGTCTGAGTTGGAATTTCTGTTGCTATGATAAGAACATCATGACCAAAAATAAGGGGAGGAAAAGGTTTATTTCACTTTACATCCTCTAGTCTATCGACTGGGAAACGAAGAGAAGGAGCTCAAGGTAGGAACCTGGAGGCAGGAGCTAGTGCAGAGACCTCAAAGGAAGAAAAGGAATGCTGTATATGGGCTTGAGGACTTGCTCACAGGGCTCCTTAGCCTGTATTCTAATCTAGGATCACCAGCCCAGGATTGTCACTGCCCTCCACTGCCCTGCCCAATCAATCATCCATCAAGAAAATTGCCCATAGGCCAATCTGGTGGGACCATTTTCTCAGATGAGTCTCAAGATGACTCTAGCCAGTGTCAACTTGCCACAAAACTAGCCAGCACCGAGACTTTGTTGTTGTTGTAACTGTGACTTCTCTCTGTCATAAAAACAAGGGAAGAGATGAAATAGAGAACTGTTCACCAGGGAAGATGGAAAAAACAAACAGATACATGAGTATCACTCTCAGTCATAAAGTAAGGGAGAGCAAAGGCCTCCAAGAATTTAAGTGACTTGTTCGTGGGAATGTCTAGGAAAATCTGCAAAACACTGTGAACTATTTATCTGCAATAATAAATGTTTTCTGGATTTAATGTAAAATTCTAATAGTAGTAATTGTAACATTGGTAACACTTTCAAAGTCATGGGGCTCTTGTTATATGCCAGGTGCTGTGCTTAATTTAGCTTATATAATCACTTTCTTGAATCATTTTAAAACTATGAAATGATATGGTCCACAATATTTCATCTGAAATTCTAAAATAAGAACTCTACAGACAAGCATTTTGCAAAAGTTGGTCTAATGGCAAAACCTGACCTGAACTGACATAAGAGTTGATTTGGGTCTCTATCACACTTGGGTGTGAATTCATGAATTTTGAAGTATAAATTCTTAACATTTAATGTGGAAGCCCAAAAATGTGAGCCTATTTCTACCTGGACTCAAAGTCAGAGAGCTGGAACTTACCTCTATTCTTTCAAGGTTATTGTCTGTTAGACCAGAGAGTTCTGCTCTCTCAAGGTTATTGTTAACAGGTATGGCTAATATCTAAACCCTGTATTTCAGGAATAGAGAAGTAGATGTGTTTCTACCTCAGACAAAAGTCTAAGGATCCAACTAAGTTCCTCCTCCCTTAAGGAGATAACAATGGATTCCACCCAGGGAGTGGTTTGCCTACAGAATGTTTTGGTCTAGGGTGTGAGCATTGCTTGTCTCTCGTTATAGCAACAAAATGTTTACCTAAGAACGTAGCCCACAACCTCAATTGGTATGTTCATTTCTTTGTATCATATTAATGCAGTTTTTTTTAAATCTTATACCTATCTTTTGCTGTCAGGGGTATTTTAAGTAATTGGAAATTAAACGTGGGCCATTTCAGTATTCACTGGAACTGCCCCCAGTACTATTCTGTTTTCTGTTTTATTATTTTCGTTTGCATCTTTGTCCTCTTTACTGATTTTCTGATCCTTATGCTCCTACCCTGGTAAGTGGTATTTTTGTCAAAGCTGGTCTCCAACGGTTTAAAAATTAAGTTTTAACATGTTCATGCACACACACAATCCATCCTGATTAATCTTGATACTACCCTCCCTTGGTACCTCCCAACATCCCAACTTCTCCTTGCCCTACAGGTATCTTGTTTTTATTTGTACATCTTTTTGCTTTGTTTTGAGACTCAGTGAGTTTGATTAGGATCATCAGTGTGAGTTTGAAAATCGCCCCCTGGAACTTGATGGGCTACTAGTGATTACTTAACTGAGGTCAGTGACTTCTCAGTTCCCAGAACTTATCACTGGGGAAAGAGGACCTCTTGATGACTCCAACCATGAGGCCATCCTTGGTTGGCTTTTGAAAGACCCATTCTGTGCAGGCAAAGTTGCATCAAATTAATGATTAGAACGGCTTTATCATGCTTCTGAGGACTGCTTCTCAGATCTTTTTTTTCCTGTCTTCCAGCTCTTACGGTCTTTTTGCCTCCTCTCCCTTGGTGCTCTATGAGCCTTAGAGGGGGTTTCTTGTTCATGACTTCTTTACTCTCCATGCCTTAAGGCAAAACATTCACAGCATTTCACTGCAAAGAGAAGCATCTTGGGTTAAGGTCAAGAGTAGCATTTGTCTATGGGTATAAACATAAATAATTATAGGGTAGTTTGATGCTATATCAATTTTGCTAAACAATAGTAAATTCCTCCATACAACCTCTTACTTCCCTAGGCATGGTTTGGGTTTTTTGTTGTTGTTGTTGTTGTTGTTGGTTTGTCTTCATCTTTTAACTGGATTTTACAGTGCCAGAAATGGATTGCCTCTTGTGGGATAGGCCTCAAGTGTGATCAAAAAGTGGTTGGTTACTTCCATAACAACCATACTACTGTTCTATAATTAGGCACCTTGTGCCCGAGAAGTTGGTATTCTAAATCATAGAGCATTTACAGCTGTGTAAGACTGTTAGTGCCTTTTTCCCCCAGGAGTTTACAGAGCACCTGATGGCACTGTGAAATCTGGTCAGCAGGGAGAGAGCTTCCATCTCAGCTCCAGGTTGGTGTCTCTGTATCCTGCAATCAGGGCATGGATTGTCTTCAGCAACAGGGTCTTACCATCTAGTTCTGGAAAGCAACCATCAGAAATGGCAAGAGCCTGTGTTTCTTTTGGTAGACCCTGCTGAACAACTCAAAAGATATCTCATATCTGAAACTGGGATTTTCGTTTCTAGGAACAGCCTTGTTCATATGTCTACATTATATACATATATATACACACACGTGCCCCTGCACGTGCATATACATATACACATGTTATTGAGTTATATTATTTAAATTGAGCTGAACAACAGTAGATTTCTATATGATTTTTTTTCCTATATCCTTGGAGATAGTGTCTGGTTTTATTCTTCCACATATGGGTTTTATAGCTGGATGACCAACTCTTTCTCCAGTCTGGGTAATGTTTTATTGAAGATTCCTATGTCTTAGGGATGGTTTTCTTCTTTTGTATTCATAATTCTAAGGTTGGGTCCTATATCCATTATTCCAAGGTTGGGTTATTTCATGGTGTCCCAAAATTCTCCTGAGTTTTATTCATATATATATATTATATGATATTATAAATTATATATAATTTCTCACAGACCTTTACTGAATGATTCAACTCCTCTACTTTGTCTCCCATCCCTGATTCTCTGTTTTTTTACATAGTCCATCTGTTAGTGAGGTTTTCACTGAGAGTTTAAGTTATCTTGTTGAGTCTTTCATTTCCAGTATCGTTTAAGTTTGGGTTTTCTTAAAATATTTGAACTCCATTTTCTTGTCTTAGATTTACTTTCTTGTTTCACCCATCTCTTTATCTTCTTTGAGTGGTTTGACTATACTTATAAGGACTTTTTTGAGTTTTCTCTGAGAGTTCTCCCAGGTAATTTTCACGAGATGTTTACTGTAGTGTTTGTAGTTTTCAGAAGTGGCCTGGTATTTTGACATTTAATGTTATTTTTCTTCTTCACTGTGATTTGTGCTCCTGGAGTTGGTTTGTTGGCTGAGTTCTTCCTTCTTTGTTGTTCAAGCCAGCTTTTTTCTTTCAGTGGAGGTATTTATAATGTTTGGGATGGGACTAACTCATAGCAATGTTGGAATCTATTTCCTCTGTCTGGTATTTGCAGCTAAATTCTCCACCCTAGTTCTACTGTTTCTCTCTGCTACAGTCTGGTATAATTAGTGGTTTGATCAAAGAGATTTGAACAAATCTTCCTGGTAATGGGGACCAGTCGTTGGTCTGAAGCCTGAATATGAGCAACTGGAACATTCCTGTCAGGTGGTAGGCAGGACTATGGGTTACTGAGCCACGTGCAATGATTGGACAGTCATTAGGTCTATGTAGTATTTATGTTAGTTAGAAAGTTTTTGGTATCATGGGGCTTGGACAGGCAAATCTAATAGGGAAATAGACAGGCCAAGAAATGCCAGTCCCCAGCAAGCAGCTGTAGAGTTTCGGGGACCCAGTTGGAGGGAGATGAAATAGGGAGAACCAAGAGCTACCTGGATCTCCGCATCATGTGTTTTCTGGAGACATTCTGTACACTGTTTCTCCCCTACCCCCAAGTCTTCTACTCTTTTTGGAAGGAGAACATATATTCATTAGGCTTCCCATGAGCTTACTGAGGTTGACTTGAGTACAGTTTTTCCTTTGTTTGCAGTGTCCTATGAGCAGATATTTGTTATGTCTCCCCAGGAATAATACTGCAAAAGAGCTCCCTGTTCATCACTGCACTATCCAAAAGGAGTCATAAAAAGTAAAACAACCTAAGAGGCTAACAACTAGTAACTATCTTTTCTTTAAAGAGTAAAGAAAATAGTGCATACACACACACACACACAATCAAACATTGTCATGAAAATAATGAAATCCTATCATTTGTGACAAGTGAATCTAGATGATATCATATTAAGTGAATAAGCCAGGCACAGAAACACAAGGCTTTCAAGACTTGGTTCCTATACAGACTCAAAAAAAAAAGCTGGGTCTCATCGAAGTTGAGAGCAGAACAGTAGTTAGGTCTGTGGAGAGCATGCAGCAGGGTGCGGGGACAGGGAAAGGTGATCACTGAATAATGAGTTATAGCTAGACAGGGTAAGACATCAGAATATGCACAGGTAGGCTGCAGTAATAACACTATTGGAGGAGGCAGTTATAAATCACGTTTGCTAAAGAGCATTGACTTCATTTGCACGGAAGGTGACTCAAGATGAAACTCTGGCATCTCAGCCTTCATTCTGTGTCTGTGGTTTGACTAGGATCACAGCGCTAGGTGATCATGGGCCTTTCCTCCTAGGACCCTTTGAACTCCAAAGCAAAATCTCCCAGGAATAGCTCTCCTCCCAGATGAAGACAACTTTTCCTAAGTGTAAGGACAGCCTTAGAATAGAACAGGTCGTCTATGGAGAGGACTGGTCTCCTGGGTATTGACAATGGTGAGCACATTTACAACTTAAGAGTCTCCTTTAATGATCACTTTGAAAGACAGAGGTAGAGACAATGATGATTCAGTGTTGGGTGGGACAATCTTTGACAATGACTGATAAATTATGCATGCCACTTGCCCTGTCTCTAAAAGGGGGCAACTGGACCACTTTGTTTGTTCTTCTTTCCAATGTGGCTACACTGGAAAACATCGCTTTTTTTCTGCTTCTCACCACTGCTTATCTCTTTAATTGATGTAATTTTGTTACAATCCCGTTAGGTTGAAGTAATGATGACCTTTAGTACTGCTCATTCTGTTCTTTCCGCTTAGAAACCAAAAGTATTTATGCTATCATTGCATATTTTTACATTATATTGTATATATTTACATTAATTAGGTTCTTTTGTGATATTGTTTATTTATGTTTAATTGCAATGTATCCAGGTTGTGATTCCTCACAGATTCTCACACAATGTATATTTGGACATACTTAAGTGCCTGTTCTTTCTTGTTCCAATAACAATTTTTTAAAGGTCCAAGTGTTTAAATCTGTCCTTAAAACATGAACAAGAAAAAAAATAGCCCCACTATAATTTTAGCAGTAAAATACTTCAAACTATTTCTTGTGAATCCCACAAAGGTTCAATCTCATCCTAAATCACTCACTCGAAAAGAAACAAAAGTTAACAGAAAGGCAAGATAAATAACATCTCTGGATCATCAGGCCCCAATATGTATTAACAAGGATCCATCTCTACCCCTAGAATCTTCAACCACACCAAGGAGATGTGCCTGGGATGCTTTCTGTTACATTTAGAAAATTTAGAATAGCTTTCCAGACTTATAATTGGAATAGGCTCTGTTTTATTACTTGGGGAATAGTTGCAAAAAGGAAATAGAAATCCTCTGACGTTTCTGCCATCAGCCAGCTTCCACGAACACTGTGCTTTCTTTGTCCTTTTTGCTGAAGATACTGACGATGGACAATAAAGAGTAGAAGGGGCAAGATAGACAAACTTCTCAGTTACCATGGTAACCCAATGTCTTCTCCATCCCAAAGTCATCCCTCTGTCTGCAAGTTGATACCAAACTATGAGACACAGTACCAGTGATAGCTAAAAACTGCTGCTCTTATGCCATATCTCGGTCCTTAAAAATTTTTTAGCTTTGCTCTACTTTAGATTCTTTCCCTTGAAGTAAACTTTTACAGTGCACAAATCAAGGTGTGTGCCTCAGAGTTTTCATAAAGCGCACATACTTGTCAAATCAATCCCCAGTAGTTCTGTGCACTATTGTGAGCATCTAAGTCTCCAGATTTCTCTTGAGAAACTGGAAAATCTCGCTCAGCCCCTTTTGCCATTAACCAGTTTCAAGGAGAATCAGCCGGTCCTACCGGTAGATCATAGACTGTCCATTTTCCTACAATATCTTCCATTCTTTAGTTCCTTCAACTGTATGGACAGCTGTTGGTTGCCAGAAACAAGAGTGAAACGTTTAAATTACAAAGATTTTGGACCTGTGAAGAAAGCAAGCCAACAATGTAACAAACATACGAGGACCATGAAGCCAATGAGATATGTAAACGGTCTATGTTTAAACTAAGCTCACAAAAGGACAGAACAGGAATGCACATCCTCTTTGGCTGGCAATTGTATTCCTTAGAACTGATCTTTTCATGAAAGAGACAGTTTCGTCACAATATGATTACTGCTCTCCTAACAGGTATAGGGTTTAAATTTCCCAGCCTCTTCAAGCTTGTCTCCAATTATGACCTGTGCCTCAACCTCTGTGATCGTATTCCTGCTGTTTCATATCCACAAGCGGCAAATATTCAGACTGTGGTATCAGACTTTCCCAATGAAATCTACTTTCAGAAATCAATTTTATACCTCAACCCTGGGAAATGATGGGGTACCTTTTCGTGGAAGTCACTTGCTAGGCGTTAATCCCTGTTTGCATTACTGCTGGATAAAAACCGCCACCTCTCCCTTCTTCCAACTTTCCAACAGAACATCAGTTTTTGTTTGGATGATTTAGCCTGTTTCAGAAGGCCATGTGTTTTCCTAATAAAATCATGGTAATCTCATTCGCCCTACCAGCAGTATGTATAATGTATTTCTGATGAAGGAGCCATGGAGGGGAATCTACTGGGATACTTGGGGGGAAATTCTTCATAATTAAGAGACACAGAAAAAGAGACAACATTATACTATATAATATGAAATATATTTCAGTTATGATGCAGGAAAGTTTTCCTGAGGACAGATCCAAACCCTGAAGAATGTGTTACGGAAAAGTAGAATATCTGTCAGTTCCCCGTGATGCTGTTAAGGAACTGAACTAAATACTAAATAACAGAGAGAGAGAGAGAGAGAGAGAGAGAGAGAGAGAGAGACTCGCATGCACATGCATGCATATGTACAGCTGATGAAGCTGTACAGCAATCCAATATCACAAATGAAGGAGAACGTGCAACATTTGCCTTTTAAAGTCTGGCTTATTTCACCTAATGTGATAACCTCAAATTGCATCCATTTTCCAACAAATGGCATAATTTAATTCTTCTTTATGGCTGAATAAAGCTCCATTGTGTATATATATTATATTTTCTTCATTCATATGTTGGTAGACATCTGGGCTTTTTTCTATAATTTGACTATCATGAATAATACTTCAATAAACATGTTGTCTTAGAATTCTCTGGATATATATCCGAAGTGGCACAGCTGTATTACACTGTACTTCTAATTTTAGCTTTTGGAGAAACTTCCAGAAAGATTTACATAGTGACTAGACAATTTACAGGTCCACCAGGAGTTTACTCAAATTCTGCTTTCCACATGTTATATTTCCACATGTACTTGCCAGAATTTGTTATTTGGTTTCCTATAATGGTCATTCTGACTGGGATGAGTTGGAATCTGAATGTAGGTTAAGTCCGCACTTCCCTAATGGCTAAGGTTGTTAATATTTTCATATGTTTATTGGCTCTTCATATTTCATATCCTGAGAAATGTTTGTTCATTTCATTAATCCATTTATTGATTCAATCACTAAGCTTCTTGGAATTTAGTTTTGTGGGTTTTTTATATAGTAAATAGTAATCTTCTTTCTGACACATAGCTAGTAAAGATTTCCTCCGATCTGCATGCTATCTTTTGACCTAATCATATATCATTTGCTCATAAAAACTCGGGGATGGAAGCAAGCAATAATCCTAACCAGCTTAACACCTATGAACTACAAGAATGACCAGAGTGGCACAATATCCCTAAAGGTTCAATAGTGGCATTCATATCTTAGTGGTAACCAATAGCTCTCTAGTTGGATGTAATGCCCACTGACTAGAAGAGAAACCTAGCAAGCTACTTAGGGCTAGTGAGTTCTTGAGTCTTAGAAAAGAACTATCACCACTTTACTACAGCATAATTCCTGACTGCATTCTAAATATTTACCCTTATGATATAGAAAGCCTTTTCATCAGCTGCCAGCTTCCAAATAGCAACACACAGATTTATTTATTGATTATAAAAGCTCGGACTTGGCTTAGGTTTGTTTCTAACTAGTAACTTAAGTAACCCATTTCTATTCACCTGCATGCTGCCATATTACAGGGAGGTCACTTGTTCATTCCTGGCTGCCCAGCCCCAAAATAATCACATAGAAACTGTATTAATTAAATCACTCCTTGGTCTATTAGCTCTAGCTTCTTATTGGCTAACTCTTACATCTTAATTTAACCCATTTTTATTAATCTGTAAATCGCCATGTGGCTGTGGCTTACCAGCAAAGTTTCAGCATGTCTCACTGGCAGTGGCTCTATGTGTCTCTCTGACTCCGCCTCCTTTCTCCCAGCATTCACTTTAGTTTCCTCCACTTAGCTCTGTTCTTTTGCCCTATCACAGGCCAAGACAGTTTCTTTATTCATTAACCAATAAAAGCAACACATAGACAGCAGGACCTTCCACACCACTGCCACATGGCTTGTGGCTTTTACCTCTCCTCCTACATGTTTTGCTTCCTCTGAGTCTGGCTGGCAACTCCCCTTTTCTTCTTCCCAGAGCTCTCTCTGCCCAAAAGTCCCACCTATATGTCCTGCCTAGCCATTGGCTGCTTAGTTTTTTATTAAACCAATCACAGTGACATATCTTTACATAGTATAATCAAATATCTAGCAACATGTGACCAAAGGTAAATGTAGCCTTCACCCTTTGTCAAAGCAGCTTCTCTTTGCAGCAGACAGAAACCCACAACTGATCAACATGCAGAGAACAAGGGACCATGTTAAATTTAACACAAACATGTTATCCAACTGCAGGTAGAGATTTCTCAAGGAAAAGTGGCCTTCATAAATGGGAATTTTAATACAGCATGAGATCTTTTTTCTCTCAACTTTATTAGTGGCAATTATAATCTTGTTCTTTGACGCAAATTTGTCCTAACAGGTCAGAGAAATAGATCAGAGTAAGAGTTTGTTCTCAGAATTTATCTTTAGTCCTGCTATAACCTCTAAAATTAAAAGAAATCTTATTTTCCTTTAATATCTCCTTTCAATTCACAAATAATTTTTACAGCCATTTGGTTTTGTAAATTACTAATTTTACCACTTCTTTTTTAGATGATTTTATATTCCAATTAAAGCAGGCTACAAAGTTTTGACTTAAAAAAAATTACTGCTGAGAACTTTTTAGTTAAATGCATCAAAAAAAATGATTTGGAAATAATAGTGTTCCCTATAGAGGGAAATATAAGTTAACTTTAGCTGAATTTTCACTTTTTTTTTCAGCTTGCAGGTTGAATTAACATACTAAATAAACAGACATAAAACCAGCTGGAATACTAAATACCCAAACATTCTGCTTAGATAATATATGGAAGAAAAGTCCTTGGCAGTAGAGAGGGGAGAGCTGCAGCTTTACAAACCAAAATGCCTTCAGAGGTCTATAAGCAAACAAAAAACAACCTGAATGCTAGAAAACAAAACACTTCCAAAGTCAGCAAACAAAATAGACTCCTTAAACCAAACACTTAGAAAGCAAAAAGAAAGAAAAAGGCATCTATCAATTAAAATCCTTAAACCCTCAGTTCAGAACAAACAAGTGGATCTTTAGCTCACCAAAATCCTCCTATGGGGATAACACCAGGAGGCATAGACTGGGAGAAGGTGGGGTGGGGGTGAGGGTGGGACTGTCCATGCTGGCTTCCTCCTTCTATCCAGGTTATTACTCTGGTGAAAAGTGATTCATTCTCAGTGTTCTCATGCACATTGGGCTCATTGCTGTTGGCACAAAAGACAAAATCCTTACCTCACAGGGGATAAGAAGTAATTTATTCTACAGCCAAATATTAGTGAGCATGGCCCAAGAACACAGATTTCATTTTCGTCCAGATTCATATTCCAATATGGAAGAAGTTTCCTAAAGCTCTTATAGTAATAGAACAAGAAAATCATAAATCAAGACACTTTTCAAATATATTTATAGAAACATTAGGGAGTCAGGTTAAAACAAAGTGGGAAAATCTCTGCCATAGGCTTCAGACAGTGTGGACGCTTAGCCTGGTGATTGGTGGGGACTAAGTGTTTCTGCATCCCAGGAGATCTGATGGTCACAAAGATGTTAGTTCATACACACTGAAATGCAATGTGCAAATAAAGGGCTCTTAAGAAGGCAAGAGACCAGCCCAGCAGTGGTGGCACATGCCTTTAATTACAGCACTCGGGAAGCAGAGGCAGGTGGATCTCTGTGAGTTTGAGGCCAGCCTGGTCTATAAGAGCTAGTTCCAGGACCGGCTCCAAAGCTACAAACAAACCCTGTCTCAAAAAACCAAGAGATATTCCAAATTGGGTTCTAGACTTGTAACTCTTCACGGTCATTGGCATTCTAAGGCGTTAACGGGCCTGTCAGAGGATCAGGGGAAGGTGCAGCTGCCTCTTAAGAACTTTCATCCACAGAGGAGATGAAACTGGGAATCAATCATACCTAGCAGGTATTTGCTTATTAAGATTTCTCAGCACTGACTATGAATTATTAATGTCATACAGACCTTGCAAAGGCACTTGTGGATGTCAACTATTTCCTAAAATCACCAACTAAAAATACATATCTTCCAATCAATTCTGATCAATTAGTTTCTTATTATTAATCACCTCCTGGCCTTTGCCTTTTGCTACCTGCTTCAATAACAATTTGTGATACCAGATATAATAATGAGGTCCTTAGATTAAAGCATGCTTAATATATTTAATTCTAAGGTTCATCAGAGATGATTTGACATCGCTTTGGTTTTTTATGTACTAACATCAAAGTATCTTGCACTCATTTCATCTTCTTGTTAGGTTAGATTAAAAGCTTGCTTAGTTTTTGAGTCACGGTGTTATAAAATGGATGGAATAGAAACTATAAAAATAGACACTGAGAAAAATCTAGAAGCAATCAAATTAGTTTAAAAATATAGCTCACTGTTTTTCTGGTTTTGTGCATTGTTTGTTTGTTTGTTTAAAAAAGAAACCTAAATAAGTCCCTGAAACCACAGAGGAAGAATCCATGACCCCCTGACTCTTGCATCTTTCACAACTCCTAAGCCAGTACCACATGGGTAACACTGCCAATGTCGGCCTCTAGCTAGGGATGGACCCTTTTCCCACTGACCAGATTATCTACAGCTTTTGTGTGTTGCAGCAACTTGTGCTTTCTCCTTTCACTAGCTGAAAACTAATCTGGGCAGGGTCCTGCCCTGGGGTTACATCTCCAGCACACAGCAGAAGGCCCTCCCTAACAGTACCAATCTCTTTAAGAGCCTTTCTTTCAGAGTATACCTTGCTAGAGCCTTAGGTTTCCTGGTGCTCATTTTTTCTCCAAACTTTACAGTTTGTATCTCTTTCTGTCCTACATGCTCTTCTCAGTTGTAGCTATCAATGATTGACTGTGATATTAGAGTGCTGGTCATCGTGTTCTAAAACAGCAGTAGAAAATAAACTAAGACAGAGGTTGGTATCACGAATGGGGTATTGTTGTGACACGTCTCAGTTGCAGTGAAGATCCCAGCATACTGGCAACGCTAGGACCATGTCCTCTTACCGAGGACAGCGGCAGGCATACAGTGAAACCAGCAGAGCCTACAAGAAGTTTCATGTATTATGAACAGCAGAGCCAGAAAGGAGAGCTACCTAAGTCCTGTGGATCCCAGAAGAGCGTGAGCTCCAGATGCTGCACGCAGAGCTATTTGTAGTGCTAAACTTTGTTTTGCTTTGATCTGATTGCAACTACTCACTGGTTCTTCCTTTTTGAAGAAATTGTTTAATGTATGTTTTATTTTATAGAGGCACACAGTTGAAAGGCTTGGAACTTGCAAAGAAACATTGCATATTTAAAAGTGTTTGAATTTTTAAAAGAATTGAGGGCTTTTAAAGTTACACTGTTTTATGTTGAAACATTAATGGGAGACCTTGGGAATTAGCAAGCAAGAAAGAATATGGTTATTGTGTGTCAAGTTGTCAAGGGATAGATTGTGCTGGTTGTTTTTGTTTGTTGCAGAATATTCCATTACACTGTGTGAAGATGTGTCGCTGTGACTGGTTTAATAAAGAGGTGAATGGCTAATAGCTAGACAAGACTTCTGGAGACAGAGAGGTCTTGGGGAAGAAGAAACATGGAGTTGCCAGCCTGATGCAGAGGAAGCAGAACAAGCAGGGGGAAGAGATCAAAACCGCAAATCACATGGCAACACATAGATTAATAGACATGGGTTAATTTAAGTTATAAAAGTTAGTTAGAGCCGGGCGGTGGTGGTTTACGCCTTTAATCCCAGCACTCGGGAGGCAGAGGCAGGCGGATCTTTGTGAGTTTGACACCAGCCTGGTCTACAAGAGCTAGTTCCAGTGCAGGCTCCAGAGGAAAAAAAAAAGTTGGTTAGAAACAAGCCTAAGCTAAGGCTGAGCTTTCATAATTAATACTAAATCTCTTTGTCATGATTTTGGGGCTGGTAGTTCAAAAAAAAAAAAACCTGCTCCATTTGTTAGTGTGACACAAGCCTCAGTCATCTGAAGAGAGGCAACGCCAGTGAAGGAATTGCCTCTGTCAGACTGACTGACGGCTAAGTCAGCGGGATATTTTCTTCACTGATGGTTGATACAGGCGGGCCTATCCCACCGTGTGTAATGCCATCCCCAGGCAGGGGATCCTGAAATGCATAAAGCAAACTGAGCGAGCTATGAGAAGCAAGCCAGTAAGAAGCATTCCTCGGGGCTTCTGATTCCGTGCCCGCCTCCGGGTTCTTGCTTTGGGTTCCTGCCCTAATCTCCCTTAATGATGGGCTGTGATGTGTGAACATAAGCCAAATCAACCCTTTCCTCCCAAGCTGGTTTTGTTAGCATGTTCTAGCCCAGCAGCAAGCAGCAACCTCATACATCTTGCTGCCTTTGTGGTCTGTGTGCATTGCTCTCAACACAACTGTCTTCCAGGTCCTCCTAAAACGGTCTGCTAATCTCAGTTTATAGCGTTCAATTGCCTTTCTGGTTCAGGATTCCAAAGTCTTCACATCATTCTAAAAAAACAACACAAGGAAGTTCTTCACAGAGACACCATATGCCCGGAGCCAACTTCTGTTGCTGTGATAGATTACCATGACCAGAGCGACTCATAAGATAACCAGCACCAGCAACCAGGGACCAAATGTTCAAAGACATGAGGCTATCGGGATATTTCTTATCCTAAATACTACAGTATCTCTGGGGTACATCCACTTAGTGTTCCTCGGATAAATGCCTACAAGCAGTAGATTTGGTCACATGAGCATTCTAATTTTAGTTTTTTGAGCAGTTGTCATACTGAAGTTCACTAGTTCACATTCCTAGTAGCAGCGTAAGGATTCCTCTTCTGCACGTCCATGCCAGGATTTGTTATTTGTGTTCCTGTTGCTGTTGTTGTTGTTTTAAGGTCGCTCTTCTGACTGAGGTGAGATAGCAGAATCACAGAGTACTTTCCGTATGTATGGTTAAGGCCGCCGACAGAAAAACCTTTCCATGTCTGTTGGCCACTGTTCATCCATTTGTGTGAACTTTCTGCTCATTTTTTTTAACTGATTTGTTTGATTGTATTGCTTGATTTCTTTGTATTTATGCTTCTGATCTCCTTCTATATTCTAAATATTACATGCGATGTGCAGCCAACTAATAATTTCTCCCATTCTATAGACTGTCCCTTAACATAATTAATTGTTTCATTTGCCATATAGAAGATGTTTTAATTTATGTTTATGGTCCCATCTGTTAATTCTTGGTTTCAAAGTCCATTCAGAAAACCCTTACCTATGTTTATATTTTAAGGTGTTTTCCTGTGTTCTCACATGGCAACGTTATTTCCTGTTCTTGTCTGTTTGCTGTTCTAAATGCTTTCCATAGCTGGAAATTTTCCACTATGACTTTATTGAATATATTTTTATGTCTTTATCTTGAACTTCTCCCTCTGTTGTACCCAAGGACTAGTAGATTTGGTCTTTTAATGGTATCCTATAGGTATTACCAATTCTAATTGTGAATTGAAAAAAATTGAAAAGATTGCCCTAGGAATGCTGAAGCACGCATGGGCAGCCCGAACATGGTGGTTCTGTTGAACTTGTTCATATTGGGTTTCACGGTCTAAGTTGATAAGGACAAAAGGCACCAGACTTCCTCAAAAAGGCACCAGACTCATTACAGATGGTTGCTGGGAATAGAACCTTTGGGATCTTTGGGCCTTTGGAAGAGCAGGCAGTGCTCTTAACTGCTGAGCCATCTCTTCAGCCCATTTGTACTTTCCTATTATTTTATCTGTCATTGCTTGAGTGTTTTAAATGACTGACTTTCTAGCCTTCCACTGAAATATTTTCAGTTTTATACTACTTAGTGTAATGCTGGCTGTAGGTCTCTCATATATATAGATTTTATTACGTTGAGATTTTGCTTCTTCTACTCCTAATTTCTTCAGGTCTTTGACCATGAAGGAACAGTGAATCTTTGTCAATGACTTTTTCTCACCCACTGATGTGATCACAACAATATTTTTGTCCTTAAATCTATGTTGTCCATCGGATTTGCAGATTTGTATATATTGGACAATACCTGAAGTAAAATTGACTTTTTCACAGTGTATGGTCTTCTAAATGTGTTCTAAACTTTGGTTTGGAGGAGTTTCCTGAGACTTTCTTGCACCTATGCTCATCCAGGGTTGGGTTTATAGTGGCTTTTGTTTTGTTTGTTTGTCTCTTTAAGGCTTTGATATCCGTGGGAAGCTTTCACAATATAATGCGTCTTTAAATATATTTATTTTATTTGGAATGCCCACAGGGTTCAGGAAATCAGCCATGAGTATTTGCATCTCTTGACTGCTCTCTCTTCTTTGTGGTTTAACACCAAGCATTAGAAAATCACCCTTGTGTGTGATAGACAACTGCTAACCTTGTGTGTGATAGACAGCTACTAAGATTCCGTAGCTGCAGCTGGCTCCCAAAGGTGGTCGGAGCTGTGAAGCAGATTGTTGGGAGGAAGTTGGTTCTCAGTTCATGTTAACTGCCCCGCAGTAAGACACTTTGAAAAGAGTTCAAGAGGTAAGAACAGTCCAGCCTTAGCCTACTACTCTCTTACCTAATTTCACCCAAGTTCTAGGATGATTGTACATATCCTGGAATGGTATTACAATTATAGAATTATTGTTATACAAAAAGCAAAAAGGAAAGT
>JAQHUG010000019.1:8352432-8363646 GCA_028555095.1 Dicrostonyx torquatus | reverse complement strand
TGGAGAAGCAGCCAAGAGTTCTACATCCAGATCAGCAGGCAACAGGAAGTGAACTGTCTTGAGTTTCTAAGACCTCAGTGCCCACCCCCTATGGCACACTTAAACAAAGCCACACCTACTCCAACAAGGCCACACCTCCAAGTAGTGCCAATCTCTGTGGACCAAGTATTTAAACACATGAGTGTATGGGAACCATTCCTATTCAAATCACCACATTACACTCCCTGGCCCCCATAGGCATGTAGCCATCACATAAATCAAAATGCATCTAGCCCAACTTCAAAAGTCCCCATAGTCAATCACAGTCTCAAACTATAAGTGAGCCACCCCAACGAGTATTATGGTGGCACATGGTGGCATGTAGGTAGACATGGTGCTGGAGAAGGAGGTGAGAGTTAATGCATCTTTATCTACAGTCAACAGGAAATGGTCTGAGACACTGGGATGGCTTGAGCACATATGAGATCTTAAAGCTTACCCCCACAGAGACTCACTTCCTCCAACAAGGACAAATCCACTCTAACAAGCCACACCTCCTAATAGTGCCACAGTTACATTCAAACTACCTCATTTCACTCCCATAAGCTTGTAAGAATATCATAATACAAAAACATATTTAGTCCAATTCAAAAATTCCCATAGTCTATCAGAGTCTCAACAGTGTTTAAAACTCCAAAGTTCAAATTCTCTTCTGAGATTCATGCAATCCCTTAACTATAATCCCCCGTAAAATCAAATGAAAAAAGCAGATCCCATACTTCCAACATACAGTGTCACGGGGTATATATACATTACTGTCCCAAAATGAAGAAAGGGGAACATAATGAGAAAATACTGGGCCAAAGCAAGACCAAAAGTCAGCTGGGTAAACCCTCAAACTCTGCATCTCCGTGTCTGATGTCAAGACACTCTTGAGCTTCGTTAACTGTGACACGTTTCTCTTGGGCTGCTTCCGCTCCCTGTTAGCAGCTTTTCCTCCGCAGTGTCCCATGGCTCTGACATCACCAACACCGTGGGGTCTCCAGGTTTTAACTTTACAGCTTCACTCAATGGAGGGACACCCCTGACACACACCCAGCCTGAGCAGCTCTCCTTAGTTGTGGAGGGAGATTCTGTAACCCCTTTCTTCTATCCTTGACTCTAAAGCTAGAACCATGTGCTCAAAGCTGCCACATTTTTCTGCTTGCTAGGGCTGGAACATGGACTCCTTGTTCAATTATATCTTCACCAGTTTTCTGTTTTTGATAGTTTTCTTCACTGCCAAAATCTTGGCTGCCCTGGAACTTGATCTGTGGACCAGGTTGGCCTTGAACTCAGAGATCCACCTGCCTCAGCTTCTGGAGTTCAGGTTTTAAAGGTATCTAACACGCTACCTGACCCTAAATTTTTCTTAAATTCCTTTTCACAAGTTGGAAGCTTAACTGGGTAGGATCTTGCCCTGAGGTCACCACTCCCTTTGTTCCATTTAACATCAGGATTCTTTAATCTGTTTATCTCCTGGAACACAGGACTTAACCCCATTCCACTTCCTGGTGCCCCTTTTCTCCTTAAGCTACACATTTTGTAATTTTCCTTGCTCAGCCCGATCCTTTTCATTGTAGATCTGCATAAGAGTGAACACTAATAACCACATGACAGAGTCAATACTAGGCTGTTTTGAGATTGCCTTTGCCAGTGCAGTTAATCCAAAACTCTTCAATGCAATTAATCAAAACTCTCAAGTAGACTTTTTAGACAAGGGGAGAAAGTAGCTACATTCTTCAACAAATTATCACAAGAACAGACTCTAGCCCACATATTAATATTGATCTCCTCTGGAACCTGTTAAACCAGGCCCCCACAGTTCAAATCACCCTGAGCACCACTGTCTAATGTGTTCCTACTAGAATGGCCCATCAGTCCCATTTAAAGTGTTCAACTGCTTTTCTGTTCCCAAAGTCCACATTCCTCCAGACAAAAAAGCACAGTCAGACCTAAAACAGCAGTGCCCCAGACCCTGGCATCAACTTCTGTACCAACACACACATTTTCTATAAAGGACCTCATGGTTTTCAAAGGAGATAAAGGTATTCAGAATAAGGTACACTGTCCCGCGCAACCGTCTCGCCAGCAAGAACGATGCGGCACACAAGGATCCTTCTGCAGTAAGCTTTAATGCTTCTTGAGAGGGAGAAGCATAAGCTTCCAGAGCGGAGACCCAGAGGCAGGGAAACCCTTCCCTTAAATAGAGGCTTCTCCTCGCCTAGGACGTGTCAGCCCCTGGTTGGCTGCAACCCATCGCACGAGATGACGCCACGGGATAGGCGGGATGGGACGAGGTGGAAAAACCCTTCGCATATACGCAATGCACCTGTTTATTATTCGGGAACACAGGATATGAGCGCCATCTTATAATGGCGAATAGCGGGCGCGGCTCCCCACAATACACCATGCTAAAAAATAGACTTACATAAACTATAAAATTTGTTTCAAAGTTAAAAACGTGTAGGACATGAAAGTCACAGTCAGCCCAGTGCTCCTCTGTTTTAAGATAGAAATTTAGAGTAGGAGCTGATTAGCTGACTAGACACGAAGATGCCTTGCCTGCAGGGCTTCTCACAGAGCTGGATGCTGAGAGGAAAGTGTGGGGTGTTTACAGTCCATCACTTGACAGTTTACAACGATAGTGAAGAGAGAGCTCGGTGGCTAGGAGTTCTTGCTGCTCTTCCAAAGGACCAGAGTTTGGGTTCCAGCATCCACATGGCTCGTGATCACCTGTAGCTCTCCCTTCAGGAACTCGGCACTCTCCTCTGGTCTTGATAGTACCCACACACATGGCATACACTCGCACAGACATACACATAAATGAATCTCTTAAAAAGTGAGTATTTGGATATGTGATTTTAATAAGTAACCTTTAAAACTGTATCGAGGGTCTCCTAATCTCTTTTATTCTAATATTCCTCAGCAATACTTTATTTTTTAACAAACTTTCAGAGATAAATTCTGAGACCTTTGTCCCCAGAAAAGACAGAAAACGAAACATGTTTAATTAGAGATACTTTATAATTCTGAGCTATACTTCTAAAATTATTTTGATCTCAGCACTCATTTACAATTAAAAGAAGTAAACGGTTCCAAGGAATGTCTGTTAGTATAGTATAGCTATCAGTATGCTTTATATGAGACTCAAACCAGGACTTTTAAAGACAATCATACAATAATAATGTATTCTTTAATGAGATGAAAGTCTTATCCCAAGTAATACAGCTTCTATACACTTTGGAGAAAATGAGAATGGAAAAATAAGACTTTGGGCCATGAAGAAAATAATATTTTTGACTTTGCAAAGTCTCTGAGGTACTGTTATGGATTCTCATTCTTGGCAATAATAAAAGAGCAAGTTTTTTTGAAGCTATGGTACACGTGCATCCAAAAGTCCATGGGTATATTGAAGAAAGAGATGATTTAAATTTCCTAATATTAATGTTATTAATTGTGCTATGTTGTTAATACTGTTCTCCAACTGAGTCTAGTTTATGAAATAAGCACCGGAATTAGCACTATCATTTTTGCTTTGGAGTCCATTTCACAAAATGAAGCACTCCTCTGCCACCTAGTGGCAATATGGTGTAATTAAGGAGTGCGCTTACGGGGAGAAACATAAACAGGCTATAATTTAAGGGTTAGTATTAAACTGTAGATTGCTTTTGGTAGAATGGGCATTTTTGCTATATATTAATCCTGCTTATCCATCACCATGGTACAGTTTTCCATTGTCTGATATCATCTTCAATTTCTTTCTTCAATGTCCTAAAATTTTTATCATGTAGGTCTATTTTAACCAGTGTTCTATGGCTGAGACACCATGGCAGGGAGTACGGCTGCACACAGACAGATGTGGTAGCTGAGAGTTCTACATCGAGGTCAGAGGGCAGCAGGAGAAGACACTGGGCCTGGCTGCAGCTTTTGAAACCCCAGAACACACACCTAGTGACTTGCTTTCTCTAACAAGGCCACACCTACTCCCAACAAGGCCACACCTCCTAATCCCTCTCAAGTATTGCCACTCCCTAATGACCAAGCATTCAAGTATATGAACTTAGGAGGCCATTCTTAGTCAAACCACCGCAAAGTCTTTCACTTGCTTGGTTAGAGCTACCCCAGGATATTTTTAAGCTATGGTAAAAGGTGTTGCTTCCTTGATTTCTTTCTCCATCTGTCATTTCTGTATAGAAATGCTGCTGACTTGTGTTGATTTAGTGTCCCGCTGCTTGGCTGGATTGTTTGTCAGTTTGACAAGTTTCCTGGTGGAGTCTTTAGGGTCACTTAATAATATGCTCATATCATCTGTGAATAAAGATACTTTGACTTCTTTCTATTTGTATCCCCTTGATGTCTTTCAGTTGTCTTTATTGCTCTAGCTAAGATGTCAAGTACTATATTGGATAGATATGAAGAGAGTGAACAGCCTTGTCTTGACTTTAGTGAAGTTGATTTTAATTAAGTCTACATTTAGATTGATGTTGGTTGTGAGGTTGCTATAAATCGTCTTTATTACGTTGAGGTATGTCCCTTATAGCCTTAGTCTCATCAGAACTTTTATCATGAAGGGGGGTTGAATTTTGTCAAAAACCCTTTTTGCATTTAATGAGATGATCATGTAGTTTTCGTCTTTCATCCTGATTATATAGTGAGTTAGATTTCTCAATTTCTGTATGTTAAACCATCACTATATCTCTAGGATAAAGCCTGCTTGATCATGGTAATCTTCTTGATATGTTATTTTTTTTTTGCAGTTATTTTATTGGGAATTCTTGCTTCTCTGTTCATAAGGGAAATGGGTCTGGAATTCTCTTCTTTGGTTGTGTATTTATGTGGTAATTTTGGTATCAGGGTAATTGTGGCCTTGTGAAAAGAATTGGGCAATGTTCCTTCTGTTTCTGTCTTATGCAATAATTTGAAGAATATTTGGTATTAAATGTGTTTTGAAAATCTGGTAGAATTCTGTGCTGAATCCTTGCCCATCACTTGGTGGCCCTAAGACGCAGTAGGCTACTGAATAGGCCTGCCCGGGGCTGCAACATGGCATACAACATGGCAACAGGGATACAGCAGGCATGTGACAGGCTTGCCCACACTGCCACATGGTGGCACTATGATTGTCAGGCATGTGACAGGCTTGCCCAGGCCACCACATCATGGCGTGGAAACATGGCAGGCATGCAAACAGGCATGTCCAGACCTCTACATAGCAGTGCTGGGACTGGCAGGTGTGGGAACAGGTACATTCCTCCTGCCACGTTGCAGTCTTGAAACACAGAACGCATTCAAACAGGTGAGCGTAGGCTTCCGTGTGGCAGCACTGGAATATGGCAGGTATGAAAACAGGGATGTGCAGGTAACCAAATCATGCCACTGGGACAAGGAGGACATGTCAGTAGGTGTTGCTAGGCCATCATGTGGATGGGCTAGAATGTGGTAAGTATGCAAAGATGTTTGTGCAGGCCTCCAACTGGGGGCCCCAGCACAGGAACAAGTTGTCCCATCTAACACGCGGCAGAACTGAGCTTAGATCACCATGCTGTCGTCCCAGGACACTGACCACATGCTCAGACATGGAACATGGGCAAAAAGATGAGCTCACATGGTGGTGCTGGGACACAACATGCGTGTGAATAAGCATGTCTTCACCACCAAGCTGTCGTGCTAACACAGCAGGTATGGGAACAGGCCTTCAGGGATGGCCACAGGATGGCGCTGGGATTCAGCAGGCATCCACACATGCATTCCCATGCTGCCTTGGGGTGGTGCTGGCACATGACAGGCATGAAAATAGGTGTGCCCACATCACCATGTGGCAGCGCTGACACTTGGCAGTGGTGCCCAGGCAACCACACAGTAGTGCTAGGAGTTGGCAGGTTTAAGGATGGAAATGCTCAGGCCACATTTGGGCAGCACTGGAACAAAACAGGTGTATGGACAGGCATGCCAAGGCCAGTTATTTCATGGCACTAGGTCACAACTCTTGTGGCAATGCTGGGACACAGTACATTTGTGAATCAGTGAGCCCAAGCTGCAACATGTTGGCACAGGCCCACAACATACGTATGAAGCATGCACAGGCAAAAATGTAGTGGTGCTGGGACATGGCATGTGGGCACACAGACCTGCCTGCTGGCAGTCCCAGGGCACACCAAGGGAACAGGCCTGCCCAGGCTGTGACCTGGCAGCAATGGGACATGGCAAGCATGTAACAGGTGTGCCTGAGCTATCACATGACAGCGCTGTGACATAGCAGGTGTTTGACAGGCTTGCCCAGGCTACTGCATGGTAGCAAAGGAACTCAACAAGCAGGCAAGCCTAGGCCATCACATGGGAGTGAAGGGACAGGGCAGGAGTTCAAATAGGACGAGCTTAGCCACCACCTGGGGGTACGGAGACACAACTTGCCTCCTAACAGGTGAACCCTCTCCCCCATATTGTGACCCTGGAAAATGGCTGTTATAGGAACAGGAGACCCAATGCTACAACATGGCAGAGCTGGGACATGGCTTGCGTACAACTGGGTGAATCCAGACTGTCATAGTGCAGCGCTGGGTCACTGCAAGCATGTGAACCAAGGTGTCTGTGCAAACACATAGTGGCACCTGGGACATGGCAGGCATGAGAACAAGCGTGCCCGGGGCAACATGGATTGGCACTTGAAAATAACATGTGTGACTGTGGGCGAGTCAAAACCACTAAGGCAGCCTTGAGGCATCAAAAGCCTGAAAAAGGCCTGCACAGGGCATGACACGGTGGCATTGGAGCATGGCAGCCATGTGACAGGCATGCCCAGCATTGGACATGGCAGGCCAACAGATAGGCATGCCAAGACCAGCCATGGAGGCACAGGGACACAGCTGGAGTATAGCAGGTGAACACACCTCCCACACAGCAACGCTAAAACATGGATGCCATGTGAACAGGAAAACCAGTGCTACCATGTGGCAGCACTGAGATTTGACTTCCATGAGAATCGGTGGGGCCCAGGATAGCACACAGCCATGCTAGAGCATGGCACACATTTGAGCTCCAGGGCTATTCTGCCACAGCGTGGTACTTGGACATGACAGATGTGCCAACTAGGGATTCTGCACTCAAATACAGCGGCACTGGGAAACACCTTCTATGCCAATAGGCATGCTCAGGCCTCCAAGAGGTTGCACTGGGACATAGCATGTGTAAGAACAGGCAGGCCTAGGCCATCATTTGATGGCCCTACATCACCACAGGCAACCAAATGGGTCACCTAAGCCACAATGTAGTAACATTGGGATGCAGCAGTCATGCAATATGCTTGCCCAGGCCATTGCGCTGGTGGCATAGTAACACAGCAGACATGCAAACATATTCCCAGGCCATGAAGTGATAGGTACTGGGATGTGGCAGGCTTAACCGGCCATCTCCACACCACCAAGTTGTAGCACAAGGATATGGCAAGTCTGAATACAGGCATACCCTACACACACACACACACACACACACACACACACACACACACGCTGGTCCTGGGACTGGGACCCAGAATGTGTGCTAACAAGTGAGCCTAGGACACCATGTGGCAGCATAAGGACACAGAATGCATGTGAACAGGTGTGCCCAGGCAGCCTAATGATAGCACTGGAACACAGCAGCATTCAAACATGCATGTCCAGGTCACCACATGGTGACTTTGTGACACAGCAAGTATGTCAACAGATATGTAAGCAGGCCACCAGATGGCAGTGCTAGGACACAACAGACCATGAACATACATGCACAGGCACCAGGTGGCAGCACTGAAACAAAACAGACATGTGAATAGGAGTATGCCACCAGGTGGCAGCATTGGGACACAGTAAACCTGTGAACAGAAATGCCCAGGCCACCACACGAAGATATTGGGACACAGAAAGAGTGTTACTAGGTGAGCTTGGCACCCACCTGGAGATGCTGGGACACAACTTGTAAGTCAACCCACTCCCACCCTTTGCAGGCCTGGAACGCGGCTGCCAGCTGCACCGCAACATGATGTAGCTGATATGTGGCTCACATGTGAGTGGGGAGCTCACCTAGACTTTTACAACACCATGCTGTAACTCAGGAGGCTGGTGGGCAAAGGTGCCTGTGCCAACACATGGTATGGCTGGAACACTGCAGACATGGGAATAAGCACACTCACACCACACTGTGGTGGCCCTGGGAAGTGGCGTGTGCTCGAACAGGTGAATCTAGGCTGACAATAGGCAGTTTGGGGTCATGGCATGAGTGAGAACAAGAGTGGCTATGCCATTGCTTGGTGGGTCTAGAACACGGCAGGTGTGTGAACAGGCATGCACAGGCCACCATGTGGCAGCTGTAGGACACAGAAAGCCAGCAAGCAGGCGTGCTCGAGTCGTCACATGGTGGCATAATGGAAATGGCCACCAGCAAACAGGTGTGCATAAGAAACTACATGGCGGCCCTGAAACCCAGCAGGTGTGAAAACAGGCATGTCCAGGCCACCACGCTGCAGCCCAAGGACACGGCAGGTGTGAGAACAAGGGTGCCCAAGCCACCACATGGCTAGAAACACATTTGTTGTGTGAACAGGAGAAGCTGTGCTACCACACGGTGGGACTGAGAATTGAGGAGCTAAACTCTGATCATGCCTTGTGATCACAAGAAATAATTTCATCACTAGCCAAGATGTATTTAAATTGCCTGAGAGGTCTAAGGTTCCTTTTTTTCCCCTTAAAGGAATTCAAACTAAAGATAAACAATTTGTTTGAAGTCAGATTATGAAGGCTTAGAACTTACCCTGCATACCTGCAGAGCTAATTACCATCCTCAAAAACTGGATTAATATGTCTTTGTGACTGCCCTGACTCAAGCCTTTGAAGATGTTATCTAGATTAGGAAATACCAACATATGAACTCATTAGTGCTTTCACTCCTCTCTTCTTATGGCAGGAACGGGTGAAAGTCAATAAACAAGAATCCCCTTTTCACACATTTAATAGTAAGATACATAGTTTAAATCTTATTTATTTATTTGTTTGCTCATTTATTTATTTATTGTGTGTTGTGTGTGTTATCCATGCCACAGCATGTAATACCAAGGACAACTGGCACGCGTCAGTTTTCACCCTCCACCACCTGGGTTCTGGGGATTGGACTCAGGTTATCAGGTATCTTTAGCTGATGAGCCGTCTGTGGCTGCCTCTGTATTTGTCGTGACAAGCATCTAATTGTGGGCCAGGGTCATGACTCAGGGGTAAAGGTGCTTGTTACCTGAGGAGCTGAGTTCAGCCTCTGGTACCAGCATGGTGGAAGGAAGGCGAGACCCGGCTCCCACGGTGATGCTTTGACTTCCACATGGTGCCGCGGCATACAAGCTCCACACACTCCACAGTCACGAGTAAAACTTAAAAGCCTAATCGTGTGATCTTAAACAAGAGGTATTGTAATCTAAAATGATTTCTGTACTTTGTAACATAATTTCCTTCAAGGCAGGGTAATGCGCTTCCCATTTCTTGAGCGTCTTGTCTTGGCTGTGTGTGTATTTTCACGGGATGGTTTTATCTTATGGACTTCCACCCTATCCAAACCTTGGTAAAGTACTGGATGTACTGGAATACAGGAAATGTATTGCTTTGATACACTGTATTATTTTTCTGCAAGTATAAATATTTAGGAAGGTAACAGAAAAAAATGAGGGCAAGGCTTGGAGATTCGTGCTTGTAATCTCAAGTGCCTGCAATCTCAATGCGTGAGAGGCAAGGTCATCCTGGGCTACATAATTAGCCCAGGATGGCTATCTCAAAAATGACATTTTATGCTAAAAGCTTGGGAGTTACAGTTAAATGGCTTTCTTTGTACTTTAAGTTTGCTGTCTTTCGTGTATTGCTCACTGCGTAACTAACAAATCCATTCACCCGTGTTGGTTTATTGCTCGGCGTGGTGGAGCCATAGTTGCCCTAATCTTATTGAATTCTGTTAATGATCTCATTAGATAGCCCAGGCTGGCCTCGAACTTGACAGCTAGCCTGAACTGGTCTGCAGCTTGTGATCTTCCTCTCTCATGTCCTGGGTGCTGTCAGTATGGTCGGTTTGCTCAGTTGGAAAGTAGTTCACTGAACCCGGATTTCTGAACGAGGTTGAAAATGGTAGTCAGCTGACACCATTTCCGTGTGAACTGTCCAAAACTAGAAGTTTGAGAGCATTTGTTAATTTCAGAAAGCTGTGATTGGAATTAGGGCGCATGCCTACAGTTCTAGTACTTGGGAAGCTTAGTCAGCAGGGCTGTGAGTTTAAGGCTAGTCTGGGGTGCACGCCGTTTGTCAAGGGCACACACAATTTTCTGTGTATTACACAAATCTAAAGTAAGTGGCTCTTCTCCTTTTTATATAATAATAATAATGTTAATAATATTTCACAGGAGTTAAAGATCTCTTTTTTAACATTTGGTTTTGTTCATGTGTAACTTTGCGTGCCTGCTTGTCTGCGTGTACATGCTTGCAGTGCAGTGGAAGCTAGAAGAGGATTTTGGATTCTCCTGCAACAGGAGTCACAGTGGCTGCTAAGGATAAAAGCCAGGTTTCCCACAAAAACAGCAAGTGCAATTAAACACTAAGCCCTCTCTCCAGCCCTTAAGACTTCCTTTTAATCTTCTTGAATCCTGTTTCTTCATAATTTGGAAGCAAACAAGAATAGGATAATGGGCATAGATAATAAAAGAAACCTGAAAATCAATCCTAGGAGTATGACTATCTGTAGTCAACCTCAAGGATACATAGAAAGTAAATTTTCTCATTGAGACTATTTGATACTCATTCAGTAAATATTACTTGAATGCTTACTGAACATCCAAAAAGTTCTGTCTTCAAAATACATAGACAGCTGGTCCTGGTGGGGCACACTGTTGATGCAGAGGCAGGCAGATCTCTGTGAGTTCAAGCTCATCCTGAGCTACATAAGGTAGTGAGTGGTTCTCGACCTGTGGGTTGTGACCCAGGGTCACATATCAGGTATCCTGAATGTCTGATGTTTACATTATAATTCATGATGGTAGCAAAATTACAGTTATGAAGTAACAACAAAAATAATCTTATGGTTGGGGGTCACCACAACATGAAGAACTGTATTAAAGGGTCCCAGCACTAGGAAGGTTGGGAACCATTTACATAGGGATCCAAGCCAGCCAAGGCTACACAGTACACAGTACACAGT
>JAQHUG010000019.1:8171750-8337715 GCA_028555095.1 Dicrostonyx torquatus | reverse complement strand
GGGGGGGGTGCTGAGGGCTGAAGGTGGTGGTCTAGCTTTTAAAGGCTGCCCAGCCCATGTGCACAGGGGGATGACGGGGCTACATCATACATAGATGACGGAGCTCATGCATGTGTGCAAGGGCTCACGCAGCTGCGTCATATGTAGATGATGCAACCATGTCGCCTGTGGGTCACACGGGCCCTTTAAGATCCCCGGGGCCATTAGGCACATCTGCCTGAGGGCTTGACCGCACATGCATGGCCTTAGAACCTGGAAGTATCAGCCATGCTGTGGCTAAATCATAACACACAATTTATTCATTGGAGTAAATATGTGCAGAAAGCAGAATAACTTTTCCCTTGATTGATTTTTAGTGTTGCTTATTTTCAAAAATCTGCGGTATGAAATTGATGAATTTACTGCCAACAGGTTAAGTACCAAAATGGGACAGTTGACAGAATAGCTTTGTGAAGTTTGGGGTTCTAGGTAGGCTATAGGGATAGCATCCAGAACAGATGAGAGCCTGCTATACTACAAAGGTATTCTCAATCATGCGTTATAATTTTAGAGATGAAAAATGATGCTTTTAAACTACTTAAAAATGACTTGTGAAAAATCACAGATAGCTTGAATGGCAATGCTGGGCTGGAGAGATGGTTCAGCAGGCAAAGGGTCTTTCTTTCCCTCCCTCCTTCCCTCCCTCCCTCTGTATACAATGTTCTGCCTGCATGTATGTCTGCAGGCCAGAAGAGGGCACTAGATCTCATCACAGATGGTTGTGAGCCACCATGTGGTTGCTGGGAATTGAACTCAGGACCTCTGGAAGAACAGCCAGTGCTTTTAACCTCTGAGCCATCTCTCCAGCCCGCAAAGGGACTTTCTGTGCAAGTCTGCAGATGTAATTTTGGTCCACGAAGTTGATGTAAATGTGAAAGAAGTCATTCCACAACACTGTCCTCTCACCTCCATATGCACACTGGACCGACTACAACCCACTCCCATCATGTACTCTTACACACGATTATCATGAAACAAAAAACTCCCCCCACAAAGCCTCTGTAACATTTGCCTGTGTGACTCTTGATGTGTGTATGTTTAAAACACTTCTGCACAGCTATCCCTATTTGAGATAGGGATATAGGTAGGGTATGTTTTGAACTCTATTATTATTTTTTAAAAACAATATATAACACTAGACATATTTATTCCTCTGCTGTAAGAACTTCTTTTTTTAATATTTATTTATTTATCATGTATACAATATTCTATTTGTGTGTATGCCTGCTGGCCAGAAGATGGCACCAGACCTCATTACAGATGGTTGTGAGCCACTATGTGGTTGCTGGGAATTGAACTCAGGACCTTTGGAAGAGCAGGCAATGTTCTTAACCTCTGAGCCATCTCTCCAGCCCTGTAAGAACTTTTTTTTCTTTTTTGTGGTGCTGGAGGTCAAATCCCAGATGCTGAACACAACAGACAGGGCTGCAGTGGTTAAAAACGACTATGTGATAGAAGTCGTGGCCCAGAGTTAAGGTGGATCTTCCTACCTTAAGAGATTTGAATTAAAGGTGGGTTTTCCCACTTCAAATGTTTTAAGTAGGAAAGATTCCACACAGGTGTACCCAGCTGCTTGGGTTTGGGTTAATTCCAGGTGTCGTCAAGTATAGACAAATCTATACATCACACCAAATCTAGGGTTGGTTTTTTTTTTTTTCATGGTTTTTTTCAGAAATAAGGATTGAACCCCAGGACTTCACACATGCTGGGCAAGTGCTTTTCCCACTGCCCCAACTCAAAATTGATTGCCATTTGTAAGAAAATGGGTTGTTTTAATGGTGAAGTCATTGTTATGCCCCATCCCATCACAGAGTGCCCCCAAAGCCAACTAGGAGACCGACCGAGTCCTGTATGCAAAAGCAAAGAGCTCTTCTTCTTTTCCTCCTCCTCCCCCCCTCCCTTTTGACTTTTCGAGGCAGGGTTTCTCTGTGGCTTTGGAGCCTGTCCTGGAACTAGCTCTTGTAGACCAGGCTGGTCTTGAACTCACAGAGATCCGTCTGCTTCTTCCTCTCGAGTGCTGGGATTAAAGGCGTGCGCCACCGCCACCAGGAGAGCCTTTACTCGTCTACAAGTTTGCAAACTTGGACTCTCCATGTGTCCAAGGAATTGGACTGATCAGAGAGCCCCGAGCTCAGCTGGGGTTGGATTTTTATGGTAGGAAAGGTGGGGGTGAGGGATTTCTAAGGTTCAGGACTCCTGAGTAGCGAACATTTGTCCAGAGGTGTTGTGGTGAAAAGTGAGGGGTGCATGTGTGTGCAGGTGATCCTATCTGCAATGGTTGGAACATCAGGAATTTCCTTCGGATGGCGTTTTCCTGGGTGGTCTCAGTTTGTGGTCTTTCTTGGAACCAGGTCTGACCTTAGGGTAAACTACCAAGACTTAACTTTATATTGAGCTTGTCATGGAAGGGTCCTATAGTCATGCTCGCAAGTTTTGGGAGATGAAAAATGTCTGAGCTTGGAGTCAAAGCATTTGCCTTATTAGAGAATTATGTAGTCAGTATAGTTTTAATATGACTAAGAACTTATTTTGTTCTGTTTTGTTTGGGACAGGGCCCATGCAGCCCTCACTGTCCTGAATCCCTGAGTAGACTGGGTTGACCTTGAAATCAGTGGTCCAACTGCCTCTGTCTCTTGGAGGGGAATCTGGTTTGCCTTACTTCCCTACATCTTAATGGCTGAACTTTGGTACGCTACACCTTAGCGCTGGAACAGCTCTACAGGAGACAGTCACTTAGAAAGTCCTTTCTACCGCTAATTAGTGTAACCTCTGATTGCTACATAAACTCATGCTATCTAGAGAGAGAGCAGAGATTGGCACTGTTCAGAGACAGAGCTTGAAAGAATTCTGTTTGAACTGGAGAAATACAAAAAAAGACTGGAAAGTAAGTATTGCTTAGGCAATGTTTGGAAGATAGTCTCTTCTCACCCCCACCCAAGCACACTCCATAACCCAGGTTAGCCTGGAACTCCAGGAGTCCCGCCTTAGCCGCTCAGGAGGCACTAAGATTACCGGTGTGATGACTCACACCGGGCTCCAGAGACTCTCCAAAAGCAGTTAAAAACCAGCCTTAGCCTAATTAGAAGACAGTGTTCCTCTGCTCAGTCTACCTCAGAAAAGGACAGCAGAGAATCATGTGGTGAGTGGTGGCTACTCTGCCCGGAGAGCTCTGGCTGTTTGCCTGGATCTCAGGTGGTGGTGGTGGTGGTGGCGGCGGCGGCGGAGCAGAACTGGGCAAACAGGAAGGCTGGGGCGGAAGAAGCTAGGACACCTGTGCAGGTCCTGGAGGGGAGGAGTTTCAATGCTGACCCGAAGCCTGTTGCGGGGACCTTGAAACATTCGGTAGTCGTGACTCACTACTGAGGAGTACTCTACTAGTTATAGATTGTGTGTGTGTGTGTGTGTGTGTGTGTGTGTGTGTGTGTGTGTTTTAAGCAGCGAGCAATTAATACTACAGCATATGTTAGGGAGTTACTGAGCATACTGTACTCGGTAATTTAGTAGCACCAGCCAAATGTGCTGACTGCCAGTGGAGGCAGGCTGGGAAATAACTCAGCAGAGAGAAAAAGGAAGTGGTGGTCCGCATCCCAGATTCCTATCAGAGGCAAGAGCTGCCTCGGTTTCTGAACAGGGTGTTTGGCACAGTGAGGGGTGACATCGGTTCCCTGAGAGCTCACCAAGCCAGAATTCGGGCAAGCACAGTGGCTCACCTCCAGCAGGTGTCAGCCCGGTTCGCTTTACAGCAAGCCTATCCTTTCACCATGGCAACTTCCCCAGGTAATTACCGGATCGTTTGTCTCTTTAAAAAAAGGAAAAAAGATTTTCCCCGAAAGAAAATCCAAAATACTTTATTAACGTTTGACCTCTACACATTTTTGATTCCCAAGGACCCCAGGCTGAAGCATCAAAGCCTGGAATGAGAAGTCCCTAACAAGAAAGGTTTTTACCCAAGCACACATACACACACAAACGCCCCTCTGCTCGAACGTCTGCATGAGGTTTCTTTGTCAGTGGTCGGCGAGGAACGCTGACGTGTGGGGTCGCCTCGCTTGAGTGGGGGGTCTCAGAGCCAGGTAGGGGCAGCGGGCGTCCTCCTTTCCTCTCCATCTTGGAGCGGGGGTCTGAGTGTGGCTTCGGCGACAGCGACGGCAGTAGACGCCGCAGAGGAGCCGAGGGCCGCGGGCTGAGCCGCTCGCAGGAGAGACCCCGCCGGCCCCCGCGCGCGCGAGTGCGGGCCCGCCCCGATCCCAGGGTGCACCGCGGCCCGCCCCCTCCCCGCCGGCCCGCCTCCCCTCGGCCCCGGCCCCCTCCCTCCCTCCCGGCTGCCGGGAGGCGGGGACGCGGCGGCGGCTCGCTCCAGTCGTGGCTCTCTCTCACTCACTGGGGAACCCGGTGGTGGCTGGCGGCACCTTCCGCGACAGAGCCTCGCCGGCCCGAGCCTGAGGAGGGGAAAGTCGGGACGAGCGAGCGGACAGCGGGGAGCTAGCCTGCCGGCGCCAGTCGCCTCAGGTTCCGCCATGAGCTGGGGCACCGAGCTGTGGGTGAGTGAGACGAGCGGGGAGGCGCGCGCCGTCGGCGGCGGCGGGAGCCCGGGGTGGCGGCGGCGCGGGGGTCCCGCTCCTCTTTGTGCCGCGAGAGTCCTCCCTCCCTCGGCGGGGAGGCGACGGGGGGCGGCTGCTCATGCTCCCGCCGAAAGGGGACTGGCCGTAGCCCTCGACGGCCACCGCCGTCCCCTCGCCCGCCTCCGCCCGACTTTGCGGACGGGCGGGCGCCCGGTCCCGCTCCGCGCCTTTGTACCCGGCGCCCGACGGCGGGGGAGGGGACCATTGTCCCGAAGGAGCGCCGCTCGCTCTCCCGGCGCCGCGCACCCGGGCGACGCCCCAGCTCCAGGTAGGGGGAGCCGGGCGGCTTTGTTCCGAGCCCGGCCTCGGGCCAGCCAGGCCCAACCCACACGCCCATTTCCCTCTCCCTCTAGCTGCCTCCGTGCTCGGGACCCAGGGCGCCCGCCACTCCGCGCCGGCCAGCTCCGGCTGCAGCCTCTTCGGGCTGGCTGCTCTTGCTTTTTTTTTTGTGTGTGTGTGTGTGTGTGTGACCGGAATTAGGTAAAGGGATCGAGCGAGGCTGGGACGGTCAGCTTGCCCGAAAGGAGCGTGCGGTTGGCCGATGGCTTAATGCCCCCCCCCCCCCCGCTCGTTCTTTCTTCTCACTTCTCTCTCTTTTTGTCCTTCCTCCGTGCCTTTCTTGGGCGCGGGAGGTTCCAGACAATGCCCAGCGCCTGAGCAAGGTGCGGGCGGGAGGGTAAGAGGTCGGGGAATTCGCTCGGGACGCCGCCACCTGAGGGTGGAGGTGTGCAGGGCAGTGATTTCCCAGGTGCGGCCCGGAAGATTGGCGGCTTGGGGGCGCTGTCTCGAGCGCCGCCCGGCCTCTGCCACTCCCCTTTTTATCCCACCTGTGCATATTTTCCGTGCCTTTGTTTGCGAAAATCTCGGGAAAGCTCCGTAGAGAGGGGGGTGGGGGAGGAGGAGGAACAAGTTTTGAGTGTGTGCCCTGGCTGGGATTCGAAGCAGATCGTTTAATTGGAAGACGGAATGTTTTCTCATTTTCCACGTGTTGTACATTGGGAATGTTAGAAGTGACTTAAAAGCCCATCTAGGCACCTACTTCACCCAGCCCCAGGAATCTTTCTTCTTAACGCTGCACAAGTGTTTGCCCAGTCTGCAGACACACCACTCCAAGACAGAATACCCCAGGAACCTCTCCGTTCTGATTCTTAGATTGCACTGATTGTTCTAATAATGGGAAGCATCATTTGGAAATGAATCGTGTAACATTAATTAGATTTTTTTCAGGCATTATTTTCCTTTCCCATTTGTATGTTTGTTTGAGACAGTCTTACTATAGCCATGGCTGGCCTGGACCTCGCTATTAGACCAGGCTGCCCTTGAACCCAGAGATCCACCTGCCTCTGCATCCTGATGGCTGGAATTAAAGCTTTCCCCCTTTACTTGTACGTTTTTTGATGGATTGCATGGAATAAAAATGAGTATAGTTTTGTTTTCCAATTTCAGAATGTATTATTTATCTATTTGGTGCTGGCGATTGGACCCAAGACTTCACACATGCAAGGAAAACACATTACCATCAAACTGTATCTCCAGTCCCTTATTTTTTTTTTTAAATCATATTGTGGGTATATATGGCAAAGAAGTCAGAAGATGGCATCAGATCCAGTGGAGCTCTAGTTACAGACAGATAAGAGGCTCACTGTGGATGCTGGGAACCAAACTCAGTCCTCTGCAAGATCAGCAAGTGCTGTTATCCATAGAGCCATCTCTCCAACCACTTATTTTCCATCTTTATAATTAGAAGATACTTAATTTTTTGCGTATTCAGATAATCCAAGCACAGAGTAATCTAGAAGGTTAACAGAATTTTTTTTTAAAAAGTACCTATAGGAAAACCATGAAAGAATATCAAATTTAAAGAAATTCTCTTTGTATGCTACTGCAGTGAAAGTTTTAAGAAAAAAAAAACAGTTCTAGGTAAAATTAAATTTTATTTTAAAGAGTGTTTGTGTTTGTGTGTGTAGCCCAGGCTAGTCCAGAAGTGGTAGTGATCCTCCTTCCTTAGCCTGAGAGTACTGGGATTACCAGGTGTGAGCTACCTTACCAGGATCAACATTATTTAAAAAGAATATGCTACATTCAGAAATAATTCCAGTCCTCCAATATATCTTCTAATTTATTTGCATTAACATTTAGATAATTTCTCAGTAATTTAATAAGATAGGGTGATGGGAATTTAGGTTCAAAATAAAAGTATTTTAAATAAGGGGCTGGAGAGATGGCTCAGAGGTTGAGAGCATTGCCTGCTCTTCCATAGGTCCTAAGTTCAATTCCCAGCAACCACATGATGGCTCGCAGCCATCTGTGATGGGGTCTGGTGCCCTCTTCTAGCCTGCAGGCATACATACAGACAGAATATTGTATACATAATAAATAAATAAATATTTAAAAAATATTTTAAATAGAACTCGGAAATTTTAGAAAAATGCTATTAATTTTTCCATTAAACTTGAATAAGCATTTTTGGTAATTTGAGGACTTGAGGGGAACATTTATTATAAATTAATAATGTAGACTCCACTATTATCAACTTAGTTTCTAAACCTTAAATAAATAGAACTTTGTATAAAGGATTGTCAATAGGAATGGACTGAACATAAAACTGTATTGGACTTTGTTTTCATTTTTTAAAAAAAATGTTTGTGTGTGCTTGTGCCTAAGGAGGCCAGAATGAAGCTGGAGTTCCAGGTGCTTGTGAGTTGTCTAATGGCTAATGGAGAAGCAGTATGTGCTTCTAACTGTTGAGCCATGTCTCCAGTCCCTGTTACAGTGTTGAACAAGGATGTTGTGCTTTCCAGTGGGTTGCAATAGAATACAAACACCTATAATGGCTATTGGCATTGAGAATTTGATTTGGGGAGATTTCATCAAAATTTAAATATAGAAAGTAGTTGTCACATTTCATCTTTGGAATTTGCATTACTGTCACAAAGGTTTAATTATCAAAAACTCATTGTTACATACAAATATGATATGCAATTACATGCTCAAATTTAGGTTGTTACATAAATGGTGGCCCTTGCTGTCCTTTGAGTGAGTGTGTTTACATCATATGTGGGTATGCATGCGTGTGGAAGACAGAGGTCAAATTTGGGTGTTTTTTGAGGAGACATTCTTGTTTTTTTGTAACAGGATTTCTCCTTGACTTTGAGCTCACAGATTAGGTGAGCCTGGTGGCCAGGGAGCTCCAGGAGCACACTTGTTTCTGGTTCCTTGGTGTTGGGACTACTCCTTGCCATTTATTTATTTACCTTTTATTTAAGCTGATTCTGGGCATTGGGTTCAGGTCTTTATACTTGCAAGGCCACTTTATCAACCCTGCCATCTCCACAGTCCTACTTTTTTTTTTTTTTTTTAACACTTTTAATTATTCCTTCTTTCACAGGGTCTCACTATGCAGCTCAGACTGGCCTTGAATTCCCGATCCTTTTGCTTCAGGCTCCAGCGTGCTGGGAATACAGGTGTACACTACCATAGCTTGCTTGTTTTAAGGCTGCTTAAAGTCTTATAAAAGTATTCTGTAGAATATTTGTAGCACCAAGTTGCAAAACTAACAGTAACTTGCTAAGTGGATCCGGTCAGACTTCGGTTGTGTAGTTTTTAAAGTCTTATCCATCAATGTATTTGAGCTGTGCTTTTAGAGACTTCTAGTTTTAAATGAGTATTTAAGTGAGGTAGTGACTAGGGTCACAGCCTACATTGTCTTTTCTAGTATGCATGATACATGGGGACATCTTGGATACTCATTATGTTGAGTTTGCCATACAAAGAATAGAGGATTGTATCTGGATATTCACAAAGTACAGATTAGTATATATATATGACATATATATATATATGACAGAAATAGACTAGATTATAATCCAATTATATGGTTTATTAAAATTTTACTACCTGGGCCTGGGAAGATTACTTACTGGGTAAAGCACTTGTTCTTTCAAGTGTGAGGACTGGAGTTCTGATCCCCAAGAACTCTTGGAAAAATCAGACATCCTGAAATCCCAGTACTCAGGGCAGTCACAGGACCCTGGAGAAAGATGGCTAGCTAGACTAGCCAGAGTTGGCCAACCCCAGATTCAGAGAGAGACCATGCCTCAGTAAATAAAACTGAGCTGCCCTATATTTCAGTCCAGGCCATATATTGTAACCTACTAAAAAGATGTGGGGTCAATCAACAGATGTAATATTATGTTCTTCTTGGCTTATACAGTAATCTAGGCTTTGTGGACATATACTAAAAGAATCAATTAGACAGAAAAATGAGTCTCTAGTAGATTATGTGACTTAAGACTATATATGCTTGTTTACATATATGTGTATGCACCAGGATGTGTGCCTGGGGTCCTTGGAGTCCCTGGAGCACTGTTTAGATGCTGGGAATTTAACCTGGGTCTTAACCACTGAGCCGTCTCTCCAGCCCTGACTTAAGACTTTAGAAGTAACACTAAAATGAGTAGACAGTAACAGCTGAAGGTTAACACTATTAAGAAAAACATTATTACTCCGTTTATTGTCAGGAAAACTTTAGAAAGATTGTGGCATTTCGCCTAGGGTTTAGAATCTTGAGGAAAGAATTCTCAAGTTCTAAAGGGCAGAGATCACATCTTATTCATTGTTCTTTGATTGTGTACTTCATTACTGTTTCCTCAGTTATCAACATGCTTCTTGGCGTAGAGCCTTGTGTTGGTAGGAACTTGAATCAATGTTTTCTGGCCTGACCTGAGTATAGTGGTTAGATTTGACTTAGAGTAAATGTAAGATATGTGAAAGTGGTGAGTTTTAGACAGGGACCAGGCACAGAGGTTGGTTGGGCCAACTGCTTGATTCAGGAACTTGGTGTTTCTGTGTCTGTGTATGTGCAGCTATGCATTAGCATATAATTAGCCCAGTTTTTGGAGCATTTAAAAATCCACAGAAGGAAATCTTACTTTGCCTTATTAGAAGAGATCACTTCATCCCCAATTCTTTGGTGAAAGTAAGAGACATTGCTTTAGGTTTTATTTATTGAAATTTTTGATTTATTTTTATTTTATATATGTGACTGTTTTGCTTGCATGTATGTCTGTGCACCATGTGTGTGCCTGTGTGCTGTTGGAGAAGGTATTGAATTCCCTGAAACTGGAGTTATAGAGTTTTTAAAAAATGTGTGAGCTGCCATATCTAAGAATTGAACATTGGTCTTCTGGAAAAGCAGCCAATGCTTTTAACTGCTGAACATGTCTCCAGCCCTTTTTTTTTAGGTTTTAGAAGATAAAAATTGCATCTACTTCATCACTCCCAAGAAAGTATTTGAAGAGTTTGGTTTCTTCAGTTTATTAGTATGTTACTGATTCTGAAACCAGCTGTAACTTTTTATTATGTATTTTGACCACAACTTATTAATGCTATTACTCCTTCCTCTCTCCCCTCATCTGCCATTTGTATTTTTACTTCCATATCACTTTAGTTACCAGAGCTGTTTCTGGAAGTAAGACTCTTCAATAGGAAAAGGCAGTAAGATTGATTGTGCTACTTTACTTTGCTCTGTTAAGAGTTTTGTGAGCTGATTTATGCACTAAAAGTGTGTGTGTTTGTGTGTGTAATAAACTTGTTTATGAGTGAGACACCATTCTTTAGTGATAGAATGATAAACACTTTACGTTGCAAATTGTGCTTTGAAAACAGTCTATTGGGACTACACCTCATTTTAATATTGTCGTTCATGCTTTTCACCATTTTCTTTTGTTCCTAAAATAACTTTGCGGTAAAATTTGTGACTGCTTTTGCATAATTTCTACTGACTAGTTCGTTGAAACCTTTATAGTATAAAGGGATGATGTATGATTGCTTTGTTAATGTGGCATTCAGCAATTAGGATTTGTATGAAGAGTTGTTGAGAAAGGCACAGTGAGAAAGGTTTTATATAAAATATCCCCATTGAATTCAAATTAATATTGACATTTAGGGTTTAGGAGCAGTTTTTCCTTATGTTTTCTTTGTTTGAGACATGATCTTGTGCCCAAGATGACCTCAAATTCTCTATTGTAGCTGAGGCTTACTTAAATTCTAAGTCCTCCAGCTCCCAGGTGCTGGAATTATAGGTGTTCACCGCTCCACTTGACTTCTCTTTAATTTCTTGAGAGAACATTAATCAGCAGTCTTTAAAATACCTGATGAGGGGCTGGAGATGTGGCTCCATGGAAGAGAATATTTGCCTAGTAGCTTGGGTTTGGTTCATAGCTTTGGGTGTGAAAATCTGTCATATGCTTATTGTAATTTAAAAAGCACACATTCATTATCAGGTATCCTCATTTCCAGCACATTAGAATTTTATTTTATTTAGGGTTGTATCTCTTTTCTAGACAAGCAGCTGGTGTATAGTAAGCACTCAGATACTTCTTGACTTGAAGGAATTCAATGGGTTGCTGTAACTTTAATTAAATTATGCTTTGGATACTAAGGTAGTTTTTATGTCCTGGTTGTGTAATTTGTTGGCCTTCCCTGTGTTCTGCGTCAATATAGTCAGCCATCTGTGGTTTGAAAATGTTTAAAAAAGATTGTGTCTGTATGGAGCACTAAAAACCACTACCTCAAAACTCTCCTCAGTTTATTATTCCCTAAACCATGTAACAGCTGTTTGCATAGCATTTCTGTTGTATTCAGTTTCATTAGTGATCTAGAGATGTTTTAAAGTATATGAGAAAATTTTCAGGTTGTGTGCTTAGGTTGTACCAAATGTGGTTCTATCTTGTAGAAGGAACTTAGGCATTCATAGATTGTTCTTTCTGTGGGTAGTACTGAATTCAGTCCCCTGTGGATTCTGAGGTCTCCCTGTTATATCTGTTTTAGCCTTAGGATCCTTTTCATAACCTGGAAATAAAACCAGCTGTATCTTTTCATATGAAAATGTTCTCCATTTATTTAGATCTGGGAGTCTTGTTTCCTGATTATTTGAGTACAATTGATTAATAACGTACTTCTGGACTGTTCAGATTCTAAATGGTAGTACTCTGATCACCCAGTTTTTTGTCCCATGTTCTTATAATTGATAGGTGTTAACCTGTAGGATGGGCAGTCAATGTGAGTTGACTTAATGAATTGGGAAAACGAAGGATTAATTTTCATATAAGTGCTATCACATAGCATGTCCTCCTGTGTTTGTTCTCTTCCATCTTGACACGAGATCTATGAGTACTGTCCATCTGTGGTTGGTTACACATGTAGGACTTTGATTTTCTTTTCTGTGTTTAGGTCACTACCAGTCTGGTACCACTTTAAGCCAAGTTTAAGGTTTTGGAATTCACTTGGTGTGGTTGTTGGATTTGCTTTCTCTTCTATTCTCGTTATTTTATTAAAACAAAGATCTAATGTTTCAAAATTATCAAACTTCCTAGAGCAGAGGTCGCTGTTGTTAGGCCTTCATTCATTCTGAATATTCATTTCTATATTACTTATAACTTCATACTATTTTGTTTTTAGTGACTTTTCTTTGTCCTCTGACAAAAGTACACAGCAGAATCAATTTAAGGGTTTTGGCTGATTCATAGGTTCCAGTCCATGGGAGGGAGGACATAGTGGCCAAGGCAGCTCTTGTCAGTGGTGCTGGAAGATTATGGTACATATGGTTTGTTTTATGTCTCTGACTCAGTAAACAGTCCCCTGGAAATGGCGGGGGTATAACCCCTCAAGACCTGAGTGACCTACTTCCTCCAGCTAGACACCACTCCTCACGGTTTCCACTACTTCTCAAAACAGTACTGCCAACTGGGGACCGAGTTTTCAAATACATGAACCTGTGTGGGATAGTTCACATTTAAACCACAATGCCTTGACTTGTCTTTGTTGCTTTAGCTGATTGAAATGCTTTTTATCCAGATTTTAATCCAGACTATCCAGTGGAATAGTGATCTTGATCTACGTGAGCTAGTTGGACCTTAATGTAAGAGCTGATTTATTGTATATTTTGTTTTCTGAATGTTCTTTTATTTTTATTTCGGACACAAGATCTCATGTAACTTAGGCTGGCCTCAAACTTGCTACACAGCAAAGATTGGCCTTGATGTCGATCCTCCTGCCCTCTACTTCCTGATAACAAGATTTTTGACATCCACCCCTACACTTGGTTTGTAGAGTGCTGTTGACTAAAACCAGGATTTTGTATTCTGGGCCAGTCTTCTACTAATTGAGCTACTTCCCCAGTTCTGAATGCACTTCTTTAATTGTCAGTCTGTATCTTGGAGGATATTTCTATCACTTTATTGTCTAGATCAGTGTTCTCAACCTTCCTAATGCTGTGATCCTTTAATATAGTTGTGGTGATCTCCAACCATAAAATTATTCTTACTGCTTCATAATTGTAATTTTGCTACTGTTACTAATTGCAGTATAAATATCTGTTTTCTGGTGGTCTTAGGCAACCCCTGTGAAAGGGTCATTTGACTCCCAAAGGGGTTGAGAACTACTGGTCTAGATCAAAGATAGCTTTTTATTTTCTTCAGAGAAAACTTCACTAGATCCTTAACTTCATACCATAACCACTAACCCCCCCCCCCAAAAAAAGCCAACAACCCTAAAAACAACTAAACCAGATGGATTAAAGACCTAAGTGGAGGACCTGATACTATAAAACTACTAGACAGCTTTATGACATCGCTCTTGACAAAAAGTTTTTTTTTTCAATATAACCCTTTGTTTGTAGCAAAGGAAAAAATAGACACAAACAGGGTTACATTAAACTGAAAAGCATTTACACAGCAAAGGAAACAATGTCTGGAATGGTGGATTATTATTTTGTAAGATGTATCTGATAAGGGATAGTGTCAAGATAATTATAACCTGATCTTAGGAACAGGCAAATGGGTCTGTGGAAATGGCTTAAGGAGTGAAGTGTGCCCTGCGGACTTGAGTTTGAATCTTATCTTGTAAAGTGTGTTATCTTTATCATATAAAGTCTACTTCAAAAAATTTTTAGGAACTCCCATACTTTTCTCACCAAAAGTATACAAGAGTTCTCTTTTCTTACATGTTCACCAGCTCTTTATTTTTCACCATTTTGCTAAAAACCGTTTTTAATGAGATATGAGGTAGTATCTCACAGTGATTTCAATCTGCATTCTCCTTCGGAGTAGTGACACTGAACTACTCCGTGACACTGAAGTCTAGGTGTTCTTATGAGGAGAGGAGAGTCCCTGGATGTGCACAAGTCAGAGACTGTGGTATATGCAGTAGTGAGAAACAGACCCTGTCTCAAAGTAGAACCCCACTTGAGATTGCCTTTTGACCTCCGTGTGTATGCCCACACCTACATGCACACATAAGCGCGTGCAGACCTGAATAAACATTACTCAGAAGACCAAGTATATGGGGAAATGTTCAGTGTCACTACTCCGAAGGAGAATGCATATTGAAATCACTGTGAGATACTACCTCATATCTCATTAAAAACGGTTTTTAGCAAAATGGTGAAAAATAAGAGTTGGTGAACATGTAAGAAAAGAGAACTCTTGTATACTTTTGGTGAGAAAAGTATGGGAGTTCCTAAAAATTTTTTGAAGTAGACTTTTTATGATCTAAAAATCTCACTCTTGGGTAAAGCATATGATGAGAGCATTTGAAGAGATGGGTGTATTCTGTGTTTATTGCAGTGTTATTTACAATAGCCAAAATGTAGTTGGATGGTTGTTTCCCTCCCCCAAATTCTAGTTGAAAGAAACAAGTCTCTTAACACAATAGTATTTAGAAGTGGGATCCTTAGGAGATGATTAGCCATGAGGACAGAGTGGGATTGGAGCCCTTAAGGACTTGAAGGAAAGAATTTCCCCTTATTACTCCTGACTTGACATGTGATGATACAGCATGAGGGGCAGTCTTGGAAGCAGAGAACAGTTTCAGCAGGCACCAGAACTGTAAGAGTCAATTCTGTTTTTGTTTTAGATATATTTTATTATTTCATGTGTATGAGTGTTTTATTTGTATGTATGTGTGTACCTGGTGCTTGTGGAGGTCAGAAGAGAGCATCAGATGCCCTGGGACTAGAGTTATAGATGGTGAGTCACCTACAGGTGCTGGGAATTGAATCTCGGTTGTCTGCAGAGCAACAAGTGTTCTTAACCACTGAGCCATCTCTAGCCCTCCATTCTATTCTTAGTTTAAATTCTTCAGTCTGCACACCTGCTATTAACCTGTAGGCCCTACACTTAGACATGAATACATGTGTGTATAAGACATGAGAACCCTTCCTCCCTCCTTTCTTCCCCTCTTCCATCCCTCCCTCTCTTTTACTCCCTCACAAACTCCACGTGCTTTATCTATTTATTGTCTTCCCTATCAGTGGTCTGTTTACTGTGCTTTTTTTGTCGTGCCAGAAGGAAAGATGATATTCATTAAAAGTCAATTCTGTATTTTCTCCTCTTTTGCTACCTACAGTCTTAGGACACCATTCAGCTTGTTTTGTAGATTTATCTATTATGGACATTTCATATAAACAGTCACAGAATATGTAGTTACTGCTGATGGGTCATGTTTTAGTCAGCATAATGATTTTAAAGGTTATCCATGTTGTAACGTTTATCAGTAAGTGTTTTATTCTTCTTAATCAAATAATATTCCATTGTATGCACATTTTATCAATCCATTATTGAACATTTGGGTCATCTCTACTGTTTTCTATTTCATCTACCTTAATTTTTTTTTTACACTATTTTTTTTTTTCAGGAGGGGAGGAGGCACAGAGGTCAGTTGGTTCTTTCCTTTCACCATGTGGGTTCTGGGGGTTGAACTCAGACCATCAGGCATAGTGGCAAGTGCCTTTACCTGCTGACTCATCTCATTGGCCTTCATCTGATTTTTTTTCCCAAATGGTTTTAGTTTAAGATTATTGTTATTTTTAATAATCTGTATCTGTATATAGGAGTACAGGTGCCCACAGAGGTCAGAGAGGATGTCAGAGCTGGAGTTGCTGGTTGTGAGCCGTTCAGTGTGGATGCTGTGAACTGAAACTAGAGTCCTCTGAAAGAGCAGTATGCATTCTTCTGAGCCTTCTCTCCAGCCCTTCACCTGCTTTTTTGATTATAGCCGTAGCTGTCGTATGTATAAAGTGGTACCTCATTGTGAATTCAGTTTCTGTTTATCAGGTGCCAAATGGTGTTGAGCATCTTTTAAAAATTTTATTTGTTTATATTTTATGTGTATGAATGTTTTACATGTATGTATTATGGGTATCATATGCATGCAGTGCCTACAGAGGCCATCAGATCCCCTGGAACTGGAGTTATAAAGATTGTGAGTCACTCTGTGGATGCCAAGAGTCAAACTTGGGTCCTCTGGAAGAGCAGCCAGGGCTCTTAATCACTGGATCATCAGTCTAACCCCTGAGCATCTTTTTTTGTACCTGTTCCCTGTTTCTATATTTTTTTCCCCAGTGCTGTGACTGGAACCCAGGACCTCAGGGACACTTAACAAAAAGACTACACCTTCAGCCCATTTGTAAAAACTTCTGGAAAAAGTTATCTTTTCACTTCAGTTAACTTTTAAATCTGTGAAAGTTTACCTTAAGTTCCTGTGGTAGTGTGTGGAAGCCTGAGTCTGACATTGGGTGTGTCTTCCGCTTGCATCCTGTGAGTTCTCTACTTTCATCTTCTGAGACGAGGCAGGCGGCCATGTTTGCCCAGCTTTTCTTGTATGAGTATAGAGATCAGTTGATCTCCTGTACACACTGTCTCCCTAGCCCCAAAATCAGTGCTCTTAACTGCTATATTGTCTTACATGATCACTTTTGAACTTTGAAATGATTGAGGTAGAAAATGTGAAATTTGGCTTCAAGGATCAGTAGAATGAATGCCATTGAGAAATACAGTACTGCAGAATCCCGAATGATGGTTGTGTCTTGAGAGTAAATGATGGCAAGGGAGATGCAGAGAATAGATGGCTATAATACAGAGTGAACGTATCCTGTGAGTAGGTGGAAAAGGAAACTAATGACTTGTTTATAAATGTGTGCTGCCTCAGTATCTTCTATTTATAAGGAACAACTGCTGAATTACCTGTTGGAATAAAAACTTCAATCTTACATAGTAGAAGATGTTGGTCTGTATACTAACAGGCTGTTTTCACCCTCTGCACTGTAAAGTTCTTCTAGTTTTTACTAAGCCTTTAAATGTACAAAGTTGTTACTGCTCCCCAGATAGGAGAGTTAAAGGAAGCGTGCTCTAAATGTGTGAATGGATTAAAAGAAGACACCACTTTCTCTAAAACAGAAGATTTTATTCTTAGTAATAAAGGTAGATGAACAGAATAAATTTTTTGGTTAAATTTGAAAAAAATCCCTATTTCCATTTTAGGTATACTACTGTAACCATATCCTGCCTTAATATATTTTACAGTTATAACATTTTATCTTTGAAAGTTAAAAGCAATAAAATGTTGATAATTTTAATATTCTGCCTCATCTGTTTCTTTAATCCACTTTAATTCTTTCTGTAATTCTAAATACCGCTATAAGTATAAATACCATCTAATTATTTCATTGTCAGAAACAAACTTCCTCTGTTCTGGTACTGGGAGTTGAACCCATGTTCTTGTAAATGCTAGACAAGCACTTTACCACTGAGCTACATCTCCAGTTTCTTTTTGCCTTTTTAAAAGTTTTGACAGTTTCTTACTAAGTTGTCTAGGCTGGTCTTAACTTGTGACCTCCTATCTAAGCCTCTGGAGTTGTTGAAATATCCTTTACTGTGTAGCACCAGGCTGTTACAAATACATATATAGTGCGAGTGCATCTTTTGAGAATTTTTAGGATATACACTAATTATTTTGGTTTGGAATTAGCAAATGCTGTGAATTAAGAATATTTTCAGCAGCCTGGTCTACAAAGTGAGTTCCAGGACAGTCAGGACTGTTAAACAGAGGAGCCCTGTCTCAAGGTGAGTGGGTTCAGTTAGGGATAAGTGGGGGATACTTTAGTAATAGTAATATTACTATTTCATTTATTAAAATTTTAATAAAGCTTGCCTGAAAATCGGAGAATAAAACAGCCGCCCTGGTCAACCTTATAGGCCAGGCAGTGTTGACACACACCTTTAATCCCAGTAGCCACACTAGTTGGCTGCAGAAACCAGGCGATAGTGGTGTACACCTTTAATCCAGAACTAGAGAGGATTATAAAATGGGAGAGGCAGCTCTCAGTCTCATTCTGAGATTCCTGAAGGCAGGATCGCCATTTCAGACTGAGGTAAAGGTAAGGGCTGGCTGACTGTTTCGGTTTTCTTACCTTCAGGTTGAATCCCAGTTTCTGTCTCTAGGTTTCTATTAATCTTGCTACAGGATGCAAAAATTGCTTTTATAGTTCCAAAGTGGTAAAGTGTATGATGTCTCAGCTGTTCTTGCCATGATGCCTTAGCTCATATCTTAGACCACAAGCAGGAGGTGGAAATGATATCAATCTTTTGACCCTCAAAGCTCACCTCCAGTGACATAGCTCCTACGAGGGCCATGCCTCCCAAGGCTTCACAGACAGTTCCATCTAGTATTGAAACGGATAGGCCTGTGGGGGACATCCTCATTCAAACCACCATGAAAGCGTTTGGGGTAAGAAAAAAGTAAATGCAAGGTTTAAAAAGAACAAGTACAGAAAGATAACTCATTGAGAAAGTTGTTAATAAAGGGGGCAGAAAAATGGGGCTAGAAGGGAAAGGAGTTTACTGGCATGGAAGATGTTACAGGTCTGTTTATGGATGAAGAAAGATCTAGAGAAAAGATACTAGTGCAGGAGAGGGAATACTCTCTGAAGCAATGTACTGGAGAAGAAAAAAGGGCAAGAGATCTAGTGAACAAACTAAAAAGGATTAAGTGGGGATGTGATGGGGGATTCCCCTCTGTATGCTGTGAATACCATTGGGTAATAAAGAAACTGTCTTGGGCCTGCACAGAGCAGAATAGAGAGAGGTAGCTCCCAACTTCCTATGAGACACACCTTAAAGGTTCTACCACTTCCTGTTAGTGTTAGATGCTGGGAACTTATTTTTCAGCATATGGGCATTTGGGAATATTTAAAGTCCAAATCATAATAATGGGAATTATAGATTTAGTTTTCCTAATGAAAAATAGAATCTAATTTACCAAATGAAAATGAGAAGAGCAAAAGTTAAGTGAGAATTTTCATGAGGAAGAGGAATTTCCTTGATTATTGTATGCTTCCTTTTAAATCATGTGTTTAGAGAACAAGTTACAATATCGTGTACTAGTTTTTTTGTTGTCACCATTGTTAAAATACCTGACCAAAACAAGTGAAAAAAGACTTGCTTTGGCTCATGTTTTCAGAGAATTCGGCTCAAGGTTGCTCGTCCTATGCAGTTGGGCAGAACATCACTGCTGTTTATTCCATAGTGGTCAGGATGCAAAGAGGAAAAATAGGGCCAGAGGCCCGATAAAACATAGAGAGAGGCATGTCTCAAAGAGGTGTACTTCCTCTGGCTGTGCCCTACCTCCTAAAGTTTCTATAACCTCCCAAAATAATACCACTAGCTGGTAACCAAATTTCTCCACACTTCATGCATTAGCATGTACTTGCCTTTAGGTATCTCCGTCTTCTAACCAGTGGCTTTAAGAGTCCTACAAATTGGGTTCTCTCAAGGTTCTTTAATCTTAAAGCCTCCTAATCTTAAGAAAGTAATTTATTAAATCTCTTGTGCAAGTTTCCACATAATAAACTTAGCGGCTTTATTTAAAATTTTCTAATATAGAAAAATCAATTACCCTCCCCCATACAATTGGAATAAAAGCTAACAGCACTAACAGTAGTTACCTACCAGATTATAAACTAGATAGTGGTGGATTTGTTTTGTTTTGTTTTGATACAGGGTCTCTCTGTGTAGTCCAGACTGGGCTCAAACTCAGGGACCCGCCAACTTCTACCTCTAAAATGTTGGAATTAAAGGTGTGCACCGCCATGCCTGGAGATATCCCATTTTTGATAGAAAATAATCTGGGCTTTTGTGAGATACAAGATCCTCCCCATTTTTTCAGGGCCAGGTAAAGTTCCTTGTCCCTAAACTCATACTTTTTTTTTTTTTTTTAAGCATAGAGTTGAAGCCTGTTGCACCGTTTCTTTATTGGGCTGCTTCAAGCAAGAACTTTTGAATGACTGTTAAGCGCACTCATGTTTCAAGTGAGGAGAAAAGAAAAAAGAACACTGTCATGGTGGAATCAGGAATGCGTAGTTTGTTGCTGTGCAAGAGAATTTATTGACTTGATGCTTTCTGCTATTGCAATCAAGTTAAGTCCTGGAAATAGGGCTGGAGAGGAGGCTTGGAGGTTAAGAACACTTGCTGCTTCTTTTAGAGGATTCCCAGCTTTACATGACAGCTTACAGTTGTCTCTAACTCCAAGTCCAGGAGATCTGACACTTTCTTCTGGGTTCCTTAGGCACTGCATGCATGTGTTGTACAGACACACATGTAGGCAAAGCACCCATACATGTAAAGTAAAAATAACTCTTTAGAAAAAAAGGAAATGAGAGGAAAATATTGACTAAAACATGCATATATTTCTGTTTGGGGGTCATGAAGATGTTTTAGGGAACAGAGTATCATGTTTGTGGGTTCTTAGTCTGATAGCTTAAAAAAAACTGTAAGTGGACCTAGAAGGATACTTGAGGACAGCTTATTGATTTTTAGAGGGGTGGGGGGAAACAAACCAACAAAACCTGACAGGCAAACTGGAGATCTGTGCTGGTCCCCAGAGGAGGGAAATAAATAATTTCATTTAAATTTCAAGTTAGAGGTTGAGAAAGTAGGTAGGTTTAGCAATGGAGAGCCACAAGCAACTGCATGGCTGTAGAGGGACAGAGCAAGAGAATGCGAAGAATGTTCAGGATATCAGGCAAGGCAAGCAGCTTGTGGTTTTGGTCAGTGGCATGTTGAGCAGTGCAAGTCTGCTAGCTAGATCAAGGGAGGGATGTCTAAGTTTCAGTGACATTAAGGGGGGATAGTTGCTCTTCTCAGTATGTCTTCAGGTGTGTGTGTGTGTGTGTGTGTGTGTGTGTGTGTGTGTGTGTGTGTGTGTTTGTTTTAAGCTTGTGGAATAGACGGTTTTCCTGAGGGCAGGTTCCTAGGTGTTTGACAGGCTCATATGAATTAACTTCTGCAGGAGGGAACAATAGTGTATTTTGTAATTTGAGAATAATCTTTTGAGCATATTAGAGAATTATGTGTGTACTCAGGCCAGAGGTAGAACTCAGGTCCCATTCTTTATAACAAAAATCATGTAATGGAGTGACGAGGTTAAGGTAATTAAAGAAAAATAAGTTATAAGACAAATGTGATTATTACTTGTTAAGTTCAAAGTATTTAAAATTGCCATGGAAACGCTGCTGCGTGTGATTACAAGGGTGTTTCCCTAAAGGTTTAACTGGCCTGCTGCTTTAATGTAGGCGGTGTCACGCTGTTGTTTGGGTTCCCAATTGAATGGGAAGGAGATTTCTCTGCTTCCTGATAGGAGATTTAAGGTGGCCAGATGCCTCATGTTCCTGCCAAGTGGCTTCCCTTCCATAATGGACTATACTCTCTAACTTGGAGCCACACCCTTTCTTAAATTGTTCTTGTCAGGATTTTGTCACAGAAATGCCTTAAGTACCCAGGGTAATGGCTGGGAAGAACTTCTTCATGCTTCTCCTAATAAGTGTTAGCAAAGCCCAAGTACTACCTTGTCCTCGCTTTCCAAAGCCAGTTGGAGGTCTCGGGGGTGGAATGGAATTGGGTGTGGATGGGAGGGTCAACCCATTTTGATAACTTCTAACCAGCCACCTAATTCATCAGATAGATGTAAATACTTGCATATGTATCCTCTATGATATAATGCATTAATGATAATTTCTTAATTGTACATGTTATGACCTTCTAATAATACTAATAAAAATAAGGCATCCAAGTATTGTCTGGGTCAACTCTGCTTCTTTCAAATTACAGCAACAAATGGGTAGAACTAAATTATCTCAGCATTTAACCATAATTACATGGTAAAAGTAGCATGAGGTCACTCCTTGGAATTATTCCCAAGAATATACTAACAGCTAAGTATCCTTTCAGATTAGCACCAGGAAGCCTGTTTGATTTCTAAATAATAAATGTAGTTTAAGAGTATTTATTTAAGTAAGTGGACTGAGTTGGATCCTTGATTCAGTTGTATTCCTTAGCTCTGTCACCATAGGCAAATAGTTCTTATGCTTCAGTTTCTTTATCCACAAACACTGATATTTAAAGTCCTTTCTAGCCATTAAATGCCCGTGATTAGATTTTATACTTGCACTTACCGAGGAGATTAAGAATCTGGTTTGGAAAGGGAAAAGGGTAAGTCAGGCCAGAGTGAAAAAGAAAATGAACCCAACAGAGAATGCCAAGAAATCAAAGAGGAACCTGCAGAAGGAAGCTAACACTGTTGTGGAGAATTTCCGTGTTAAAAATACAAAGCATACACATAAAGACCAGTTCTGCTCTTGGCTTCTCTGTGCACTGATTATGTTCTGTGGTCTCAGGATAAAATGTCAGCTCCAGAGAGATGATTCAGTAGTCTCTTATTATCTGTGGTTTTATTTTCTGCAATTTGACTTCCCCACGGTCAGCCAAGGGCTGAGATATTAAATGGGAAAACTCCAGAAATAAACTATCTGTAAATTGAGTAGTGTGCTGACCTGTAGGGTAGTAGTTGGGAACATTCCTTTGTCTCAGATATCCATGCTGTATGTGCTGCCCACCCATTGAGCTATCTACCACTTAATAAGTTGACACAGTTTTACACTGCAGTGTTCAGGAAAATATATCCTGAGGATGCTAATTTATAGCACAGTTTAGTTTTTTTTTTTTTGAGGGAGGGTGGGGAATCACACTCATACATTTTGTGTGTGAGTACACATGTATGTGCATGTGATGGTCAGCGGACAATCTCAAGTATCACTCCTCAAAATTTTCCACCTTTTATGTGAAACATGGTCTCTCTCATCAATGTAGAATTTTGCCAAGTAGGCTAGACACAGCTCTGCTACAGCCAGCACCAGTTGGAGTTCTTTGCAAAGACCTTTGATCAGATGAAGCTAGGGTTCTTGACTTTGCTGCAAGAAAGAATTTTGGGATGAACCAGTATGAAAAGAGTGGAATTTATTAGGAGGAGAGATTAGCATGTGTTTAAGGGGGAAGGAGTATTAAAAAGAGAAGTATTCAGGGAAAGGATAATGTGGGTGTGGGATTCACAAGAGACAGTGAATCTTAAAATGTCTTGGCAGTAGCCATACCTCTTTTGGTTGCTTTCGAGCTACATTTCAAAAGGCTGCTAATGCAAGCTCCAGCTCCTCCCACCTTTGATAAATGAAATTACAGAATGTCTTTGGAGGTGCATTGGATAAGATTTCTGGGTCACAGATGATTATATAAGAGGCTAAAACTTTTTTTTAATAGTAAATGTAGTTTCTTGTGAAATTCACATGTGTGTGTGCATACGTGTGTACTTAGCCTTTAAGCATATTTATTGCAAAATATCTGTATATGAAAGGAATCTTTCGTCTCTATAGGTAATCTTCACAGTGTATGTTAATTTTGCTAACTTCCCATCTTTGTATCCCACTTCAGAATAGAAGTCTTCGATTGTTCTCTTTTTTAGTGAAATAGGAAGTAAAGTTGTTGACTCTGAGTGGAATGGGTGGGAGGTGGTTTAAGAGAATAAGATATGAGATAGTTGGCAAGGATAATGGGATAATGAATGGGCTCGACTCAGCATTAAAGATCCCTTAGTTTAGTAAACAGGAATTTCAAAGTTTGACCAGTCAACGTGATTCTTTATCTTTACCTTTCTACAGTAGCTTGAGGAAAGGTTGATTAAAAGCTGAATATAAGATCAGTGTTAAAATTTGACAGTGTCAAGGACAGTGAGCAATATTTGTGAGAAGTGATTATAATTTATGGAACCCGACATGTGTAAAGATGAAATGAAGAAGGGGGAATAAAAGATAGTAATATGTTAGTAATAGTCTCTATGGGGGTAGACAATTGCAGGACTAGGGTTTTGAGGGGAAACAGAACAAGCCTTCTGAATGAGATTCTTGAATTTCTGTGTAGGTGTGTGTGGGGGGTCGTGTTGTAGAATTGTTAACTACAATGGAAATAGCCATAAGAATGGGTATCTGAGGTAGGTAGAGGTGTAGTCAGTGTTAGAAAGAGAAGCTACAAAGAAAATTGTGGTAAGGATAGTTTGTATCAAAATTGAAGTCACTGTGAGCTTAATTTAGATTTGAGTTCAAAGATGCTTGAGTTGTCCAGATATACAACTTGTAATCCTACCTAAGGAAGCATCAGAATAATTAAGTTGTTAGACAAAAGTACATTATTGTTTAGATTTCTTTGTGTGTAGCAGTTATTGACTCCTTGGCATAATTGATTTCTTAGCTTTATGTGACAAAAGCAAACAGAAAATCTTTCTCCAGTCCGTAGGAGCCAGAGGAGAAAAGTCAGCCTAACAAGGTCTTTTAAATGTCTTTAGTGTGGTGGTTTGGTATTCAGAAGTGCTGGAGAAACTCCGGCAGCCAAATCAGAGCCATAAAGTAAGCCTAAACTAGGACAGCACAGTCATTATTCAGCTTTTCAGTTAAAAAAAAGTCTTCTTTAAAAGGCGGTATCCCTTGGTTCTTCACCAGAGTACTTTATTGGGACTTCATTTGGATGCAAGGCTGTATCAAAGTAATTATAAAAACAAGAATTGCATATTTAGAAGTGACTTGAAAAAAACTTGTAATGTTTTATAATAGTTTATTCTGAATTAGATATAAAGTATCTGGATGAAAATAGTTTGAATAGGTATATTTATGAGCTAGCACATATTATAGTAGATTACTGGGAGTAACAAACATAATTTGAGTTATACTTCATAGTATGGAACATTGAATTTTGATGCTAATTCTAGATAGCTCTTAGAATATTTTCCTTATTCTGAGGTAAATAAAATAAGCTAACTTGAAATACCTTACAAAGTTAAAAAGAAATGCCTAAAAGAAGTTGAAAAGCTGTCTTGAATTTAATGTGACAAAAGATTAATTTAGGGCACAACACTAATGGGGGGATTCATTTCATAGAAGCTGTGGTATGAATGAATGCCTTTGAAAGGAAGAAAGAATGATTAAGTCAGGAACAAAGAAATTAGATTCAACTAGTAATCTGGAATGAGAAGACGTGCTAGAGAGAGCAAGAACAAGGGAGTGATGCTAAGATGCGTGCTTTGATGATACAGTATTTTCAGTTTTTTGTATTTACATGTGTATGTGTGTCTGTGAGTGGGCATGAGACACAGCTTCCGAAGGAAGTCAGGGCAACTTGCTGGAGTCAGTTCTCTCCTTCCATCACGTGGGTTCTGGGGATCAAACTCAGGTGGTCAGGTTTGGTGCCAAAGCACCTTTATCTGCAGAGCCAGCTTACCAGCCCAATATTCTTATTCTTATTTCTAACTTGTAGATGTTTTCAGGAGGAAGAGACCTGGTCAGTTGTCCTCATCAGCCATGAAACCCAATGTGGACAAGGTCTACAGAACCGCCATATTCGGGCTGCTCATGCGTACTTCAGATTTGCCAGGGCATACATTCCGTTTTCAGATGTTTTCAGAGTGGTTTTATTAATCACATTTTTTAGATTGTCTCTGTCCTTTTCCCCTAGTGTATTTGCAAGGTTAGAGTAGGAAGCTGTATGATCTTATATCAAAATGAGATGTCTGGGGCCACTATGTCCTAATAAATTTACTTATTAACTTTAAACAAATAATTATGCCTTGTAATAGAAAGAAAATGATATTTAGAGTGAAAATACTGGGTGAATTTCTCAATTTCAGAAACATGCTGTCCACATTTGTAAAATGCCATATTTGAAAAGACTTGTTAGTGACTTGTAGTAATCTATGCAAAGCTTTGTAAATTCTAAAGCACTGTACTCAACCAGCAGTTAAGTGCTTTTCATGTGCACAGTTTCAGAGGAAGTTAATTTTGTCATCTCTTCTGGATTTAGTGTTTGTTTTTGAGTTCTATAAGTATATAAATTACAAAAAATTAAACTAATTGAAGACTTATGTAACAGCAAATAATATTCACTGATCTAATGTTTTTGGATTTAGAATAACTAGACCAACTTCGTAATTGATATTTGTTTCTGCAAAATTGACCTCTGAGCTGGATTTGGTAGGGCACACTGATCCAAAAGTATGGGAATGCTGATGCAGGAGGATTGTGAGATCCAGTTTCCAACATCTTTCAGTCAGTCAACTAGTGTGTAAAACATAAATTGACACCAGTGTCTTGGATTTAAAGTGGTATTAGGTTAAATTTAATACATTGAGCATAGGTAGACATTAAGAAATGCCAAGATAATATTTGTCATCTTACTGTATTTTGAGAAGAAAAAAAAACCTAGTTTTTGTTCTTTTTTTTTTTTTTTTGTTTTTGTTTTTGTTCATAATGAAGAAAAGACCTCATAAGTTTAAGGGCTTACCACTGTAAGACTTTTGAATGAATTGACTTTAGTCTGGTGTTTCCATGACTTTCTCTTCAAGTTTCATAATTTGTGAAATGGCTCACAAAACTCAGAACACTTAAATATTACTTGATGCTGATGCATGCAGGTAAACAGCCATATGAAAAGGCACATAAAATGAGGTTTGGAGAGGCTCAGCGTGCAAGTGAGACCCTTGGTGCCTGTGGCACATGGCCCTCTAAACATATTGTTCAAGTTATTCATAGATGTTCCACGACATAAGCACCACTGATTAAATCATTGGTTATTGAAATCACTATCTAGCCCCCTTTCACCTAAGAATGCTGAAAGTTTCAACCTCGTCTTAACTACCCCCAGCTCCAAGTCACCTTATTAGCAACAAGCTAAGTACTTTAGAGCTGCATAGAAAACACCTCTAACAATTCCTGGACCCAAGTGGTTCTTCTGCCTCTGTCTCCAAAGTAGCTGCCCTGAAAGGAATGTTTCATTTTTAGTTTTTAATTTCAACAACAATATTAAATGCACCACAGTGTTGTCATACAGCTGAACAGCTGATTGGGTAGTTTGATTAAAGTTCTATATTAATACAATATATATTACAAATATAGCTAATATTTCTCAGCTTATAGCCTAATGTCTGTTAGCTTATGTTTCAATAGACACGATATTTAGAACCACTTTTTTGTGAGCCATTAAAGATGTGTTGAACATTTATTTATTCTCAGTAATAAATGTCTTTAACAAAAAACAGTTGTTCCTTGAAAAAACTATGTTAACTACCAGTAAAGTTGACTGGAGTTTTTCCATTCTGTCACTAGCCCTGTGCTTTGACTGGAATTCTAAAAGGGAAGGTGGAATAAGGTTGAAATTTATTCACTTTGTAATTTACAAGTAAAGAGAAAATGAATGAGGGGAGTCATCGAACATTAAGCTATATTGTTATTATAGTTACTCTTACAGAAATAATACTTTCATAGTATATGGAAGGCGAACCGTTTACAGTGTTCCTGAGAAGAATTGGGAGGAACCCTTGAAAATCTGTTTCTCATAAAATTTACTGTTTATCTCTTGGGTGCTGTAAAGGTGTTACTCTTTTTAAATAAGTTGTTGTCAGTTATAGGCTCACATAATATGTAATTTTGATAAATTTTGTATCTTCAGAAGATAAAGGGAACTTTTAATGGTTAGTGATTAGTTGCTTTTTCAAAGAACTCTGAATTATGAAGAAAGCATTTTGAAGTTGAAGTTGAACGGCATCTATTATCTGTGTCACCTACAAATACTGTATCATTTATTGGCAACAAATAAAAGACAAAATTTAAAAAGTTAAAAGATTATAATTGACCTGATTTACACGGCAACACTTGATTCCATAAATCACAAGGAGCATGCTGGTCCTGCAGACAGAGAAGGGCTGAGAAAGCAAAACAAGAGCAAAGGCAATTTGAAAGTTTAAATGTTACTTTCCTGGTGGGAGTGCTAAAGCGCTTGTGCAGGTTTTAACTGGCATGCTCTTAGGGGCTTGGTTATTACTATTTGTCTCGGTTTCTCCCTCTCCTGACTTCTCAGGCCAGATGGGTAACTTAGTTTGGGCGTGGTGGGCAGGGATCTTCAGCTCCAGCAGATAAATCCATTTCTGTTTGGTCTGTTGGGAGCTAGTAGAGGAGCTTAGGCCAAAACAATGACTGCCAAGTTCTGTTTATTTCAAAGTCCATAAAGTTTTCTTCAGTGTTCTCCAGAGAAAGAACCAACAGGACACAAAATATATATTTACAAAGAAAGGGTTGTTGTTTGTTTTTCTTTTTTTGCTTTATTAACTTTTCCTTTTCCTCTGAAGATGGGTGAAATTCTACTACTGACAGAACCTGGACTACACAGGCAGTTAGGAACTGGGAACACAAGACTGTTGATAGTGAGAATAAGATGGTTTCACAGTAAGTGGATCAGAAAAGTGCAGCAGAAAGGAAAAAAGTGAGAACTTTTTTTTTTTCCTCTATGAGCTAAGGTCATAGAAAGTGACAGAAGTCAAGGTGTGAGACGAAAGGGTAACATCTTCCCTTCAGAAATTAGGAGCAAGCTATGAGCTTGTCTGTTATTCCTCTAGCCTGATGGCTTTATCCTCCCAAAGGACAATCTCCCTCTCCTTTGGCTGCTCCATTTCTTTGGTTTTCTGAGCCTATCTTTACAGTTGTTTCCTCTTTCTAGTTCTAGACACAGGGTGGGTGCCATTATTAGTCTTAGAGATTTGCTACTTCACTTTACAAGCCCAGCGCTAGCACTCTGTGTACGGAGTGATAACTACACTCTAGAGAGATTGCTTTAAAATAATTGGCTTATGTGGTTATGGTGACTTGGCAAGACAAATCTACAGTGGTATATTATTTGTGTTTTAATAAATAAAGCTTGCCTGAAGATCAGAGGGCAGAAAGCAGTCATACTAGTCAGCCGTTCATTCCAGGGAGTGGTGGCACACACCTTTAATCCCAACACCCTGGGCTACAGAAGATTGACTCTGTCTAAAACAGAAATAGAGCTCACACAGAGGTGACCCCAGCACTTGGGATCACACATCTTTAATCCCAGAACTAGGGAGGTGAGGACAGGAGCCTTATGTCTGGGCAGAGAGAGGAATATAAAGGGAAGAGACAGGAACTCAGTGAAGTAAGGGTCTTCAGGATTCCTAGAGACAGGATCTTGCCCATTTTGGTCTGAGGCAGAGGTAAGAGCCAGTGGCTAGCTTTGCTTTTCTGATCTTCAGGTTGAACCTCAGTACCCATCTCTGGGTTTTTATTATTCGTGCTACAAAAATCTGCAAAGGGTAATCCAGGAAGAGCTACAGTTGCAGACCAAAGGTGGTCCTCTATCTAGCATTTGTGCTTCTGGTTTAGGAAACGGTGGGCAAAGCCGGGGTTTCCTTTTATACTTTATATTTATTTCTCTGTACAAATATCGGAAAGTGGTTAAAATATTTGTGGATATAATTTTAACCTGTTCAGCCTGTTCTTGCTTTCCTTTTCTAGGATCAGTTCGATAGCTTAGACAAGCATACGCAATGGGGAATTGACTTCTTGGAAAGATACGCTAAGTTTGTTAAAGAGAGGATTGAAATTGAACAGAATTATGCGAAACAGTTGAGGTAAGTTAACTTATTTTTCACTTTGTACAAATGAAGTTACATGTTTAAGCAGCTTAATATTAATAAAAATAATATGGTACAGGTTAAACCTTGTGTTTTTTATCCAAATTGGTTTGAAGTAGAGAATTAATAGTTTAGTTAAATCATAGCCTTATACCCTTGGAGAATATTGAGTAAAATCAACTTTAATTGCAGAAAAGCGTTTAAAATCCTTAAATCTCAGAGCAAAGGGAGACCCTGTCCAGGCACTCAGAGCCTGCTGTCTTCTTTAGTGCCTCTCCACCTTCAAGCCTCTGAATAAAATGGTTCAGGGACAAAATAAACAAGGCCTGGGTATTCAGTGCTTTCCACTCGCACTCTTCCCTCAGAGCTACTGTGTGAAATGCACTGAACTTGAGAATTTCCAGGTCTTGGAAATAGAGTTTATACTGAACTGAGAGTCTATGTTAAATTATTTATTGTCAGAATATTTAATGGGGAGTTTTAAAAATCTTAAATTTGGTGGAACTAATCTTATTTGTTCAGATAGCACAGTTATCATTGTTTATCACAGTTTTTCTAGTAGTCTTACTGGAACTTGATAAAAGTAATGCTTGAAATTTGAAGACCAATCTATAAAAGTTTTAGCTAGGAGTTAGGGTTCTTTAGAGAACAAAATTCCAATTTACATAGGCACACGTGGTTGAGAAATGGGGCACCCTCCTTTCTACTCCTTGCCTCTAAGTTTCCATTGCACTCTGCATCTTAGCCAGGCACTCTTCTCTGTTACACCTTAGAGAGGAGAGGGAGGGAGTGCAGAGGGAGGAAGAATAGAAGTCTCTCTACCACCTCTTGTTTGTTTTGATGTTTATCAAGACAGAATCTCACTTTGTAGCTCTGGCTGTCCTCCAACTCACAGAGATCTGTCTGCTTCTGCTTCCTAAGTGCTGGGTTTAAAAGCATGTGCCACCATTCTTCCACCTTCTTTTTTCTATTTCTTCTAATAAGAACTCCTTTTGTCATTTTGACTTGGCTTAAGTAATTTGCCTATTTTGTATAATTTATTGAAATGATAACTGATTTGACTTATAGTTAATGGTAGAAAAGATAGCTAAAGATAGTAGACCCAGAAAGAAGAGGAAATATTTGGGATAAGTCAGTTATATCCTTGTGGTCAACTCACTATGAGTATGGGATGACAAAGGTCTAGTATAATGAGTGAATGTTTAGCAAAACTCTTTTTTGTTTTTTTCAATTATTCTATTTATGAAAACATTGATATTGTCCCAGTTTCCTGATCTATTCTCTTCTGGTTTTTCTTAAGGCTCTTTTCATCTAAGACTACAAATAGGGAGCTTGTTAGTATTTTTCTGATAACAGTGATGATACCTTATCTGTTCATAATTATGGTCTGGGATTCTTAAACATGAAGGACCTCTGAGAGGGTAACATGAAAAGTTTGGTCATGTGCAAATTAAATGTCTACCATCTAATTATTAAAAAGTATACTTATTTTTATTATGTTTATGGGTTTTTGGCATACATTTATATTTGTGCACCATGTGTGTGCCTGGTGCCCAGGGAAGCCAGAGGGCATTAGATATGGAACTGGGATTACACACAGCTGTCAGTGCTGTCCATGTTGGTGCTGGGAGCTGAACCTGGCTTTCTGAAGAACAGCTGGTGCTCTTAACCACTGGACTCTTCAGCTCTCTCATCTAATTTCGAATTTGTTCTCAATTCTAACAAAAACTTATGGTCTCAAGTTTCCGGTACAAGTGAAGTGAAGACATAACAGAAAATGACAAATGATAAAAGGTTAAAAATACAAACCAGATGAAACATAGAAACAAACAGAATTTACTACTGAAGCCCCCCAAGAATATTACCACTATGTTACAATGTAACAACAAAATGAGAATGGATAGGAAAATGGATAGGGCGTTTGACAAGGTCTCTAGGTATAATGCATATGCTTTAATTCAGCATTTTAATTTCTAAACTATTTTGTAGAAAATACACAAACATTTCTGCACAAAATTATTCATTGCAGAAAAAATAGAATTCCCTTCTAGAAATACGTACCAACATATGAATGATGAAAAATACCTTTGTATAACCAGTTTAAAGAACCAGCTTATTTAAACTTAGACTGTATTCAGTCCATCAGTACAAAAGGCAGGTTGTAGAACTCAATAGTAAATCTTATTTGCTTGTTTGAATTTGTATGCATAATTAGGTAAAAATTTGTGAAATTTGTATTCTGAAGAGCTTGAGGATTCCAGGAGTGCCTGGTTGTTGCTGTTGTGGACAAGGGAAGGGTGTTTTTACTTTGTGCACCTTTGTGTTACATTATTTCCAGGGACTTTGTACTAGATTGATAATTTAAAACTCTAAGCAAAGTGATGGTGTAGTTGGAAAGAGTGCTGTTACAAGTTGCAAAGTGAAAAATCTGATAATTTATAAGATAAAACTTAAGCACTCTAGATTTGTCATGTCTACGTGGTGTGAGGGTTTGCCTCTTGAAAGGACTGTCACACACTTAGGGAATTTGTCACATTTCCATGGTGGCTCTCAGTAGCGGGGTTATTTTGTTAGATGATGTTGAGGTGTCCTGGAACTCTCTGTGTAGACTTGGCTGTCCTCCAACTCAGGTATCTGCTCACCTCTGGTTCTGGAGTATTGGGATTAACAGAGTATACCACCTCGCCTATCTGTTCATGAGTTTTGATAGTTTAAATTTAACTGGATTTTGGTGTTGGCTATTGATTTATTTGGGGGGGTTGGTACAAGTATAAGTATAGAAAATGAATGATGCAAAATGGTGGTAACATAGTACTAATTTACTGTTTTGTATTTACAGAGACAACCAACTGAAACCAGGCTCTGTGTATCAAATGCAGTGGTTTATGCTTGCTATGCAGACACTTTGCCACTAAGTTGATCTCTAGTCCAATTGTTATTTTAATAAACTTGTATATATTAATGGCAGGGATTAATTAAGATTTCTAAGTAAGTTGTATATGCACAATAAGTATATATTATTTTCTCTTCTAGTAAAAATAATTATAGTATTGTGTTCTATCACAGAAGTGTGGCTGTATAAAATTATATCCTCCGGCATCCACATTAGAACACCCAAATGGATAGTGTGAGATATGGGAGCAAACTATTCTGGAAGGCAGGGAGCCTATAAGCTAGTTTTCTTTTAGAGCAGAAATCTCTTGACTTCCTTTTTAATCAGTATTGTGTGCATTTGTATTCCCATGCCAAGTTGGATAATTTAGCTGAGTATGAATGAATGAATGAATGTTATTTCCATCCAGCTTAGACTCTTATGACCTTTGATGTACTGCTTTCTACCTGTACTGAAGTTTGGTATCATGTACCATGTTTTAAGGTTATTAGTTTATGTTAGCCTGTTTTTAGGGTAAGCTTATATATTTTCCATTCTTTATCAGAATCTGCCATTAACTTGTCACTCATTTTAAACTGAGAACCAAGGGAACCCATTTTTATAATGACTTCCTGAAAGTAAAAATTAATTTTATTATTTTTTTCTTTTTTTTGGTCTGCTGTTCTTTAACTCATGTCTGCTTTATTGCCCTATAGGCTTTCTCCCTTTCTTTCTAGACAAGATTTTGCTATGTGACCCAGGGGGATTTCTGGTATGTGTCACTATACCCAGCTAGATCTATATTGCCTGGATAGAATTGATCTGGTGGAAACACAGTTATTGTTAGTCTCTTGCCACTCACTTTGCCTCAGTACATATCTCTACCTGAATTTAATCACTGAATAACTTTATTACTAAATAATTTCTGTTTCTAAATTCTAGAGTATAATCTCTGCACTGAAATATAAAATCCACAAATGGAGGGGTTTGTTTGTTCTGTTATGTTTCTTTCTATTTCCTTGAACAGTGCTTGGCAAGAACAAGAACAAGCAATTTTTAAAACTATATTTACTTAATTCTTTCTGTAACATTTAATATGTCAGCACTATTTTCCATGCTTTAACATGTTTTCCTTTAGAAATAATTGAAATTTCAGTACTATTTTATAGATTTGGAAATGAAGATAGAAAAGTTAAGGCAGCAGCCTGGTCTACAAGAGCTAGTTCCAGGACAGGCTCCAAAGCCACAGAAGAAACCCTGTCTCAAAAAACTAAAAAAAGAAAAGTTAAGGCAGAACTAGTTGTATTTATCTGTTGCTTCTGATTGTGGGCTCTTGGGTATTGCATTATATTGTATTTCACCATTAAGAGATTTACTAATTCTCTGTTGATCCCCCTACCCCATAGTCAATGCATGGTACATCTTATGTCTGTAAAGACTTTGCTGTACCCATTAATAACTTATCCCCAAACTGAGTAACATATCCTTTCCAACTAACTGACCCATGTAAATATAGTACAGTAACAATTGTAGAAATTTGATGAAAATATAAATTAGATATCCTAGTATGATGGCACCTCGGGGAGAGAGGAAGTGAAGCATTGTAAGCCTTCCAGGGCTGCACAGTGAGACCCTGTATCAAAGGGAAAAAAGAAGTTATATAATTTATAGGGTTAGTTTTGGCTGTGTATTTTTCCATAAAGTTAAGGTTAAAAAAGGGAGTGGGAGCTAACAGTTTAGAGGTTTTCTCATTAATGAAGCTTCTTTAAAACCAGCAGCATTTATTTCAAGAAGCCCGAATGTCTGAGGGACAGACTTGGGGTGCCTCTGTTACTTAAAGTATTTAACCTCATTTAGAGAGTGCTTTTAAGATTTGAGTAGATACTGTTTAATTTGTTTCTGTAACCTGTTATAAATTACAGATGGCATGTTGCTTTAGTTTTCTCCGATTTCCCCCTAATATTATCCTCAGTTCTATTTTCTCTTGATGCTTTATCAGAAGAAAAAAGTACAATACTTGGAGAACTTTTCTTCAGTATTATGTAACTGCATCTTAATGTATATAGTTGGACCTCACTTGGCTATCATTAGTATAGCTGGCTTTTGTTTTGCTGTGGCTTTTTTTTTTTTTAATCATTGCTTTCTGTTTCCATTCTTGCATTTTTTTTCTGTGCCTTGGAGCTCTATTTAATCTTTCTTTTTTCTGTTATACCTAAATTGATGGCTGTTCAGTTTAATTAACTAGTTACTAAACTAGTTCGATTTTAACAACTGGATTATTTTCAGTGTGATTAAACTGCTGTCCCATTTAATGTTCTCAAGAGTTTGATGATTTCCATAACCATTGTGTTTCTAGTGCTTAAGAGTTACCTGTCTTACAGTAGACTTCTGCCTTAAATTTTTGTGGGATGATTTAGTAAACTCACTTTTCTAATGAAGTCAGGCATAACAACATCCCTAAGAACTGCAAGGCGTTTTCCTATCATATGAAAGCATTTTCTTAGGTTTTGTGATCTAAATATAGCTTAATATGCAAAGCATAAAACCTTTTAAGAAAGAGAATAAGTTCAAACCTGTTGGGTTGAATGTCTTCATGGTGGAATTCCTACTGTTTAAGGACCTCATTGTTTAAACCCTAAACTGAAAAATGTTTGGTTGTTCATAATATCAGTTGTGTATACTTTATTCAGCCTTTCTCCCATTTCTGGGAATGAGCTCAGTGCCTCATGTCTGTTAGACACTGAAGCACTGAGTCTGATAGCTCCCATTTGGTTGGTCTTTTGAATCTAACATCTAAAAGGAAAACAAATGGTCAAATTTCTTAGCAGAATTTATCTGAAAAACATAATACTTACGTCTGTGGTGTCAGTTTGTTCTCGGTCTAAATTGAACAGATAAGTTTTTTTCCCTCTTCTATTTTAAACATACTTGAAAAGTATTCTTCTAAAAGATCTACCATTTCCTAAAAAGCCTCATTGTTATGCTTATCACACAGCAATAATGATGCATTGCTAACATTCTTTGAGTGTATATGGAATTGATACACTAACATGTGGTAGGTCACATTCATCTATATGTGTAGTATAGTCTTGGCATGTTGAAAATAAATTGAAACTAGGGGCTAGTGTGTAAAAGATGAGAGACCATCTTGTAGATCATATGGAGCTTGTTTGATTTTTTTTTTCTTTCCCTGGGTTTTTCAGGTATCAATATTTAAAGCTTCTTTTTGTCACTTGTCTACTCAGCATCTGTTACTAGTATGGGTATAAATGTATAAATGTTGAAACTGAAAGTGTATTATATTCAGATATTCTAGCATTATATAGTAATGAGTGGGATCATAGCCTATTTTTAGCTTTAAAAATTGAAGCAAAGTAATAAAATTTACCATGTTAACTATTTAAAAGGTATAGTTTATTGATATTAAGTACATTCACATGGTTGTATAGCTATCACCATCATCCATCTCCATAACTCTTCATCATTCAGAACAGAAATACTCTACCTATTAAATAATAGCTCATCAATTCAACCTCCTTTGACCCTTAGAAATACTTTTCTTTGTAAATGGAGACTGCATATTTGTTTCCCAGCTGCCCAGACCTGAATAATTACATAGAAACTATATTAATTACAACACTGCTTAGCCAATGACTCAGGCATATTTTTAGCTAGCTCTTACACCGTAAATTAACTGATTTCTATTAATCTATGTATCACCACAAGACTGTGGCTTACCAGTAATGTTCTTTCTCCTTTAACAGCTACATGGCATCTCCCTTACTCTGCCTACTCTCTCTCTATATATATATCTCCTATATATATAATATAATATAGCCTGGCTATATTCTGCCCTGCCATCAGCCAAAATAGCTTTATTCATTAACCAATAAAAGCAACTCACATACAGAAGGACATCCCACATCATTTCCCCTTTTCTGTTTAAGTAAAAAGGAAGGTTTTAACTTTAATATAGTAAAATTACATATAACAAAACAGGTATCAAGCAAGAATTACAGTGACACTATTTCTTTGTGAGTCTAAAGTTTTGTATCTAATTTATCTTTTATCATAACTAAGGAAAACTATGACTGACTGTTCACCTTTTCAAAGACTCCAGAAGGAAATAATATTACCTTAGTTAACAGGAAGTGCATTGTAAGCAACTTCCAAAACTCTAGATATGACAGGCATCTCACTGCCTGGAAAGTCACCCAAAGTTCTTCTGTAATATTGGGACATCCATTCAGCCTAAGGCCCATAGTATCTGACATGCTTTTCTCTTAAGCAGGAAATTTGAAAGACTGTTTTGCCTCTACTGTCAGTTTGTCAGTCACTTTCTTCTGTATCCTGCAGAATATCTGGCAGACTTTTTCATGAAGCAGGAACCATGAGGGACTGTCTTACCTTCTTTAGACAAGTGTAACAGTTATTTTTTTGTGACCCTGCATGTCCAGTTCATACAGCATACCATCTAGCAGTCCAAGCAAGAACAATTTCTTGTCCAAATGGCTAGCCTGGTCACATTGAAGACAAATTTCCTTAACAAATTTTTTCAATGCCATCAACATTTCTGAAGTAATTGGTGCTGCCAGAAGCAGACATGTCTCACTGTCAAGAAAAGTCTAAATTCTTAAAACATTTTAAATGCTATATTCTGTTGGTCTTTGAAAGATTTAAAGAATACCTATTCATCTGAAATATATCTCTGTACATCTAGAAAACCTAACTAACATGACTACAGGTTTGGCTATTATAAATTACTATCTATTAATCTGTAATTTATTATACATTAAATTTTTAAATGAACTGTATGAACATCATACCTTAAACTAGAGCAGAAATATACACAGTGTAACAAAATCGACCTTAAATTTGTATCAGTAGAACAATATCCATACCAATACAAAGTATTCATTTCTATATCATATCCCTCTTTAAATGAAAATAAACATTTTGGGAATTTGGGTGTTTTCTCCAAATTGCTACCTGCTGTTTGCTGGGCTAAGTATTTTTAGGGTTCATGGAGAACTTTTGGGGGTATTGTTCCATGAAACCACATTAGCCTGGAAGGAATCCATAGGTTCTCGTCTTCTATGGAAACAAAAGCAGAACCTCTTTTCCAAAGTAACATATCCTTAGATTTAAGTTTTGAAGGCAAGATACCTTTATGTTGGTTTAACTTGACAGATCCCAGAATCAAATTTCTTTCTCGTGAATCCATGCCCCAGACTGTGGGTGCCATTTTGTAAACAGAGACTGTACTCTAGTTTTGCCCAGACCCAAATAATCACACAGAAACTATATTAATTCCAACACTGTTTGGCTAATGGTTCATACATATTTTTAGTTATCACTTACACCATAAATAAACCCATTTTTCTTAATCTATATATCACCATGAGGTGTGTCTTACCGGGTAAGATTCTGACATCTGTCTCCTTCAGCAGCTACATGGTGTTTCTCTGACTCTGCCTACTCACTCCTTATATCTCTGTTCAGATTTCCTGCCTGTCTTTACTCTGTTAAATCATGGACCCAAACATCTTTATTCATTAACCAATCAAAACATCACCTATACAGCAGGACATCCCACATCACTTTCCTATTTGTATTTCTATGAATTTGTATACTCTTTGTACCTTATAGACATATTTGCCACTTTGTATATAGTTTATTTCATTTATGATAATGTTCTTAGTGATACATGTAGCATATGTATGTTAATAGCATTCATGTTGTATGTAATACTTTAAAAAAATCTCCAACATAATTTCTTTCCTTTTTCTTTTTTCTTTCAAAATAGAGATTAAAGGAAAATGAGGCACAGAAGGATGGACTAGAAAAGAAATAGAAATAGAAGCTTTTAATTAGTTTATAACCATCAACTAGTATAGAGAATGCACTGTACAAAACACTTAATATTCTAAATGGAGTGTTCCTTAGCTAGGCTGGAGTTCAGTCTCTGATATTTAGAATTTAGGCTGTAGTTCTTATTTTTGGATGGACTGTGGAGTGGTACAGACCTTACTTTTAATTAAATTTGAACTGAACTATGGCCACTTGACTCGGGTAGAAGTAGATGAATGTTTGGTTTCATGTGTTACGCATAGAAAGCTTCACCCCCTCTTGATTCAGTGCCAAGTAGGTTGTGCTTGTCCAACTCCTTGATGTGGGCTGCATTATTTTTTTTTCTACATTCCATTTCTTCAGTATCTGACTAGAACACCCTACCAAGTTCTTTTGCATCTCTCTGTCATGTTTGCAGTTTTCATCCCTGGCTTCGACTCTTACGTGGTTACTGAGGAACAGTGGCTTGCTGACTGCCAGAGGCTGCTTGGAGGAGGTGCTGGCTCTTGTCCAGCCAGGAAGGAGATGTTTTTGCTACCTTAGCTATAACATCTCCATCTTCTTCCTTTTTAAGATGAATGCTGTTATTTTATTTGCTTACTTGTTGAGAATTTGGATTGTTTTGTCCCTTGATTATTGTGAAAAAGGTTGTTTTGGATGTGGTAGTTCAAATAATCTCTTTAGGACTTTCAGGTTGGTTTTTGCATGTTCAGAAACAATAGTGGAATCATGTATTAATTATGTGGAAAATTTTTTACTTCAAAAACTTAGTTGAGAGTTTCACATTCACCCTTTCAGAATCTTCCTGGATCAACCTCCTGCTTCCTATCCACACACTCTTTGCCTTTCTTTCCCCCTTTTAAATCCTATTAGATCAATTTGTGCTGCCCAATTTCACAGATGTGTGCTATCCACCGAGTATTGTTGACTTACTGCTAGGGGCTAACACTTTTGAATAAACTGTCAAAAGCTAGCAGTAGGATTGTATGCCCAACTCCCCTTTCTGCTAGGATTTGGACTGACTTGGGCTTGCACAAGTTTGTATATGCTGTCCCAACCACTGTGCATCCATATGTGCAGCTTTTTTCTGTGTCCAGAAGACAGTGTTTTTCCTTATCAGTTTTCTTAGCTGTGAGTGTGTGAATATGTTGTATGTAGTCTGTATGTTCTCTTTTAAAGGCTGAGCATTCTTTGATCTATTTTCTATTCCTTGGCCAGTTCAGGGTCTTTATGATAATCACTATCTAATAGAAATAGGAGTTTTACAGATGAGAGTTAAGAGATGTAGTTGATCTATAAGTATAGCAATAAACCATTAGGAGTTGGTTTAATACTGTGTTCGTTTAGCAACATAATAGTAGGTTCTTCCTGAAGCCTATGTTCTTAGCTAGATGATGGTACCAGGTTTTAGTTTCATGGGGCTTAAATCCAGTCAGAAATTGTTAGGTTACTCCCATGGTGTTCATGCTGTTATTGTACCAGTGGGCTTATCGTGCCAGGTCAGTCGTAGTTTGCAGGGTTTGTAACTGGCTATCTTTGATGGTTACTTTTCCCCCCAGTAGCTTGCACAGCACATTCAGCACTGTGAAAGCTAGCTAATAGAGATGAAGCCTCCAGGTGCATATCAGCCTGATTTTACTATGTTTTTAACTTAAGTATGTGGTGTCTTCAACAATAGGGTATTGCCATCAAGTTATAGAGGGTAACCAAGAGAATCAGTGGAAATAGTCTGTAATGTTTGGAGGCTTATGAGAACTTACTGACCAAGCACACTAGACATGAGTATCATAAAAAAGGTTGATGTGTGTTTTTCTAGAGTTTATATTTTGCTGTAATGGGCATTTTAATTTGGTGGAAAATGCCAGCACTGTGGACTTTGCTATAGTTTTTCCAGTAGCAGAATTGGCTTCAATTGAGTCCATTGTGTATAGTATCTGGGGTCGTCTTCCTATCTTCTTATCTGTTCTCTTTCTTCAGTAATTAGATTTCAGATTAGTGCTATTCTGATGTATTTCAGCAATGTAATAACTTTGAAAGTTAACCTGTTAGATTCAAGTGTTAGAAGCTTAGTTTAGATTGAGTTAAGCAAACAAAGGATCATGGGTCATGTGACTGAATTATCTGTTGATCTAGATACACAGAGAAGCATGTAGTAAATTAGTAAGGTCTGTTGAAAGCTTCAGCCATCTAATAGTGTCTATCTAGCAGTGGGATTGCAGGTGTGCCCTGGTGCACACAGCTCTTTCTATGTGAGAGCTTGAGATGGAACTCTGGTCCTCATGCTTCAGAGAAGCACTTTAGGATTTAGCCATCTCAAGAGTGCTATACTTTTAGGACATTTTTATCATCACAAAAATAAACTTTGTACCCATCCCCAGTAATTTCCTCCTCTTCCTGGTTTGGTCAACTGCTAATCTATTTTTGTCTCTCTGGATTTGCTTATTCTACTTAACTCTTAGGTTTGTGTCATCTCATCCTCATAGCTTCTTTTTTCGGGTTCTCTTTCAGAATGACTATAGGTTTTGCACAATTACTAGTTTGATAGTTATTACTCTTTTTTTCCCCTGCCATTCTAATATTTGAAATGATGAGTAGCACTTAATATCTTTGTTGGTATTTAGGTGAATTGTGAAATTAGGTATTATTGGAGGAAGGTGGCTTGTTCTTCCCGGCCTCCTGGCTAGCTCAGACCCGAAATAATCACCAGAAACCATATTACTTAAATCACTTCTTGGCCCATTAGCTTTATTACATCTTAATTTAACCCATTTTTATTAATCTGTATATCGCCACGTGGCTGTGGCTTACCAGCTAAAGTTTCCATGTCTGTCTCCGGCAGGGCTACTTGGTATCTCTCTGATTCTGCCCTTTTTTTCTCCCAGCCTTCCATTTATTTTTCCCTGCCTACCTCTTTTTGCCCTGCTCTGCTGTGGGCTCAAAGCAGTCCTTTATTAACCAGTGATATATTTCCAGCATACAGAGGGGAATCCCATATCAAGGTACTATAGTGAGTTTGGGCTATGCTTCTAGTACTTAACCATTGGTTAAGAGTAGTTAGTGTTTATTAATATGACTTAGGAGGTTTTCCCTGTGCTCCTCATTTATCCTTTCTACCTCAGTGCTCGCCATTGTCTGGTTCATTTTCGGTGTGCCAGCAAGGTAGAGCCCACTTAGAGTTCTTCTTGAATTTCTTTTCTTGCTTCCTGCTTCTTGCTCATTGTATTTTCTCTATTAGAATTCCCTCAAGTCTTTCCAGTTTCCGAATTCCTTTCTACCTCTTTAGGCATAGTCAGAAAATTGGAAATTTTAGCCTTTTTCTTTTCAGAAAGCTCTTTTAAGAGCTATCTAGTCTCTTCGTGTGATATTACTTAGAAATATCTATATTTCATAAGTCTAGATCAGTGATCTTACCTGTTAAAATGTTTGTCTGTGCTCCTGTATAGTTGCTTAGAGATTTGTGTGTGTGTGTGTGTGTGTAAAAAATATAGTGATAGTTAATTTCACTTGTCAACTTGACACAATCTAGAATTACCTGGGAAGTGAGTCTCAATGAGAGGTTATTTAGTTCTGGTTGGCCTGTGGGCATGTTTATGAGAGGTTGTCTTGATTACATTAATTTAGGCAAGAAGGGCCTAACCATAGTGGGTGGCAGTACTTCCTGAGTTTGGATTCTAGACTGTATAATAGAGATGAGATGAGCACAGGTATGTGCGTATTCACAGCCTCTATTCTTGATCGTGACTGTCTAGCTGCTTCAGGTTCCTGATTTGATTTCCCCACAATGAAAGACTGTAATTCAATTTGGAATTGTAACAAAATAAACCCTTTCCACTAAGTAATTTTTTAAGGGTATTTTATCACAGCAACAGAAATGAAACTAAAATGACTACTTTATTGTGTAGTAATTTCTTAAATATTTATATTTGATAAAAATCACATGTGGTAGCTTTTCTTTTCTTTTTTTTGTCATAGCACCCTCTCTATCATAGCACTTACCATGCTGTACTTTGTAATTACTGGTATATACCTGTCTTCTTTGAAGAGAATATCTCTTGAACATGGATACACTTTCATTTTTGATGCTCTTGGTAGCTTACACAGCAGCTAATATGTAGCACATAATTATTTGTGGAATCAGTAAACTTATCTGGGAAAGTGGGATTAATTTCCCTATTCTGAAAATAATCATATGCTTACATTTAAATTGTGATGATGGACTAGTTTTTTGTTTTGTTGTTTCCTTGTTTTTTAGTTTCCAGTCCATTGTGTACTTAACTTTTAGAAAAACAGTTAAACTATCTTGAAATATCTAAAAGGATATTTTTTTTTAAATGCAAGCCTTGGGTTTTTTGTTTGTTTTTTTAATTTTTGATTCAACAAACATAGAATTACTCTTCACGGAGTCTGGGGATGGAGAGATGGTTTAGTGCATGTTACACAAGCATGAGAATCTGAGTTTGAGTTTCCGAAACTCGTATAACACTGGACATGGCATTTCATGTACATAAGCACCCTAGGAGCAAGATGGGAGATGGAAACAGGAAAACCTCCAAAAGTTTTCGCCAGCCAGACAGCCTGGTACACACAGTGGTACCCTCTCGCAAACAAGGTGAAAGGGAGGAGAAACACCTGCTTGTTCTCTGATCTCCACAGGTGTGCTGTGGTACCCCCCCAACAGACCTTCAGTGGTCCATGTATTGTAGAGCAAACCTTTATATTATAAACCCTATGGGCAATGTTTTATCTCAGTTACTTCTCAGAAATCTGTGGAGTAGGTACTGGTAACACCATATAGGAATCTAAGGAAAGAGAAATTGATAATAAATTGCTTCAGTTTATATAAGCATCATGCAAAAATGCCAGGATTCAAGTCCACATAACCCATCTTGTTCCAAAGTCTCTGCACTACCATCTCTTATTTCTTAAGTTTGAAATAAGATAGCATTCTAATATGGATAGACATGGATGTAGATACATATAGTCACCAGTCAGAATGTAATCATTTCCCTAAAGAAAAGGACGATGATTCCATAGGAGAATAGCAAGATAGAGAATGGTGTCCAACTGTTCTTTCATCCCCTTAGCATCTGTTTATATATTGGCCTTAGTTAATATTAAAATTATATGATTTGTTAAACAAACCTAGGATGGTATTCCCCTGGAATGTGTCTTCATTCCATAACTCATATACGAATATTGTTTTTGTATTGTTCCTCTTAGTTAATAGCATAATCTAATTAAATACAATACCATAAACAGATGTAGTGTTAATATTCTAAGAACAAAATGTAAGTAATGATCATGTTACATTAATGTTTGCTGATGATCACGTTGCTTTCTCAGTGTTTTATATACAATAGTATTTTATAAAATTGGAAACTTATAGAATATTTTTATTTCAAAAGTGTTGTTTATAAAATTACAACTTTTCTTCCTGTAGAAATTTGGTTAAGAAGTATTGTCCTAAACGCTCATCCAAAGATGAAGAGCCAAGGTAAATCTAAGCTGTTAGTAACTGCATGTTAAAAATATTTAGAACATATATACACTTTATTACTTTGTAAAATATGCTGTGATCGACTCATGAAGTTTTTCTTTAAATTTGCTTTAATAAAAACATCACATGGACTACTGTTTATCTTTTGATGATGGATGCTTTAATGAACTTAGTGTTTTTGTTAATTTATTTTTTTTGTTTTGGGTTGTCTTTTGTTTCTTGTTTTTTTTTTTTTTTTTGTTTTGTTTTTTAGAATAATTGAAAGGAGGATTTCCAAGTAAGATTTAGACCAGAATTTTACTTGAGTTGTTTGGTGTCTAGAAGAAAGGAGTATTTTCCCACACTTCATTTATTGTGTAGTTGCCATTAGCTTTCTAAGAGTATTGCCTTGCAGGTAGTGAAAACTGCTTAGCTGTTGCTTTAAAAGGTAATGGAAAGTGGTGAGATTTGGGGGATAATTTTTAAATCCTGAATAAAAGGTTAGAAATTTATTTTGGATTTTTGGGAAATATTAAATGTGACTATGCAGTTGGTTATAGACTACAGAAACTATATGAGGTTAGGCTCAACAGCTTTTGTATATGTATTGGTTCTTAGCATTCTTAAGGGATCCCTGTTTGTTCTGTCAGTTTAAGAGAATATTCCTTGGTGTGTTCCAAGTACATATATACATTTTTTTAACACAGTAATTTTCTTTGTTTCTCTCCTTCCCCTCACACACATTTTACCCTTATATTTGCCCCCTTTATCCCGCTTTGGTGCCAATCATAGTGGTACACCTTCATTCAGGATGTGGGCAGGCATACAGGCAGCTGTATCCAGAGCTGATAGCAAAGTTGTTCTGTAGATCAGCTATCAAGATGCATTTGAGTGGTATGATTGGCAGGTTCTGTCCTCGAGAACAAGCACATCATCTCTGCAACAGGTTCAGCTGCCAAGCCTAGGAATCCACCCAAGTGATTCCCAAGCTCAGGCCAGTCAGTTGGCAACTTAAGAGATTCCACTATGTCAAAAGAGTCTGCAGGTAGTGTTTTTATTATATTTTGATCCCCAAATATCCCTTTATAAATTAAAGACTACCTAAAGATACTCAAACATGTACAACTTAAGCTTAATACAGGATTCTTTCCATATGTAGTTAATGTAGAACCATTACCTGGAATTTAGGTTGAGTGTATTAAAACTTGCTTTAGACACCAAAAATCCCTCACCAAAAAATTGTAATGGAAGCAAAAATAAATCTTACTATTTTAAATATGTTTTTCCAGGTTTACTTCATGTATTGCCTTTTTTAACATTCTTAACGAGTTAAACGACTATGCAGGGCAGCGAGAGGTGGTTGCGGAAGAAATGGCACACAGAGTATATGGTGAATTAATGAGATATGCCCATGATCTGAAAACTGAAAGAAAAATGGTAATCTTTGTAATTTTTTATATAATTACAACAGTCTTATAAAGTAGTTTTAGACAAATAATTATTTTTCTTTTTAGAAATATATTGAATAAAAACTTGTTTTCTATATTATTAAATATGTAGGTGGCTGAAGAAAGAATTAGAAACTAAATATTTGTTGTTTAAGTTTTATGAAATTTGGATTTCAGTGTCCATAAAGTTTAATTTCCATTCATTGTATTTGATATTTTCTGTGGCTGTTTTGTATTGCTTAGACAGAATATCATTTGGCCGGTAAACCTAAAAGATATATTACTTGTTATCTGATGTTTTATAGAAAACCCCTATTGAAGACGATCATTATTTTCTTAAATATGCCTGTAATCTATAAGATGTGGTTTAAAGAAGTTTGTTTTATTCTCTTTCTAACTTTAGTTAAAGATGCGTAACTATACATGTATTTATTGTATCACCTTGAAAAAGAATAAAGTAAAGGGCCTTTTACTTACTAGTGTAATTATTTTTGTTTGTTGGCGGTTTTTATCTTCAGCATCTCCAAGAAGGACGAAAAGCTCAACAGTACCTTGACATGTGTTGGAAACAGATGGATAATGTGAGTCACAGTATTTTTCATGGTTAATCAGAAAACATAAAGACTGACTTTCTCCTAAACCCAGTTATACTTTACCTCTGAGTCTAATATTTCTAGTGTATTTTTCATAATCTGCCATTTGTTTTCTTGTATAGTAAACAAGAAATATAAATAAAGTAGTAGGAAACAGATTTCCTGGGAGACCATTTGCCTCAGAGGAGAGAACCAAGATTGTGGTTCTTGAACCTTTTTAACACTATGTTTCTCTTGGCCTCCTTTTTGTCATATGAGTACTAAAAAGCAAGGGTTACCGTCAGGAAGTGTTTCTTCCAGCTCAGTAGTCCTATAATTCTGTAAGCACCTAACTGTAGAAAAAGACAAGGGGAGTAAATGTAAATTTTTCTTTTAACAATAAAAAGAAAATAAAGAAAAAAAACTTGATAGTACAGAGTTAGAAAACAGACTGTCTACTTAAAATTTCCTTAAGGTCCTTGATAATGTGGGTTTTCTTAAATATTTGCTAAACATAAACAAGATGTCAGTATAGCCACTAGTCTTCTTTACTGGAAATGCTGGATTGAAAGACTTTGTAGTATAAAGTAGTCTTTAAACATTCAGGTTGCCAAGTGATTGTCTCTTTGTTAGCATTTTTATGGTAGATACTGTATTCCTTAAGAATAAGAACTTTGCGGCTGAAAGTTTACAAGTGTGTGCAGGGTACACTGCTTTCTCTTCATGCTGTGCAGATCTTTGGCATTTTGCAAGCTAATGCATATATTTAACATGTTTTTTATATTTTCCTGTTAAAATGCATGTTTTGAATATTAATTTTTAAAACTATTTTTAGGGGCTGGAGAGATAGCTCAGAGGTTAAGAGCACTGACTGCTCTTCTAGATGGTCCTGAGTTCAATTCCCAGCACCCACATGGTGGCTCACAGCCATCTATAATGAGACCCAATGCCCTTTTCTGGTATGCAGACAAAATGTAGACTGAACACGGTATGCACAATAAATAAATAAATTTAAAAAACAAAACAAAACTATTTTTAGTTAACTATATTTAGCTGTCAATGTTTTTAATCTCCAGTACTGATTAAGAGTTCATAGGTACATTAATAGTCTGTTTTCATTTTCTTTATACTTGGTTTCACCAAGATTTAAGGGAGGATTTTATTTATTAAATTTTAAATTACTGTCAGTGACATCCTTAGTTTCTGCTATCTAATTAGTGTGAGAGTGAGTATATTTTCATTTGCACTGAATAACATACTCCTATACGAAAGAGATACTGATTTCTCTAGAAATGACTGTTGACACAACTCTGTGGACAGTTTGTGCTGACTTGCCTTTAGAACAATTGACAGTTATTAAAGAAAAAGTTGCAAAGATCTTTAGAAAGAACCATTACAAAAATAAGGTATTTTAAATGTATGGATTTTTAAGTCATTAATAATTAATATTATGAAAAGTAAATTCAACCCTAGTCAACCCTTTACTTGCACTTGTCCTGATATGTTCAAAAGTAAAAATAACCTAGTTATCTTTGGTGGAACCTGAAGTCAGTGAAAGAGACTGACAGATATAATTTTGTTTAGTGTATAGAAATCAGTATAGGATCCTATTTCCTAATTTTTTGTCTTTTTTTATTTTAGTCAAAACAAAAATTACAGAATTTCTAATATGTTGGCAAAATTGAAAGGAGCTATAAAAGAACTGGGGGAGATAAAGAGAAAATTGAAGAAAAAGTTGGAAAACAGTTATTACTCTCAGGATGAACAATGGCTTTTAATTTGAGGGCAGAGGAAAATAGGCTGTGAAAGGGATCTTGAAGGGATGTCAGATGCTGGGCCTGTCAGGAGGCTACAGGTGTCAGCTCCTGGGGTCAGTAGTGCAGTGATGTCACTGGGCTACACGTCGTCTGTGCTTTTGCCACACGGACTGTGCTGGTTCTTATTCTACAGCTTTGTGCCTTATGGTCAGGGATTGAACCAGTCCTCGTTTCAGTGGCACCCAGAGGCAGGAAAAAAGGAACATTTCTCACTGTCCTTTTTCATCAAGGATATAAAACTTCTAGAAAACCCCAGCAGACTTCCTCCTAGGTACCTTTGATGAGCCTGTGAGGAGAGTAGGACAGCAAGCCACAGCTATTTACAGACTCTGTATTGAGAAGTAGGTTCTGCTAAGGAAGAATAGGGACTGGACATGGTTTTTTTAATATCGTATAAGGATACACTGGGAAATGAATATTTTTAACTCATTTGTGTTTTTTTGTACTTAATACAAGAAAAGTAGATGTTTTTCCACAAATAAGATACCTAATATAAAATACTTATTTTTTATTACTTAATTTTTTAGGTTATTTGTAAGTAACCTCAATTTGTATCAGATTTATTAACCCATAGCTACTGGCTTTACAATGGGGTTGGGTAAATAAAAAATACTCAGATCTTCTCCTTTCTTTTTCAGGGTAATTCTCAGAACACTGATAGAGAGGCATTTTTCCAGACAAGGACTTAGAAGAGGCTTTCTCTGGGAATTCTGACATTTGAGAGTGTGGTGGCAGTGGAGGGGAATCACATAGGGTTTTTCCAAGGAAACTACCTGGCTGTTTTATTCTAGAGGGAAAGACCAGGCTCGACCAACCCCACTTACAGGGTTTTTCATGGGCATTTAAAATAAGAGCACACAGCTAAAGATTCCCCAGACAGAGATCACACTATTATATAGGAAAAAATCAATTTAGAAGAAAAAGCAGTGCTGGGCATGGTGGTACACACCTTTAATCCCAGCATTCGGGAGGCAGAGGCAGGCAGATCTTTATGAGGTTGAGGCCAGCCCCAGGACTGCCAGAGCTGCAAAGAGAAACCCTGTCTTGAAGAACCAAAAGAAAAAAAGAGGTAGAAAAAGAAACAGCAATTATGAAAGGTAAAAAGCTTAAAAACTCAAAACTGGTATTAATTTTCTCTGTGGAACAGAGGAAATACTATATCTTTGGATATAAGGACAGTTACTAAAAAATGGTTACTAGTTAAGACAGTGGCTATAAGGAACAAAAGAAATTCATAGAAGGAGGAAAGAAAATTTCACTAGAAAGATAACATTGAAGTTTTCTTTCAGAAAGTAAAGAAACAGGTTAACACTATGAAACAAAATAATAAAATTAAAGATTTTATTTAGCAGTTTCTTTTTCAAAATAATAACCATGCCAGATATAAAAGAAAGATGGTCATAAGTAAATCCAGGAAGAAAAAAATTCAAAAACACGAATTTCCCGAGGAACACATTTAGTCATAGCACCAAAATGCTGCAATAAATAAAATAAGCGTGTCTTTTAAAATGAATCAGGAATTCAAACAGAATTGGGCATATCCTGGTCTGTATATGTAGGAACCAGAAAATCAGCCAGCAGTGGTGGCACAAGCCTTTCATCTCAGCAGTCAGGAGACAGAAGCAGGATCTCTGTGAATTTGAGGCTAGCTTGGTCTACAAAGTGAGTTCCAGGACAGCCAAGAGACTATACAGAGAAACCCTGTCTTGATAAAACAAACCCCACAGAAAATAGTAAAGAAGTACTTTTAAATTTCTGAAAGAAATTGTTTCCAACTATACTCAGCCAAAATCTGCTAGTTAAAAGTGGTGGGAGAGGCCATCACAGTAGCTTGGGTTCAGAAAGCTTCAGTATGGTGATGGGGAGGGATGGCTTTGGGTGGTAAAAATACAAACATCTCAAAAAAAAAAAATCTCAAAAATGGTATTTTACAAACATTCTAGAAAGCTACTGCTAAATGTGATCCAGCCTGATGGATCCAGATAAAAGGTGCAAGGTGTCCTTGGGATTATAGGAAAGGGAAACCCCAAGAGAACAGCAGTGCATTGGGATAGCTGGTAGGAGTTCAGACTTAAGCAGATTAGAAACCCAAAGGAGAAACTGAACAGAGAAAACAAAATTGATAGAATTCCTAATGTTAGAATTTACTGTGGAGAGATTTCAACAGCGTGAGGAGACTCAGGTTGAATTAGCAATAAGTGTATATTGAAAATTTAAAAAATCAAACTTGTGTGTGCACATTTATATATCATGCTTTGTCATAAATATATTTTAAATTTTTCATTTTCTGTGTGTATGAATGTTTGCCTGCATGTATTTATGTACACCATGTGTGTGCCTTATGCCAGAAAAGGGTGTCACCTCCCTGGAACTGGAGTAACTGGTGATTGTAAGTCAACCCCTCTACAAGAGCTGCAAGTGCTCAACTGCTGCGCAATCATAACAGCTCTGTGAAGTCATAGTAGTTTGAATTAAAGTTGGGTAATGTGGCACCTAGCTAGGCATCCTAGCACCCTGAAGGCTGAGGCAGGAGGATTAAATGTTCAAGGGCAAGTTGGATTACACAAGTGAAGTCTAGGCCAGCTTGAACTACATAGTAAAACTCTACTTTTGTTTATTAAAGGAAAACTCTAACACAAAAAACAAGTAAGTTTGTATCTGTGCTGATAATACTCCTGAGACATAATAATAGAAGCAACATAAAGCTCTTTTGAAGGAATAGTTCTGCATCTTAATTGTGTTAGTGTCCTACTAAAAAAACATGGAAGCAAACACCAAAACTAACCAATGAAGACTTGTTTATAATAAAAATTTTCCCCTTTTTTGGACAGAGAATTAGGTATACACTGAGTATTAATCATGCCTGGTTTTTTCTTTATTAATTAATAAATTAGCATCTGATAATTTAAGACACATAAATACAATAACCAATATAAATTAGTTATAATAATAGATTTAATTTTCCAACTTAGAACAATTTTACTTACAGTGTTCAGTTCATTTTTACATAGCACACACTGGTAACATTTAAGCTACTACTCAAAGGAGATAAGTTATTTCCGTTTTCTTTACAGAGTAAAAAGAAGTTTGAAAGAGAATGTAGAGAAGCAGAGAAAGCACAACAGAGTTATGAAAGATTGGATAATGATACTAATGCAACCAAGGCAGATGTTGAAAAGGTAAGATGTCCAAGCTGCTTTTAAAACTAGATTATTTACTGGTGTGTATTCACTGCATGCAGTCAGCAATCCTGCTTTGAGGTGCAGATATTACACACATGTAGGCACAACTTTTGTATCAGTGTTCTGTCTAAATATAAAATATGCAAATTTTGCTTACTTGAAATGGTATTTATTGATCCGAAAAGGAAACTTGATAATAAAATATTTTAACTGCATTCAGAGTGCTCACGAGAAACAGTAGCTACTAAGATTGTTTCTTCCCTTCTCCAAAATTAGAAAGACCAAGACATATTTATCAAGTATGCAGGTTGGGTGTGATTGAACGACTCCTCAGCAGCTTTGCAGAAGCTAGGCAGGCGTTGAGTTGTCACCAAGTTACCTACTCAATTATTGAACGGCTTGTCTCCGATTCTGAGCTGGCTATTCTGTAGCATAAGTTGCTGGTAGCATTGGCTTTGTAACAGCATTTCTTCGTCATTTGCTAGAGCTCAGTTGGTTGTCCCCCACATCCCAGCTTTAATTTCCTTATATAGGCTTTATGCATCTGTGTTTCACATTTTTGAATTATATAGAAAAAGTCAAATACATTTTTTATAATAGTTTTGTAGATATTTTAGCTTATTAGATATTCTCTACTTCTAGATAAACAGAGTTCTTCAACTATTCCACATAGGAAATAGCTTGAATTGCCTTTATCATGCTACTTTCTTTGACTTCCCTTTAAGTTTTCAATGTCCCACTTAGGTCATTTTCTGAATATAATACTATTTGGTCAGATCAGTTCTGATTTTGATTGCCTCCCTTGTCTGAGCACTAAGTTCTTATTCATATGACCTGAGTATCATCACATTGTTTGAATTGACTCCCATAGAGTTAATAATTATCCTGAATCCTTGTCTTTTCATGTGTAAGTTGATATGAACATGTGTTTCCCATAACTTACACTATATTTTAAATTTGTATGGGCATCTTTATCCCTGATTAGCTTTGATCCTGTTGAAATTTTTATGTCCTAATTTTGATTGTCTAGTATAATTTCCTTCAAACATTTTGCTGTACCTATAATTGATAGTGTGTTACTTGACAGTACTGTGAATAACAACTACCAAAGGCACTGTTTTGCATTTCGGAGGCTTCTTGAAGGTTAACACCCACTCTTTAAACACTCCTTTGATTCATCATCAAATAATGGTTATTGAAATTTATGTCCTGGGAATTTCAAGTTACTTGTTTGATGGCCTCTTCATTTAACATCTTCATTTTGTCTACAGAGTTTAGCTTTGCACATTAGCTAACCATCTATCTGCTAGTTAATTTGGCCTAACTTTCTCAGAACTTTGGTGTTCATGGTGTGATGTTCAATTATTTGAGTGTCTTTATTATTAGAAAACTTAACTGTTTTAGCTTGTAGCCATATTTCCTTGTGCACCCTGCTGAAACCTCCACCATAGCTCATGGGACTCGCAGCTGATGGGGTAGTTTTCCAACACGTCACGAGGGCTTAAGACTAGGATATTTGGAATCTTTGTCCTAATGTGGTTGGTGGTAGAAAGAGAAAGGGGGATGTGTAAATAAATGTGTACTTAGGGTTCCAGGTTGGAACTTCAAGTTTTGTTTCAGTTTTTTTCCTGTAGAAATACTTTTGTTTGTAGTATTTAGTTTACATGGTACTTATTTGCAGTAATCTTTTAATATGCCGTAGGTTAAATAGGGTTTTATGGGCTTATATAAGATCTTGGTTACCTTGCTTTCATAGTCAGTTTATTTCTGAGTTAAGAAGGTAGACTTAACGTCTGTAACGTTACAGACTAACGTTAGGTAAATAATTGCATCTGTAGAAACGAGAATCAGAAGAGTTAGGGATAGGGTTGGGGTTTGAGGATCAATGCATTCATCTAACAAGGGTAAGACCCTTAATATTAATTCTTAGCCAAAAAACAAGAAAAAAATAGTGAAGTATATCCCCAGTGTGCTTTGTAATATATAGCCTGTTAAATGTTTTATTCCTTGGAACACACACACACACTTTCCCACCGTCCCCCTTTTCTCTTCCTCTTTTCTTGCTATGTTGTGCCTGGTTGCTATGGAGCTCTGATGATCCTCTCTTCTCAGCCTTGTATGTACATGGGACTACTGTTTGCTGCATCTGGGCAGCCAGTTCTTACTTTTTTTTTTTTTTAAGACCAGTTAGGAAAGCTTTTTGCTCATACTCAGTGTGTTAGAACTAATAGTTTTATTTATATTGTCGTTAGGGAATATAATATTCTTTGATTTTCTACAAGACATTGAATGCAGAGCTATTTTAAATAAGTATCTATGGATTTATAGAGATGGAAACATTGAATTTTACATTATTCAAACACATTTAATCATTATTTATATTTGTTATGTAGTTTCATTTTCTAATAAAGAAATATTTCATTACTTTTTTAATAGTTAAAGTATTCCTGGAGGTATTTGTTTTTCTTTTCTTCTGTTTATACATGTAATGTTTCAAGGCATAATGTCATTTATTATTTTCTGTATGAATTTTGTTAAGTAGAGAATATTTCATTTACTGCAAGGAGGAGGACAACTATAATAGGGACAGAGGGATTATTGTGATAAGAAAACCATATAAGATCTGAGAGCATTTTCTTTAGCTGTTGGCTTATCTATTGACAAAATTCTAGCTTTGCTATAATTTTCAGGAAAACTTGGTAATCACTTGGACCAATTTTGCCTGTAGGCCAAGCAGCAGTTGAACCTTCGTACGCATATGGCTGATGAGAATAAGAACGAGTATGCTGCACAGCTGCAAAACTATAATGGAGAACAGCACAAGCATTTTTATGTGGTGATTCCTCAGATTTACAAGGTAAGTTTAGTTGAGTTCAAAGAGTTTTTTGAGACACTGTTTCACTGTGCATCCTGCCTGGCTGGCCTGCCCCTTCCTGTCCAGGGCTGGGATTGAAGGCATGCACCACTGCTGTAGGCAGAGACGACTTGTTTGCTGGATGCCCAGACCCGAAATAATCACACAGAAACTGTATTATTACAACATTGCTTGGCCTATTAACTCACGCTTCTTATTGGCTAGCTCTTAAATCTTAACCCATTTCTATTAATCTGTGTATTGTCATGTGGTTGTGGCCTACTGGTAAGGTTTCTTCTGGTGTCTGTCTGCTGCTGTAGCTACATGGCTTCTCATTGACTCCGCCTCCCCTCTCTCTACATCTGTCTGCTTGATATTTCTGTCTTGCCCTATTCTGCTAAGCCACTGGCCAAAACAGTTTTATTCATTAACCAATAAAAGCAACGCAAATGCAGAAGGACTTCCATACCATTTCCCCTTTTCTGTTTAAAGAAAAAGGAATGTTTTAACTTTAAAATAGTAAAATTATATATAACAAAACAGGTATCAAGCAAGAATTACAGTTACAATATTTATATCTATTTTATCTTTTATAATAACTAAGGAAAATTATAATTATTACTATCTGTTTTTCAATTCCATCAAAGACTCCAGATGATTTAATACTACCTAAGTAAACAGGAAGTTGTAAGCAACTTCCAAAACTCTATAATTGACAGAGACATCTTGCTACCTGGACAGTCACCCAAAGTTCTTCTGTAACATTGGCACATTTAGTTTTCAGTCTACAGACCCAAAGTATCTGGCAGACTTTCCATAAAGCAGGAAATTTGAAAGACTGTTTTGTCTCTATTGGCAGTTTGTTAGTCACTTTCCTCTGTATCCTACAGAATGTCTTGCAGACTCTTTCATGAAGCAGGAACCCCAAAGGATCATCTCACCTTCTTTAGGCAACTTCAGCAGTCATTTTTCTGTGGTTCCTGCATGTCCAGTTCATACAGCATAACATCAAGCAGTCCAGGGAAGAGCAGTTTCTTGCCCCAACTCCATAAGGAGCCTCTTCGATGCCCATCTTCCTCTTGAAGTAGATTGGTGCTGCCAGGATCCGATGTGTCTCGTTGTCATGAAATTTCCTAAGTTCTTAAAACATTTTAAATGCCATATTCTATAGACTTTGAAAGGTTTGAATAACTATCCATCTGTGATATATCTATACATCTAGAAAACCTAACATAACTACAAGTTTGACTATTATAGATGACATCTATTAAATACACTTTTAATTATATATTACAATTTTAAATGAGCTGCACAAACACAATACCTTAATCAAAAGCAGAAATATACATATTACAAAATTGACCTTAAATTTGTATCAGTAGACCAAGATCCATACCAGTGTAAAGTATTTATCTCTATAACATATCCCCTTTTAAATGTAAACAAACATACATAAACACTATTTGGGAATTTGGGTATAGTTCTCTCTAAACTCCCTCCTGCTTTTTGTTGGGCGAAGTATTTTTGGAGGTTTTTCACAGAGACCTTTTGGGTAGTCTTGGTCCATCAAACGACGTTAGTCTACAAGGAATCTACAGGTTATTATCCTCGGGGGAAACAAAAGTAGAACCTCTTGTCCAAAGCAACATATTTTTAGACCCAAATTTTGAAGTCAAGGTACCTTTAAAATATATATAGGTTTAGATTGTCAGTTCCCAAAATCAAATGTTTCTCTGCAGTCAAAAAATTTAAATAAAGCACAATAATGTGCATAATCCAGACTCTCTGTATTTTCTATATTTACATGGCTTATTTTTCTGTATTCCTTTAATCTATGACTGTCTGTACTCTGTCTCTTTAAGGACTTTTTTATAACCATTTATTTCCTTTTATAACTCTATATTCTTTTCTTTCTCCCAAACCTACATACATTTATTCAACACTGTGACCCATTCAGAGTCTGTCTTTTATCTGAATCTGTCTTTGTTGTATATCTCTAATAGTTTTTGACCAGGATCACTTATAAAATGATAAGCAGCTTGGTCGCATTGGGCCATGGATGCTGGCTCCGCCTCTGTCAGGATTTTAATATGGTGGTGGTGGTGGTTTACTGCTGGGTGGGAACCATCCTCACCACTTCAACTTTGGGAAACACTGTACAGTATATAAGCTAAATCTGCCATGCAGTGCAGTGCACGGCCTGGAAATATCTCTGTGTATGGCAATGGGAATCCTCCATGCTCTCCTGTCTGCACATCTGTGGCATGCCTAGCAGTCCTGATCTGGGCGCTGAGCAGCAGGCATGCTCTCAGCTACTTTTCTCCTGATACTGAACCAAGAAAATCTCTCTTTTCTTTTCTTTTTTTTTGTTTTTTTTCAAGACAGGGTTTAAGATGAGGCTGGCCTCCAACTCACAGAGATCTGCCTGCCTCTGCTTCCTGAATGCTGGGATTAAAGGTGAGTGCCACCACCCCCAGCTTGGAAGACCTCTCTTAAAGGAGCCTCAGTGCCCCTGCTTGGTCGCCAGCAAACAGAGCTCATCAAAAAAAAAAAAAAACCAGTGTGGATACCAGGAAGTAGTGCTTAACTCTGTTCTTTTGTGCCTAGAATTTCCTTTTAAACTCTCTCAGGTTTTATGTGGTCATAGTTGATCCATATTGGTGTGCCATTCTGGCTTTCCAGTTTGGAAATAAAACCTAGGATTTTACACAACCTAAGAAAGTGTTTTACTGCTATGCTACAACTCCAATCCTAAAGCTTAAATTTTAGAAATCAGAATATTTCTAAATTCACTAGTCACTAAAGGTGGCGATAAGGAGAGATCCTTATTTTTAAACCACAGACTTTTCTGTGTATTTATTAATGTTACATGTAACTTACTAAACTAATGACAGTTTTTGAAATATAGTTCAGTAGAAGTGCTTTCACTGTGTGAAGGGAATTAACTGAGGTTGGATGTTGTAATGTGTTCACCTAGAATTGGAATTGAACTTTTTTTGACACCACCCTTAGAATCATTGGCATTAGTGCAGATGGCAGCAGTAAGTCTTCTAACATGTTTTTGCTGGCCTGACTTTTCTCTCTCTCTGCCTTGCTGGTCTGCTAGGGCATAGTTGTAAGGTTTGCTTATTAGCTCCGTGTGCCATCCCTTAATTATAGCTGTCTCAAATAATGAATCTAGAATTTTCATGCTGCTTTTTCTAGAAAGAAGAGAAATTAGAAGAAAGGGAGTTAAGGGAAATAGTGCTGAATGAGGGCAGAGATTCTGGGGAAAGCATGTCACCCAGGGACACTTTGTTCATTTGTAAGGCAACGGGTGGCAGATTCTGGTCATTGAATCCAGAGCAGCAGACCTGTGACTCCTCACTGTGTATTAACTAGCCAAATTTTTATATTCTGCAGCAACTTTAACTTAGAAGTAAAGTACCCTTTGTGTTTGGAGGCCTTTGTGGAGCTTGCTTAGAGCAGTCTTGCCATTTTATAATCTTTAAAAATAAATAAATAAACAAACAATCCCCATAGGTTTCAGAATAAAACCCAAAACCTTTGAAACGGCAAAAACATGATGTGAAATAAGAGTTTGAGATGGTGAGAGAAAGACCAGTGCTGTCAGAGAGAAGTGTGCAGAGATGACTTACTGAACTCACTCTCCTGCCTCAGCATATTTCCTGTCGTGTGTTTGGACTTGGGAGGAGTTTAGGCATGTACTGCCTTGGTGGACTGACTTTCTGTTCCCCTGCATGTCCCCAGCTCTGAGCTGCCAATTACAGTAAGGTCTGGGACCTGTTTTTGTACCACCATCATGGATACTTCAGCTTAGTGCTGTAAACCAGTTTAACGAGTACTTCTCAGACTTGTGTCTTACGGCTTAGTGCTTTTAAAAAAAAAATAGTGCTAAAATTTGGTTTTCAAATAGAGCATTTCCTGAAAACATAAAAGTTCCCTCATTGAAGAGGAAAAGGTAGGAGAGCTGTAACACAGAGACCTACTTGCCAGCTGAGAAATGTTTTGGACGATCTTGAATATCAGTATTAAAAGCCTGTTTTGTTCTCCCATTATTTAACAGGCCTCAGATTGCAAATATTAATAAGTTTATATGGAACAATTGAAAGATCTTAAAAATAAAAGTGTATAGGGAAGAATTCTTTTTGGGGAGGTCATTCATTGTTTTCCTTCAGACTAGAAAATTAATTTCCCTTCCTTGTTTGAATTCTGGATCATTAGCAACTACAAGAAATGGATGAACGGAGGACAATTAAACTCAGTGAATGCTACAGAGGATTTGCAGACTCGGAACGTAAAGTTATTCCTATCATCTCAAAGTGTTTGGAAGGGATGATTCTTGCAGCAAAATCAGTTGATGAAAGAAGAGTAAGTACTGTATAATTGTCTCTGAATTAATGAATGCATGTGGGGTAGTTCTGCAGTTGAAGTAGATGAAATGGTTTCCTAGACTTTCCTTAGGAATGAAATAACTTAGGGAATACTTGGCTGTTAATTATATTTGTATGAAAAAGCCTTACGTAAATTGGATTCCTACAGTGAGTTGAACTCTAAAATTCGGTTTCTTTAAAAGAAAATTTGCAGCCCTGTCCTTTTCAGTTTTTTAGTTCTAATCCGAGAGTATAACCTTTGAACTGTGTTTATATTATAATGTTGTTCTAGTAAAATTTAACAGAAGGGTGTGGTTAGATCAATCTAGAGCTCTCTGTTGCCTTCAATGCAGGTGTTAGTGCTTGAGCTGAGCAAGAAACAAAGGCAAATGGAGTAGTGACCATGAGGAGGAGGAAGAGGGCATCAGGAGACAAGGACAGCATAGTCCTGTTCTTGAAGACCTAGACCTAGAAGCATCACAACTACCAGCCTAGTCTAGGTTTGCTTATTTCTTAGTTGAGCTAATTGAGTCATTAAGAAGCATGGGCAGGCAGACACTGATATTCCAAGAGGATAGACAAAAAAAAAAAAATAGATTTGGAGAAATGTCAGATATATGCTGTGTACTTACTTTAGTCTTCATAGAAAATCATTCAGTCAGTGCTAATGGGCCTACCTGTAACTAATTGAATCCCTAAATTTAGAAAGGAAAGGGCTTTTTAGTTTATTTTGTAGTTTCTTTTTTAAAATTGGGATTAATATAGTGAATGCTTATTACAATAGGGAGAGATTAATTTTCTTTAAACCCTTGATGATTACTGTAGAACTATTTAAACCATCATTTAAAAAAAAGGTTTGAAAGTTAATGTACTGTTGTCAGATAAATGGTTTAAAAATATGTTTCTTGTTTATAGGATTCTCAAATGGTAGTAGACTCCTTCAAGTCTGGTTTTGAACCTCCAGGAGACTATCCATTTGAAGACTACAGTCAGCACATTTACAGAACCATTTCTGATGGAACTATCAGTGCATCCAAACAGGAGGGTGGCAAGATGGATGCTAAGTCCACAGTAGGGAAGGCCAAGGGCAAACTGTGGCTCTTTGGGAAGAAGCCAAAGGTAAAAACTCAGAATCCCCATGTGCTGATCAGTCTCTTACTTAGTCAGTAGTTAAAGTGTTAAAAAAAGACATTGGGTAGATGAATTTTCATTTATTCAGAATGAATCAGTTAATCTTTTACTAATTAGAAAACAATCTTGTACCTTAATGTTGAACAATTAATAATGTGAAAGAATTAACTTAGTTTTAATATCTAGTTAAATTACATGTTTTTGAAATGCCTTTGCATAAAGTTTCTGTCAGATTTCTAAGGCAACGTTTTACTATTACTACTTACTATAATAATGGAAATTCTTAATTGGAATGAATGATTAAACTCACTGATATGTCAAGTTAGATGTTATAGCTCATACTATAATTTTTATTATCCATGTATGATTTTAATGAGAGGAGTTCAATGTTCTTGATTAGCTTCAGCTTTTAGGAACTTCTGCGTACTAAGAGAATCTTACTGTTAGCTTCTTGATGTGCTGTTAATTTCAGGAAGCTAAACATAGCTCAACACATGAGCAAATAGTAGATGAGTGCTTGCTCTTTCTGTGGTCCTCCAGTCTGATATGCTGTACTTCTTACAGTACACTTAGTTCATTGCTTTGATCTTGGCATATTAAGGTATATACAATTTAACTCAAATTACCTATTTGTAAGTATCTTTAAAACGCAGTTTTAGGTAACTTGGGCTTTACCTATGCTTTTAGTAATGCTATCTAGTCAAGAAGTTGAGCAGTGAGACCTGCTTTGGCCACCAGCAGTGTAGCTAGAGCAGCTTAGAAGTTACAGATACCAACATTTAAGAAGAGGCAGCCTGAGAGGAGAGCTTTGATATAATGGGAAGCTTTTTGACTATTTATGGTAATTAGGTACAGTTTTAGAAGTATTTTGTGTGATAACTTTAACTATAGCTGCTGCCTTTTTCTCTTGACAACTACAAGTTAAATATAACCCTTACAGGAATCCATTATGGTGCTAATATGCTAGAATCCAGATTTTTTTTAATCTAAGTTCTATTGTTCTAACATAATTTGTTTACTCTATATTTTTAATCTATTAGCTTGTTTAAAAAACGTGAAGTCATATTGTGTAAAAGTAACTGACTTTTAAAAGATAGTTTTGACAAAATTATGTTTATTCTCTATTTTCTTAGAAAACTTTATTTGAAGTATATTTTGTGAAAAATATGTTGCCAGAAATAGAATTTTCATTTAGGAAAAAGCTATTCACATTTGGCTTATTGATTCCTTTCTTTATTTCCATATTAGCCACAGTCCCCACCCTTAACCCCTACTAGTTTATTCACATCCAGTACTCCTAATGGGTCCCAGTTTCTCACATTCTCCATTGAGCCCGTGCATTATTGTATGAATGAAATAAAAACAGGGAAGCCCAGAATTCCTTCTTTCAGAAGCCTCAAAAGAGGGGTAAGTTTAAAAATGGGTTGAAATGCATGATGGCCTAATTGTGTGTGTAGTGTGGCTTTTTCAATACTCTCCACCCTCATTATAAGGCTCTCTCCTGTAAATACATAGTCCCCACAGAATTAAGTATAGCTGCCCTCAAGTACAAAACAACTCCTCTTTATAACATTTGAAATGTTCAACCATAAAAATTGTATTATAAAGAGGGTGCTGGGTACAATCATATTTTAGCTTTTTTTGTTTATGTGAAATCATATGTCCACCATTGTCTTGTAATGTATTTACATTTTTAAGACTTTCAGTAATTTGTCACTGGAGTTGCTCTTGTAATTATAATATCACTCATGCTGATTTTACCTACCAATTTTATAGTCTTATTTTGTTGACAGTAAAATGTCAAGCGTGACTTAAATTGCCCTACTTACTTTTAGGTGCATAAAATTTCTAATACCTTAATAATAATTAAAAAAAACTAAAAATCAATGTGGTGGTGGAACACACCCTTGTACTTCCAGCACCTAGAAGGCTGAGGCAAGAGGATAGAATTTGAGGCCAAACTTGTTTACATATGGAGTTTAGATCAGTCTTGGTTGTACAGAGAAATGATGTCTCCAAAAGCAAAAAAAAATAAAAATAAAAAAATAAGTACATGAAATACAAAGTGTTATATCAAATTAACATATTAGAAGATATTTATTAAATTATAAACCTCTTAAAATATTTAGGTATCATTAGTAATGTTCATATGGAGTTTGTTTTCTTGAACAACAGCAACAAAAACTCCATTTTACTAAGAGTTTTTCCTTTACTCTTTTTTAATTGACCAACCTTAGACATCTATTCCTAAGAGTACTATACAAATAAAAATGTATAGACTAGTAAAATTCAAATACAGTTTTAAACTGTCTCTTAGCAATGACTGTTAATACTACTAATAAATAATGATATTCCTTTGTTAGTAAAGCTAATTTTTCTTTTTCTTGGTTCTGAAGATTGAGCTGAGGTCTTTATGTATATGAAGCATAAACTACTCCCAGTCCATAAATTTTTGTTTTTATGTTTTTTAGCACTTTTAATTGTATAGATATAATTTAGGTTAATTTATAGGATTTTTTGGTCATTTGAAAGACAGTTGTGATACTGTATATACCATCCAATTATTAACAGTAATAGAGTAATAGTGTGCTCTTTCTCTTTCCTTTAGCTTTTCCCAAAATTAAAGTGCATTTAGCTATCTGAAGAACAAAATATATTTTGTTCAGGGCAAGATCACATTTTATCTAACTATTAATACAATGTGACAAGTTTTACTGATGGCAGTAATGTAGTGTGACTTCCCCCACTCAACTTAGCTAACTGAATGCAAATAGCAGAGGCAGTTAATGACCTTTAGAAAGCCACAGATAAGTCTGTGTTTTATGGACAAGCATCCTGGCTATCAGTTGGAAAGTTTATGCTTGCTTGAGAGATTATACTTGGGATTCCTCTTGCCAGAGTTATGAGGTAGAATTCCTAAGTTGCTTCTCATAGATACATGAAGTAAATTTAATTATATGGAAAATAATTAAAGCAGTTAGAACTGTAAGGCCTGGAGGAGAACCTTACATGTGTGACATTCTTATTGAACAGTTCACAGCTAGAATCTTAAAACTGCAGGACTTACAAATTGTTAGCTTGCTCATTATTATTAGTTTTATTTTCATATGTTGCTCTAATTTTAAACAGTCACAAATTGTTTTTATAATTTTTGGAGAACTGAAGAATGCAGTGTTCAAAGTAGAAACTAGGACAGGTGAACCCAACCGGAGGATTAGAGGGCAGAGCAGGGAGGACAGTATTTGATTGATCTTTGGAAGTTTAATACTAGATAATATTTCAGAATTAACACTAGCAATAGAGATATCTTTCCACTTAAGAATTCCACGAGGAAAGTGTACCTTAATAAACTAATATTTTTACATGGATTTTTCAGGGATTTCTGTCCAGTTAATTTACAATGTTGGTGTATATACTCACTTTTAAAGAAAAACTGGTGTATTCAGTCTCATAGTCAAGGATTTGAAAACTGTTACATCAGAACGATGTTTTTGAGTTTGGCAGTGGTGCCATTGGATATATAAGGTATAAGGTTCTATAATTGCCCTCTGTGATGTCAAGTTCTATGCTTCAGTGACTCAGAAACACACCAAATAGTTTTGCTTAATACACAAATGAACATTTTTAAACTTTCTTTTGTTTTCATAGACATCCCTTATTAAAGTAACAGAATTACTTAGCTTATAATAGGAATTCGTGTTTGTGTTTAATTATTCATAATCTTAACAGAGTTTCAGAGTTACTCTTTCAAGATTTTATATATTCAGAATATAGTTCCAAGGGTTTTGACCTGTTTTAAGATGAAACACACCTAGTTATTCCTTTACTTAATGTTAGTACTCCTGTATTCTATAGTACCTTATGATGTAGTGATTGTATGAAATTTTCTAATTTGTAAACTATTTCTATGTGAAACTCTGGTATTTTTGCACAAACATGTAACACTTTAAAACACATTATATTTGTGCTGTTTTTACAGAGAACTTTAGTTTTCAATGAACTATAAATTCTCTGCTTGTTAGTAAAACTAGGTAAGCTAAAATAGAAACATTTTATCCTGTTTTCTTTAAAAGATTAAAATATAAATTAGAAAAATAATTATATCACTCAGTAGTAAAAATTAGTATAAAAGTTAAGCCACTCATTTGACTAGTTTATTCTTTTGTCGTACAATTTTTTAGTGTTTAAAGAATACTGTGAATATCTTCCTTAATTTATTTGTCTGTTTTTCTCAATGAATTTTGTGATAGCAAAAGAAAGTTTTTCTTCCTTAAACTACTGACAGTCTAAAGAATGTTAAGCTCAGTTTAGAAAGACAATGGACAGCAAATACCATCTTTTCATCATGATCATTAATATACATGGCCAACTCATCAGAGATAAGGGGTAGATATTTTTGCTAGATATTTATTAAATATCTTTCCATTTTTATGTGAAAGTTTATGATATATATTTTACCTTTCCTTAAAGCAACATGATTCAGAAAACAGAAAATACATTTTTTTTTTATGGGGGGTACGAGGGATTGAACCTGTGGCCTTGCATGTGTGAGGCAAATAGCCTTTCACTGACGTGTGTCTCCAGGCCTCCAAACTGAAGACATTTTAAGACTAGCTGAATGTGATGAGTGTGAAGACTTGTAAAGCTTGATGCATACTCTAGGCCACTGTGTGTGTGCGCGCGCTTGTGTGTGTACTCATGTGTGATGCATTTTGTGCCATTGCAGAATCCTATTGTCAAAATGGTTTATGATATTTTGATTCTATAAAAGCACCTATAGTTGATCTCTTCAGACTCTGTTCATATGCAGTTTGCTAAAATTGATGTTATGAGTTTAGTGCTGTTTTTCAGGCACACTGATTTCAGAATGAAACTTCAAAAATAGAAATTTTATTTTCAAAACAAAACCTAAGCTATATCTTTGTGTCTAATAAGTATGTAGAGAATTTGATACAGGGTAAATCATTTGTTATTTTTATTTTTAGAAATAGCACCTTCAGAATGTTACATTTACCAAACTTTGATTACATTTAAATCCACAGTAGTGTTTAAAGTATGAAGCTAAAGAAACTAAAGGAAACGTTGCTTTCTCTAGTGCATTGGGAAGGACATTCTGGGTTTTAAACTTTTCATAGATTTCCTTTAAAATGCTGACATTAGATCTTTTTGATTCAATGTATTTCAAATATATCACTGCTTCTGAAAATGAATGACATGAATGAATACCTTCATAAAATCCTCCCTGGAAGAGAATAAATGATTACTGACAGGATGATTTACTTTTGAGTTTCAGTTAAATTTAGAAAATATCTGCCCATTATCAGTGTGTGCTTTCCTTTCTTTTTCCTTTTTTTTTTTTCTGTGCAAGTAATTTGCTTTCCCAAATGTGCTTAAAGCTTTTTTTTTTTTTGCAGAATTGTTTGGATTGTAAAGTGTACTTAGCTTATTTTAATATAGTAAAAAATATAGGTTATTGCATTTTCTGTATTATGATTTCATGTGAATAATTTACCATTTCTTTCTGTTTTCCATTGAACTATTCAGTGGTCGGTGAAGATGGTAAGCCCTGTGTGCTGATTTATATACTGTGCCAACATTAAATAATCTCAAAACATTGTTTTATTTAATTCAGAACAAGTGTTAATGTACATTCCACATTTTCAACTTGTATGTTTTTTTCTTTTTATAATTTAATCCATAGTCCAACATATGCCAATACCTTTTGGGTGTCTTAGATTAGACAGTAATGTGGTTAACTGTCATCAGCCCATCAAATTCTTAAATGTTATTGGATGGAATCTGTGTTATGTTAAAGAGAATTTAAAATTTTTTAATATTTTTTTTATTTACATGGTGGAGCAAAAGTTGTACAGCAGTAAAATTTAGAAAAAAACATTTTTTAAAATAGACTTTTTTTTTTAAAAAGGTCATACAAACTTGATTATTTTATCATAAGAATTATTAGGTTTGTCTACTACAGGAAAAAAGTTTTGTTAATTTCATTATGGATTCAGTGCTTTGTTCAGAAGCACAGGTAATCAGTTTTTCTGTGTGAGTGTGTGTGAGTGTGTGTCCCCATCACTTAGTGTTTTAGGTGTTCCTAAATATATACATTTATGCACACAAATTGAGTTTGCATTATGAAAACCTAATCCTCAAATTATTGGGCGCTTGCATAGAAAACTATGGACACAGGTTTAGGAAGCAGATTATTGTTTTAGTCATTTGTAGTTGAGACTTTTATAAGTTCCTTGGTAGTAAGAGGAATTGATAAATGCCTTGCTTGTTTTTTTTTTAAGTCCTTGGTAAATAGAATGGATTTGCTTTGTGCACTTATGTAAGAAGGGTTATAATGTTGAAATGGGATATTAGGAATTCAAGTGCCTTGATACCTATTATTAAAACATTATATTTCTTTATTTCCTTAAATAATGTTCAAGCTTTTCAGAAACATTTTCCAAATATAAATTAGAAAGTTTTCTTTGTACTGTTACATGATAGTGTAATCCCTGGACCCCAAACTAGAAGGAATATAACAAATTACATTGAACATTAGCTATTAAATATAAAGGAGCTTTATATAGAAAATTTTGATATTCCATTATTTACTTTAGATTTGACTGATTGACATTGCCACAATGCCTGATACAAAACACAAACCACTTAGAAGGGGCCCCACTTTTAGTCATTGTGCTTGTTGAATGCCCATAGTGAGGTCGCTGAATATTCTCAGAGGTTCTTGTTAATTAACTGTAACATTTGGTCATGGCTTTTCTTGTAAGTGAATTTTCTTTTGTTTAAAAGTAAATGATGCAGGGATGGAGAGGTGGCTTGCTGGTTAAGAGCTGTTTTTACAGAAGACCCAGGTTCTAATCCTAGCACTTATATGGTCACATGGTAGCTCACAATGGTCTGGAGCTCCAGTTCCAGAGGATCCTATGCCCTCTTCTGGCCTCTTCAGAAATGAGCTGTATGTACAGACACTGATGCAGGCAAATATCCATCCATACACATAAAATTATAAAGTAAAATAATTTAAAGATAAAGTGTCCTTGTACATAATGAAATCAAGCCATTAAGCATATGATAAAGGTAGTAGCCCAAAGAGCACTAATATATTTTATTTTATAAGCTTATCTCAACAGCACTTTAAAAAATTGAACAATATTCATATTCAACCATTTGAGGTGAAAAATAGGTGTTAATTTTTGGAATGTAATATGTTAATACAGGTTATATTAAATGAATTCGGTAGTTAATAATGGTTCTGTTATAATCTCTAATAATGTAACTGAAGTAATAATGGTTAACATTTAAGAGAAAAATGGAACCAAGTGTAGTGACACACTCTTAGACAATACCAGGAGGCTAAGGCAGAAGGCCTGGGAATTCAGGGCAGGGCTACACAATGAGGCCTAGTCTTCAGGAAAAAGACATCATTAATAGAAAATCTCCTATATACCTGCACTTCACTAATCTAGATTCAGAAGCATTGAAGCCTTTCTAACCAAGAAACCTTAAAGGATTGTGTCAAGGCAGGGCATGGTGTCACATGCTTGTAATAATAGCACTTAAGAGACTGAGGCAGGAGCATCTGAGCTCAAGTTACAGACTATAGTTAAGAGACTGTTGTCTCAACGAAATAGAGAGAGGGAAGTAGGATTATGTCTTTTAGAAATAGCTGTGATGTGTAATTCGGTTCTACAAAAAGAAGATGAAGTGTATTCCAAGTTATGAATATAATTTCCAATCAGTAGATTATACCTTTAATTTTATAATGATCAGAATTATTTTATTTCCAAAGAATGGTCTAATAAATGAAGTCATTCAAAAACTATCTGCAGTATTGAAATATATATTAAATCAGTTGTCTTTAAGCGGTAAGTTGCTTATGAATTTTATATTTGGATTTTGCACATTCATGGTATTCGGAATATCATGGCAGTGGATTTTATTCCTTAAGGTTCTATGTACGAGAACATACATAGTAATAAGATAATGTAAATGAGAAGTGTTATGTGTTCCCATTCTGTTGTTGCTGTAAGAAGCCTCGTGTGTTTATTTTAACTCTCCCAAGACTTGAAATAGTGTGATACAGTTATTACTCACCTGCATTTGGTGAGGTTTCTGTTTTTATTTCTGCCTTTTTTCATGTTTTATAGGTATTGAAATTTAAGCTCTTCTCCTTTTACTAATAGCTATGTAGATTGTTTTTAAAGATTGAGGCTAATTGAAAATTAAAGTTAGTATTCTTATTTTATAAAAAGGTAAAGTTAAAAAATAAAATATCTAAAGATGTCTTTAATAATGACTTAGACTCTCTTTTCAGGGCCCAGCACTAGAAGATTTCAGTCATTTGCCACCAGAGCAGAGGCGTAAGAAGTTACAACAGCGCATCGATGAACTTAACCGAGGGCTGCAGAAAGAGTCAGATCAAAAGTAGTGTTCCGTTAAGCCCTCATTGTTCTTCCTTTTAGGGTCTCATATGATACATGATACATAGAATATTTCTAAATCATTTATTCTGGCCTGGGGGTATAGTTCAGTAGTAAAGAGTACTTGCCTAGTGTTCATGAGTACCTGAATTCAGTCGTCCCCCCATCCCTTCCCCAAAAGTCATATATTCCAATTGAAACACTTTTTAAAATTTTTTAAAAGTGTTTTATTTTATATGTATGAGTATTTTATCTGTGTGTGTGTGTTGCATGCCTGATGCCTATGGAAGCCAGAAGACCTCTGGAGCTGGAGTTATAATATTTGTGAACCTCTATGTGGGTGCTGGTAATAGAACTTGGTTCCTCCAGGCGAGCAGTCTTCTGAGTTATATCCAGCACCCCGAAATGCTTTTTTTTTAAGGGGGAAAAATATACTACCTAAACTAGAAAACTTTATGACTTACATATTATTTAAGCAAAAATCAAATATCATGTTTTTTTGTTAGTTGCTATTTGGAGTTCCTTCCACAAATCTGTAAAAATAAAACAGAAACCCAAAACATGGTAATTCATTGTCAAGAGTAGTTTTACCAGCACTAATCACCTCTTATATATTGTTTAAATTATCAATTGAGTTGAGAACAGTTGATTGAGGGATTATATACACTACTCATCAAACATTTTTCATGGAGTATGTCATTAAATCCTTCAAACTAGCTACCTTAGGTTGTTCTTACTGTGTAAGTGGAAAGGTGAAAATTATGGAATTTGTTGTACTAGAACAAGGGAGAAGTATAGGATGGGTTAGGAAGAGTCTTAAGGTACTGTCTTGTAGCATTCTGTTGGTGATGGCGGTGGGGTCTCCAGAATTTTGAGTGGGTACTAAGACATTAGCAACTGTCCTAGAAATGACTGAATCTTTTGTAGATGAGTAGATAAGAGATTAGGAAAGGAGACAAGGAGACTTGTTAGGGAACTAACTTGTAGATACTAAATTGAAAAGCAAGAAAAATAAATTTTGAATTGAAAGTAGTGGTTTTGCTTATGTTTTATGAAAAATTCACATGGAAAGTGTCTAATTGAGTTTGGAAATAGACACCTAGAACTTAAGAGGACCTGGAGATAAACAGGGGAGAATCATCTGATGGTGAAGCAGTCTAAAGAGGAGTGTAGGATGAGATGAGAAGACAGTGCTTGTCATTTTATGTAACAGACATTTAAAAGTTGAACAAAAGGAGAAGAAGCCAATGAATGATTGTTAAGCAAGCAGAGATGAGGAGGAAAAATGGAAAATAGAACGGTTAGGTTAAGAAGGAAAAGAGTATTAGTCAACAGTGTCAGGTGCTTGTGTCAGACAGCATTGATTGGACATTGTCTAGGGTGATGTGACTAGAGAAGAGGAGGTAGGCTAAGGAATTGGCAGGTAGCTGAAGGGAGCACAGTTAAAGATGACATTGCTATTTCTAGCACAGGTGAGTGGGAGGACAGTGGTGCCATGGGAAATGAGATAAGGAATGCTGCTGAAATAATGTTGCTCGGTGCAAATAGAATGAGTTTGATTTAGAGCCAGACGTGGTGTCACACATCTCTAATCCTAGCACATGGGGAGATCAAGAGTTTAAGGCCAGCCTGGGCCACCTAGTTACACCCTGTTTCAAAATAAAGCAATGTAATGAGTTTGATCTGGGAAACAATGTGTGTAAGAACAGTGTGAAGTATTCCACTAGCAGTTTATTAAGCCCATATATGCATAAGTTACATAAGACCTGAGAAATCTTTTTCATATTAGAAGTCTTTTAAATGTAAACAGTCAAGCACACTCATGTTTTAAGAGTCTTCCTTAAATCAGTCATTATGTATACATAGTCATATATAGACAGACGGCCTTATGTGAATTTTCATTATTAGGATACATTTGTCTAAACTTAGAAATGTGACTTTTTAAGATTGAGGTAAACTCTTAGGTGGATGTTTAATTTTGTGGTTTCATTTTGTTTCTCAGAGAAGCACTCAACAAAATGAAGGATGTGTATGAGAAAAATCCACAAATGGGGGATCCAGGAAGTTTGCAACCTAAATTAGCAGAGACCATGAATAACATTGACCGCTTACGAATGGAAATCCATAAGAATGAGGTACATGTGTTAACTCAGCAGTCTGAAATAAAAGTATAATTTTAAGTATTTTACAAGCTTTATCGTGATTGCGTTTTGTTAGACTTATATATCAATATTTATGTCTAATTTAGAATTTATGAATCAAGATATAATTATGATATATAATTATCAAATTAACAGCCTACTGATTTTGTTATTTGAACCTTCATATAAAACTAAATATACTATTTTTAAAAAAAATCAACTCTAAAATTAATTGTCTGAGAATCATAAAGTCTGAAAGTGCATTTAAATTTAGGGTGCCTTAGGAGTTTCAGACTTACTGAACTGTTGGGTATTTTGTCTTTTTTTTTCCTCCCTGAAGGCATGGCTCTCTGAAGTTGAAGGCAAAACAGGTGGGAGAGGAGACAGAAGACATAGTAGTGACATAAATCATCTTGTGACACAGGGCAGAGAAAGGTCGGGGTTTGTTTCATTTTTAATTTCATTATTCATTTAATTTTTATCTGTTCTTTTTTTTTTTTTTTTGCTCCATTAGTAAGTTTGGTTAAATAACTTCAGTCTTTTGGAACTATTTTGTACCTTAAGAAATGATTGTAGGAAAATCAGAAATTTCATCTTGTTCAGTTCTAGTTACTACACCCCTGACCATGTAAGAATAAAAACAATAACACAAACTAACAGACCTAGGAACCTCAGGGATGGGAGAGAGTCCCTTAAAGTTTTTATCGACTTGGTTAGCTTATGATGGGAAAAAAAAATTGCTATCAAATTGCTTACAGTTTGGTGAAGAAGTAAAGGAGCTGTGTCTTAGCTTAGACAGTTTTCAACTTAGCTTTTGCAAGGTCTCCATTCTACTTATGACACGTCTTCCTTAGTGTAATGTGTTTGTTTTTTCCTATCATTAAAAAAAAAATCAGAAAATTGGGTTTCATCTTTGAGAAAATTTGAGAGGCTTAATATCAGATATTGGTTTACTAATTACAACATAATTCAAGCAAGTTCTTTTTTCATATTTCCTTAATCTGTTTCCTAAAAACATAAAATGGAAGTTAAAATACCCACTTGTTGCTGGCAAAGGAAATGTTGTAAGGCAGCTAGTAGTGAAATACCTGATCATAGTGTGCGTTTCACAGGTGTGAGTGCCTCCTGTCCACCTCCTGTCACTTCAAGAAAAGAGCTCTTACGTTTGTTGAGAAATATCTACAGAAAACTGGTTTTTGTTATTAGGCTAAAAACCCAGGTTAAATGAGTTGAGTTTTTCTAATATGTGTGATTTTAAAATGTGGTTTTCTCACTCACTTAGCAGTGCTGATAAATCTACTGCGTGCATGTGTTATCCATTCTTTTGGATTTTCTGAATTACTAATTTCCTTTAATCAATTGGAAATTATATTATTTGAATTTGGAGTGTTTTGGTTTTAAGTAGCAGATTGAATTTTTATATTGTGTTAGAGGAAAAATGCACTTCATTGAATAATTTAAGGAACAGCCTAGATGATATTCTTAGGACTTGATTTTGTTTTTTGCTTTTGTTTTTCCTATCTCTTGGCTGTCCCTCTTCCTGTACTGGGTATGTTTTAAGGCTCCAAGTGATTTTGTTTTTAAGCTTGTAGTTTTCCTCCAGGTTTAAGGAGAAAGGAAGTGAGCTTCTGTTGGCAGTCCTGGGCAGAGCACTTTTGTATGATAGTGCTGACCTCTGTGTACATGCTGTGTTCGTTGTATCTCATGTGCTGGCTCATAAACAACCTCACTGTGGATTGAGTATAGAGCTGGGTGAATCTGCTAAGGACTCTCTCTGATTTTAGAAGCCTGGTGTCTACCACATTGTTCTATTTCACCTTTGGATCCTGTACTAGTGGGGTGTGTTTGCTGAGCATTGCTCTAGAACACTGCCACCTTTTAAGTGTTTACTTTAGGAAATTAAGTAAAGAATCATTTTATATTATTATAAGCAATTTACATAGTTAATGTCTAAAAATAGGGCTCAATGTGGAAGTATGCCATTGATACCTAATTTCTCTTGAGATCAGCTTATAAATAATACACAAAGACTTGTCATGATGTGATACTTGATCAGAGATAACTTTCATGGGTTTTAGTCCTGAGGGAAGTTACACTGACGATGCAAACCAAGAAGTCCGTGGGCCCCCGCAACAGCATGGCCACCACAGTGAATTTGATGATGAATTTGAAGATGATGATCCCTTGCCTGCTATTGGACACTGCAAGGCTATCTATCCTTTTGATGGTATGGTGTTCTTAATATATAATATTTGATAAAATTGGTTCTTCAAACGCAAAATATGTCACCATTTATTTTACTATGCTAAGCTAAATGATATAGTGTCAGAAAATTACATTCCTGGTTCATTAATTGCATAGTTTTGTTTTAACTATGATATAAATATAGTATTACCCCCTACCTCTGCACATATAGCTGAATTGAAAGTCATGCATGTTCTAGAATACTAATACAGGTGATCATCTATCAACTCTAGGTAATAGAGAATTTTTCCCAGATCCTAGATCTTACATATGATTTAAAAAAAAAAAAAAAGCTGAAATAGCTTGAACATGTATCCCAAGCCAGGCAGTAAATGACTCTTCATGCTCTTTATTGCAGCTAAATAATATCAAGAGCCAGGTATAAGGCATAACTGAGTGCTATCATTGTATCCTGATTCTGCAGGCTTCCCCCTTCAGATGAGAGTAGCAAAGAAAATGGTAGTTTCTGACTACTGTGCCTTCTCCTGTAATAGCTGGAGAACAGGCTTGTGGGCGGGGTGTGTGTGTGTGTGTGTGTGTGTGTGTGTGTGTGTGTGTGTGTGTGTGTGAGAGAGAGAGAGAGAGAGAGAGAGAGAGAGAGAGAGAGGCCCTTTCTGCAGACTTTATAGTTCTCTTCTTTAACAGAAGAGCAAAATAGTATCTTCATCAACAGTTATGAAATGTTCTACAATTTGACACCTTTCTCCTTGTGTAGGTTTTACATTTAAAGGGATGGGGAGATCTCCTAGTTGAGTAAAGGCACTTGCCTCCAAGCCTGAGAACCTAAGTTTGTTCCTGAGGGCCCATGTGGTAGAAGAAGAGAACTGATGCCTGAAGTTGACCTTTGATCTCCACACTTGGGCCATAACACATGCTTACTCACACGCATGCACACAAGCACAAATATAATAGGTTTTCCATTTTCATGTATAGGCCTGGTATACACATGTGTGCCTACATATATGTACATGGGTGCTAGTACATGTGGAGGCCTGAGACTGGTGTTAGGAGTCATCCTTAGTTCCTCTTTCCCTTTACTCGAGAGTCTTTCATTGGTGTGGCTGATCTGGCTAGCCGGCTGGCTCTGAGGAGCCCCTCTGTATATGTTCTTCCTTTCTTGCTCACATCCCTACTTTTTTCTTATCCGTACTTCATGAAGTTTTTGGGTAGGCACTGTTCAGATTTGGGGAAAGAATTAGAATTGTGAAATAGTGATTAGACTGCCCTATCAAATTACATAGTGCTGCTGTGGGTCAGTTACTGATCCATTATTCAGCAGGGGATTACAACCAGCCTCATGGGCTTATTATGTAGTTCACACGAGAATGTGTATACTTACGTTGAGTAAACTAGAAAACATTACAGGAAGGATGCTGCTTGTGACAGTCAGTGGGTTCTTGCATCTAGGTACAATGAAATTTAGTAGTAGTTTGTATTAGTATGTTGTATTTATAATTTTTATTAAGAATTATTGCAGTGTTTTAATTCCACTTGTGCTTTGAAAACTTTCGCCTAGGACATAATGAAGGTACTCTGGCAATGAAAGAAGGTGAAGTTCTGTACATTATTGAGGAGGACAAAGGTGATGGGTGGACAAGAGCCCGGAGACAGAATGGCGAAGAAGGCTACGTTCCCACGACATACATAGATGTAACTCTAGAGAAAAACAGTAAAGGTGCAGTAACTTATATCTAAATTAACCAGGCGTCTTTGTGCCATGTATAACATAAAATGACAGTACATTCCACAGGTCAGAAAAACCAAAAAGTCAAGGGCATCCTGATCTATACTGTTCACTATGTGAGCTGAGTGCAGGCCTGATCAGAGAGATGTGAATATTGCCACAAGAAACTCTCTTTGACGCCTTACTGTTCAAGTGTCGTTGGTGTGGAAGCTTAATTGATGCCTTTTGCTTTCTGTCCTGCCTAAGTGTGTGTAAAGGATGTGTGCTTTTCTGCCTTATAAATAATAGATATGATTATTAGGCAAGAATCATAGGTAGAATGTTCCCTGACCCCTTCACTTCAGAGACAGCAGTGACTGTTGAACAGAAATAAACAAGCCTGCTCTGAACTGCAGGAAGCTGATTTTCAGGAACATCTCGACCTAGGAGCTTGAATTTATAGCTTCAGGTTCTAGGAAGAAAAGTAATAGTTGGCTAATTGGGTAAAATAACAGTCATTGTCCTTGCTAGTCTTAACTTGGTTTCCTAAAGAAGGAGAATCCCTGTTATATATTCTATTTAATTTCAGCTCAACACAGCATCCCAGGATAATTCACCTGGTGGAGCTTGTATGCAAATAAGACAGCATTGAGACCTGAAAATATTTTCAGGCTCATGGTAATTTTTAATGATGTACAAAGTTCATTCCAAGTTAATCTTAAACTTGTACTTTTCACTTAAAATTGTCTTTTAGGAATATTGCATTAGTGCTCATTTAGCATTTGGCAGTTAACTTGTAGGAAAAATTGAATCTAATTCAGTGAAAATAGGACAGTCTGGAATGGAGGAAAATGCTGGCAATGTTGACTCTTAGAGGAGAAACATTTTTTCTACTAAGATGAATGAAGGCCTCTGTACACCATTGAGAGCTTCATTTAAGTGGGATCTTTGACTGTCAGAGTAGAAGATAACTTTTTTCCAGTGTATCACCAGAAGCATCTGTTGGAATCATGGTCCAATCAAGAGTTGTACAGTCATGTGACCATACCCCAGTTCATTGAGTGGGGAAGGAAAGGGAAGAAACAGTAACACTGGCCTTTGCTTATCTTATGTTTCAAAGCTGGCTGGTGTTTTTAGTAGCTGAGTATAAAATACTTTTAGGAACATTTGGGATGGACACTTAAAACTGAATACCCCTTTTGGTCTTACCAAAGGTCTTCAGTAATTGTTTTTTTCTTTTTCCTCCTGGACTGCAGGTTCCTGAAGAGGGTTTCTGAGGAAATGGGCAAGATGTTGAAGGAGGTTACATGCAGCTGCTTTTGGGGGGAGGGTATTAGAGTTGTCAGGCTCAAAGAGAAAGTGAGAGAAGCAAGTTGCATGAATGCATGCAGATTTTTTTACTAACTTCATTAGCATTTCCATACATTAAAAAATTCATTATAGTACCAGTCCTTAAATTCCTAGTTCACATGGAAGAAAACAAAAAGCCAGCAATGGCTAACCTCTTTTTTCATTTATTTTACTGATACCAAATCAGAAAGAATGCAGAGCTGTCTTAAAGTTTGTCTTACTTTGGGCTGTCCCAATAGGACTGTCTTCACCCAGCTCTGTTTTAATTGGCTTTTAGACCCGTCGTCTGTTAGAACCCTTGCCATTTGTCAGTGTCTGCCTGAGCCACCTCCGTGCTTGCTTAACATCCTGTTGCATGTCTAGAGTTATCTGGGCTTAGATTTTTCAGGCATGTCTTTGTAATCCCTTGTTCTTGTCAAAGCCTTTGTTTCGTTCTGCGTTTGTAGTACAAATCACTTTGTCAAACATCTCAGCACTAATGTTTCCATATTAGTATTTGTGTATGCTGCTAAAACTTCCCCACTGCAAACATTCCAGTTTTGGCATTAAGAAGACATAGTCTGTGAACCTGAAGTATTTATGATAAGAAAAAGAAAACATCTCTGCTCTAGCCTACAGCCCAGTTAAAGAACTCTGTGAAATGTGACACATCTTCAGCACCTCAGTCTGGGAAGAATCTAGTCAGCACTGAAGTCCTGGCATAATAAACACAGAGGATACGCACCACCGAAAGGACTGTTGTCAAAAGTCAGCTGCTTCCATTCAAATGCTGCCTTAAACTCGAGTGCCTAAATCTGTTGATTGCCAACACTACCATACAGTATCCCACAAAGGGCTTTATGTGCCAGCTCAGTGCTCCTCCTCTAACTCTGTGGCATCGCCGCAGCTGTGATGTAGCCTCAGTAGGTGGCTTCTAGAGCTCTACCATGTGCAGTGGTGCATCTTCAAATTTATGCATCAAACTAAAGACCTGTCCAAGTCCATTTTACTTTCATCAGTATATTTATGACAAGTTTGATGGACCTTCCCCTATTGTCTTTTAACGGGATGATGACGATCTCATTTGGTTATTACAATGATAGTCTGTTTCCAAGTGTTGCTTTTGTTTGAAACAGTTAAAATTTAGTGAAACTTTGTAATGATCTATGTGCACTTTTACTTGTAAAATGGAAATTTCTGTATGTTTATACTTGTAAATACAATTGTCGTTAGTACTCTCATTGCTCATGTTGTCCTGCCTCGCATTTGTGATTCTGTTAATGACTTGTATCTGAACTAATTTCTTGGTGGTCTTGTAACAGGGACATAGGTGGGGTGGGAGGGGTATTTTTACCACTGAAGCTCTGTTAATTTGGTTCCTTACTGTTTTGAGGGGAGAAAGAGAATGTGAAATGTTCTGTGTATTATTGAATTTCAAGCAATATTTTAGAAACTGTGTGACTGCTTTAATAATTTTTTCCAGTGCTATTTGACTCATACTACCAGTTATACTAAAGCTGAATGACAATTGTGTGAACATTAATGCCTTCATAAGATCAAGTACACCACTGTTATGCAGCTGACATATAGTATATTACCTTTGAAGCTAGTAAACTATACAGTTTTAGATATTAAATCTCGTTACAGGGTTATTTATAGAATGTGACATTATTCTATACTGACAGACTACATAAAGTAGTTTTAAAAAGTAGTGCTATTTTTGTTTCAGAAGCTAGCAATGAGAAGGAAATGTGATCTGTGTTTGTCTTCTGTACGAAGCCTGAAGTGCTTATGTTTTTCTGACTAACAATTACAGAAGGCAAAGTTCAAAGCTTTCTTGAAAAGTCTGTTCTTTTCAAGCTACTGTGTGTTTTTTAAAGCTTGGGTTTGCTTCCATAGGAAGCAAGTTCCTTCCTGTGGAGTAGTGCAGCCTACATATGGGTTATACCATTTGAAGAGACATTTGTATTTACCCAGTTAAATCATTCTTAAACTTTGAACATGTGAACTGTCTAAAAGAAATCTCTTAATTTTGCAGTAATTATACTCTGTGCACATATTGATTTCATAATGGTAAATGCCTTGTTTATGATAGTGTTCTCTGTTGAGAATATTTTCATGGAATAAAACAATCTTTTCATGGTCAGTTAAGATGTGTATTTATCTTTTGCTGGTGTTTGAACCAAAGAGTTGTGATACTTCCATTAAGTGTGATAGCATTTAGATAACTCAAAGTAGACGCTAAGTTCCTAAAGTGTGACAGTCTTTGGGAGAAGCCATTATAGGTACTTTATTCTGGGTTTTTAGTTTCTCCCAAGCTTTGCTAAAAGAAAAAATGTATGTTCAATTAGAGTGAATTTAAATCAAGTGTAATAATTTCAGTTTATTTTTACTCAGCAGTAGTCATGTGGCACAGACTTCCTTTGCTCCCATCTTCTTCACTGCATCTGTAAGAGCTGTCCCTGAACCACAGTCTGATCTGGCCACTGCACATTGGCCAGAATTTCCTTCCTGACTAGTTGCAGAGCATTCATGCTTCCTGGGAAAAGAAAATGCATGGAAAGAGGACATGTGCTGCAATTAGTGATGCATTATTGGTAACTTTCAGGAAGTCTAATTTCAGAAGAGTCATCTCTTAAAAAGGAAGGGCTCAACCATTACTGCAGGTTTTAGAAGCCCAAAGGGAATAAAGCTTCAGTAAAGATTCTGGGCATTGAGAGGCTGGGAGTTTTAAGATGATGAAAATTGAAAGATCAGTGCAAAATTTGGGGTTAGACACATGCAAAACAATGAAAATAGCAGCAAAACCTCTAACATTACAGCTTCAGGTGAATAGAAGTTGTTTGTGTTTTCCTTAGGGTGGGGAGGGGGGATGTCCAAGACAATAAAGGAGGCTTCTAACTCTCTGGAAAGAAAAGAAGCCCAGCCTCTTTAGAAGGATGTCACAGTGTTGGAGTTCTGTAGAGGAACAGAACTGATCTATATAATACTTATTACAAGGTGATCCATTAGAGTGACTGTTGTTTGTTTGTTTTTCCAAGACAAGATTTCTCTGTGTAACAGTTCTAGCTGTCCTGGAACTGAGACCAAACAGGTCTCGAACTCACAGAGATGCACCTGCCTCTGCTTCCTGAGTGCTGGGATTAAAGACGTGTACTACCACTGCTTGGCTCATTAGAGTGGCTTTATAGGTTGTGATCTGGCTAGTCCAGCAATGGACATCTCAGTAGAGAGGCCAAGAATCCAATAGTTTTTCAGCGACTGTCTGAGCAGGTCTTTTGTCTCTGTTGAGACCCTCAAGTGGTAAGCTCTAATACCAGTGGAAGGGATGTCTCAGCCTCTGGAGAGAGAAACTTGCAAGTGAGAATGAGGGCACGCAGGCAAAGAGCAAAAGCTTTTTCCTATGCCCTCTTTATGTGGTTGCCACCAGGTGTGGCCCAGATTTTGATTGGGCCTTCCAACCTTAAATGATCCAGATTTAGGGTGAGTCTTCCCAGATCAAATGGTCCAGTCAAGAAAACCCTTCACTGCTGTGCCCAGCTGCTTGGATTTTAGTGCTCCGGATGTAGTCGAGCTGACAGTCACTGTCTGCACTTATAGAGGTCATAGAAAGTAGAAAGGCACCAAGAGATTGGGAAATGGGCAATCATAAATTTTGGAGAGTAATTTCTGCAATGTTTGAGAACAATCCAGCTTTCGGGAAATTTAATAGGAAACTGACTTACGTTCTTATGAAATTAAGGTCTCATTGTCTGGTACAGGTGAAGTCTAAGGCGTGTACTGTCCTGATTTCAGCACCACTGTGACAAGAGTCCTCATTTCTGTGAGATGCAGTAGACTACGAATGGAACTTTTATAACAAGCCCTTTTGGTAACCCAGAATGTCAACCTTGAAGAGAGTTTCTAAGGACCACTCTGAAGAAGCATTTGTCACACAGTTCAACAAGTGGAGAAACACCATCACCACCTCTTCTATGAAGAACCATTATTTTGAATTTGAGTTTTGGTTTCTGAACAGATGATTCTGTAAAGAGATGCTCCATGTGACCAGAGCCGATGTTCTTGCTGTGTGTGCTCATGCATACATAGCTGTAGTGAAGTGTTAAATGTGGACTCTCATACTGCTCAGTGGGAGGAGTAACCAAAAAAGTCATAAAGTGAAGAATTAGGTCCTTGCTCCTGTGGTCACTCAGCCCTTGTGATTGTGAACATGGGACACAAAGCTAAGTTTACTATGGTTTTCTTTCTTCACATGTTGAGCTACACTGGTATCATAAACCCTTGAATGGGAGGGGCCTTACTCTATTCACCCCACAGAGAACTTCGAAAAGGCTGGATATCAGCTTGGGTTGCAGGCCCCACCCTTAGAATGGTCTTAAAATCTTTGCCTTATTTAGTAACTTAATCTGTGCAGTGGAGGGAGAGCCCACCTATCTTATCCATTTAAGTATGAGGAAAGGGACTCATGTCTACTTTGAAAGGAGCTCTTTGAATGACAACAATCTCTGCTTGGTTGGTCTCCCTCTGCTGGCCCACTGAGAAGACCCAAGTGGCTGTGACCCAGAACTAGAGGAAACCCTAGTAGATTTGCCTGGTCTGTTATTCTTCAGCCTCTTTTCCCTCTGGCTTTTGTCCTCATCACAGCATCTGTTGACAGCCCACTGACTTCCTGATTGGTGTAAAAGTGCAGTCGGGGTGTGGAATGAGACAAGACTCAAGCAGAATAGCAATCTCCATCCCGTTGCCCTCTTTCTCTGCTCTGCTACACTCTGGCCATTGAGTCAGCATGGAGATGGGATCTGGAGGCATTGCTGCATGGCTCCTCTCTTCAGGGACAGAAGCACATTAGTGCATTCATGGCTGAATTCAGAGGACCAAGTGACTGGAAAATGCAGTTCCCTCTATGGAGTCATGGGAGGGCCATGCCTTACGCTGACTGTTAGAAACAGGAGTCCACTACCCACTAGAGAAACAAAGGATCTGAACACTACTGGCAGTTTGGAGTACTTTTATCTTTTCATAGTTTTATTATGTAGTTTATTGGAGAAGTAAAACTCATTTCGTTTGGTTTGTACATTGGATTATATATGTATTTTTGTATTATGGATATAATGTATTAACAGCTCTCGTTACTGATTTTCACCCAAGCTTTATTGTGAGGTTACCCACATTCATACATAGTTCATTTTACTGTGTAGAGTAAACTATTATATAATTTACCCATCATTTTGGTAGACATTTTTGGTATTTCCTGAACTTTCTAGTCGAAACAAGTGTTGCTTGAGAATGTTCACATGTGTGTTTCCGGCACAGAAATTTCTCTGAAATCCACACCTAGAAGTGGAACTCCTAATTTCTGTGTGTGTTGTGAGGAGGGGTTGAATGAGAATGGTCTCCATAGGCTCGTATATTTGAATGCTTGGTCCCTAGTTGGTGGACTGTTAGGGAGGATTGGGAGATGTGGCACTGGGGATGGGCTTTGAAGTTTTAAAAGTCCATACCAGGAGAAATCTCTCTCTGCCTACAACTTATGGAGCAGATGTGAGCTCAGCTACTGCTGCAAGCATTATTCCTGCTTTCCTGCCACCATGCTTCTGACTGTGATGGTCGTGAACTAACCCTCTGAAACTGTAAGCAAGCGCACAGTTAAAGGCTTCCTTTATAAGCTGCTTTGGTCATAGTGTCTCTTCACAGGAACAGTAACTAAGACAGAGATAAATTAATTTTCAGTTTTAAAAATATTGCCACATTTAGCCTCCAAAGTTACTGTTTTACATTCTAATAATTTTCTCTGTTAGGATCACTTGTTCTACATCCTGTCAAACTCTTGTGAGTCAGGCATTCTCTTGTCATTTCAAAAAATGTCAAGGTTCATTATAGTTAGGGTTTCTCTTACTCTTGTTGGGCATCTTTACATGTATGCCATGTTTCCCTTTCTAAGGAAAGCCCATTTTTATCTTTCCATTTGGTTGGTTGTCTTTCATGGGAATGCTTGATGTATTGAAGATGCTAATTGTATCTTTTGTGTAGCACACCACAGCTAGACTCAGACATTCTCATGGGTAGCATTTATCTGAAGGGTTGCCTGGAGCTAAAGGTTCTCAGGTTGTTGATAGGGTCCAGTTCATTGCTGATCTCTGACCATAGGTTTACCATGTGGACCTCTGTCCTGGGACGCTGTCAGTGTAGCATCTTACGGGAGTGGTCCAGGAGAGTGAAGAGCCATGATGGAGACCTAATTTTGTGCCCTAATCTCAGGTGTGACATAACGTCTGTCCTCTGCTTGTGAGCACAATGACCAACCCTTTTAGAGTGTGGGTGGAACAGTACATGGCTGTTAGTAGCAGAGGGCAGGGAATATTGTGACCTTCTCAGAGGGTGCCTGTCATACCATATATCTTTCTTCAGTTCTATGTTGGTTCTTTCCACTTGTTCTTTGATGAGGTCAATCTTAGTTCATATCAACTACTTGTTCATAACTATTATTTTTTTCTTTTATCTACTGTAAGAAAACTTTTCAGTTGGGTTGGAAAGATAGCAGTTAGGATCATGAACTACTGTTGTAGAGGACTCCAGTTGATTTCTTCGAACCCACATCTACCTATAACTCACAACTATCTATAACTTTAGCTCCAGGGGATCAGGTGCTCCTTTCTGCCATCCATGGGCCTACATTCAAGTGCACACCACCACCAACACCCCACACACATACAAAATCTTAGAATCCTTAGTTATCTAAAGCAAAATGGCTATTCTGTCTTCTTAAAGTGCTCCCTAGTGAGGTTTTCTATCTAGCAAAACAAACATGTATAATCTGTTAAGTAGGCTATACCAACCCGGGATCACAACCAATCAATATCTTGGTTTTTAAAGTTTTGCTGCAAGACCAGCATGGGAGAACAGTGGCTGCAGAACCTCACTGGAAGCTACAGTTTTTCTTCCTCGAGTTATATGTGAAGACAGGCATATTTATATGGTGGTGTGGTGGTTAAAGTTAGGCGTCAGTTTGCCTGGGTTAAGGAACCTCTAGAACATTGGGGGGAAAGTCCTATCACTAGGCATGTCTGGGGTGTTTCCAGAGCTTGGCATGTGAGCTGGTGGGAAAAAGTCAACCTCAGTGTAGATGGACACTAGTTGGGTGCAAACCTGGACAGAACATAAACACAGAACAGTGGATGCTTTCCCTGCCCTTGAGCTTACTGATTCCTCCTTTGGCCTTTGAACTCCACTACTGGTAGCATAGACTCCCGGGGTTCTGGGCGTTTGCTCTGCACTGAAAATTACACCCTCAGTTTTCCTGATTCTGAGGCATTTGGAGTTTGACTGAGCGAGACTACAGCACTCCAGGGTCTCCAGTGTGCAGATGGCCTGGCATGGGACTTATGGTCTCCATAATCAAGTAAGTCAGCTCCCTTACTAACCTCCCCACTGCTGTATAAATATCTTGGTTCTTTCTCTGGAGAGCCAAAATATATCTGGTAACCAGTTTTTATCCTCTTTTTGTTGGTAAATGTTCTCCTCAACCCTATTTACTGGAGGCAGTTCAAGTTCACTGTAGGTGGTGCCACCTCAGACAGGTAGTCCTGAGTTGTGTAAGAACGCAGAAGCAAGAAGTAGGCGGTAAGCATCCTTCCTCCATGGCTTCTGCTGCACGTTCTAGCCTGCAGGTCCTGCACTGAGTTCCTGCCCTGGCTTTCCTTGCTGACAGACTGTAAGTCGTAACACACTATTTCCAACCCCTTTGTTTTATCACAGGAAGAAGCAAACTAGGACAACGTACTTAAGATGGCCATGTTAGAGTGTAGTATCTATAACCAGTCAGTCCTCCAAGTCTGTTTAATATCGTGAAGAAAACTTGGTGTGGTTTAAATACTTAGAGGGAAACAGGCCAGGCGTGGTGGCACACGCCTTTTATCCCAGCACTTGGCGGCAGAGGCAAGTGGATCTCTTGTAAATTCAAGGCTAGTCTGGTCTACATGGTGAGTTCCAGGACAGCCAAGACTACATAGTAAGGCCCTGTCTCAAGCAAAAAAGACAGAAAAACAAATAGGTAAGTGTTAGATAGTTGATTACAGAAGACTTTAAAATCTTGAATTACAAAATTTTTACAATGGAAAAATGGAGACTATATAAATACTAGACATCATTCTTTTGGGTAAGTCAGGAACCTAGAAAATGAGCCTGTAAGATTGTGTATCTTCTAGAGGAAATGATTAGTTCATATGCTTTTCCTGTATATCATAGTTGATTTAGAGTATAGCAAATACTGTATATTCTAAAAGTGTTAGGGTTTGCCTTCACATGGAGATTCTTGAGTTCATTGGCATGGTGTGGTGGGAATGTCCCCTAAACACTCATGGGAAGATCACAAAGGTCTTTGTTGGAGGAAATACATCACTGGGGTGTGGGCTGTATTTATAGCCTCACCCTACTTCCTGTTCTTACTCTGTGTGTAGATAAAAAAGGTTGGGGCTTCCTGCCGCCATGATGTTCTCTGTCTCTAGAACCATAAGCCAAACTATAAACCCTTCCTCAAGTTGATTTTGGGCACAACAAAAAGTTACTAATATAAAGGGGCTAAGGGTTACCCAAGGAACTATGAATTGGAAAGCATTGCTCCGAGTGTGTCTGGAGAGCTTTCCAGGGGAGCCAGTGTGGTAGATCAATTGTGTCATGAGATAGAATTGCAAGGCCAGGTGGTGGTGGCACAGGCCTTTAATCCCAGCACTCTGGAGGCAGAGGCAGATGTAGGCGGATCTCTGTGAGCTCGAGGCCAGCCTGGTCTACAGAGCAAGTCCAGGACAGGCTCCAAAGTAACACAGAGAAACCTGTCTGAAAAATTAAGAAAAAAAAAAAAATAGAATGGCGGCTGGGTGCTCAGTCCAGCTGTTAGCTAGCACTTTCCCAAACTTGAACCTAGGACTTTTGAAGCAGGACTTCACTTTGGCTCACATTCTGTCTTGCAGATTTGCAAACCACTTTTGGTTTAATATGGGAATAGGAAAGAAAGCTCCTTAGAATCCAGGAGTTAGAATTATCATGCTAAGGTAAGTCAATACTAAAGAGACAGGATACAATCCTTTCACAAAAACATATATTTACAGTTTCATATTCAAAGAATATCATATAACTGATACCTTCTGCAATGCTTCGTGCTTTTCTTTTAAATGCCTCTATTTACATGTATATGACATGGAATGGTCAAATACCATGATTATTAAACAACCAGCAACATAGCTATGTCTTCTTAAATTTGCTGATCAACATTAGCAATAGTTATCTTAATAATAAATTACCATTCATTTAAAAATCAGTAGTAATTTTAAACAATTCATATAAATAAGTATGCTCTGTGCAGTTTATACATTTAATATCTGTGGATATTAAAAGCTTGTATCTTCTTAGATTTGCACATTATTACTTTATAAGATGATAAGCATTCCCAGCAGGTCTGGAAAAGCTTCAGGTAATGCCCCAAGGTCTTCTGGTTGGTTCTCAGAGCTCAGCCTGCTTTACAGAAGGAGGTTCCAGTTTCCGTGAGAGGGCTGTTAAAATCTGGTTGAACTTCTCGTACCTCTCCGTCTGGTTGACTTCGGCACCCTTGCTGCCCCACAGCAATCGCATCTGAAATTCAGTCTTCAAGATCTCACTCATTTCTTCATCCGGTTCAAAATCTAATCAAAATAAAGCAGGTAAGTTCAGTTCTGCCTCAGAAGGTTGAAAGTGAGTGAAAGCTGTCCTGTGTTACGGTAGAGTTAAATGAACTTCCTCCTCTCTGGAAAAATTAGGACCTCCTCATTTGACCAGCTTCAAAGAATTCACAAGCCTGTGTCCCATGTGAGGAGTGTTGGCTGGCATCTATCTGCATTTGTAACAACTTTGTCATGTGATTCAACTATTTTCGCTGTAAAGTTTGATGGTAGTAAATTTACCGTTTTAGGATACTTGAGCTTACAAAGTCCCTAGTACTTGCAGGTAGCTAGCCTCTGTTTCAGCCCCTGTCCTAGAGAACTACTGATGAGCTTTGCGTCTTTAGAGGTTTGATAGAAATGGAATCACGTGATATGCTACGCACTGTCAGGCCTCTTCAACTTTATATGAATGGTTTCCAAATTGTTCTGTGTGTGGCGTGTTAACAATAACACATTCTATTTAATTGTTGATTAATAGGCATTTATGTGGACATACCCATTCACTGATGTACTGTGAGTAATGTCAACATGTACAAGCCTGTGTGGACATTCATTTCTCAAGGCGAAGCATTATTGGGTCATACGGTAAGCATGTGTTTACTTTGAAAGAACTAGTCATAAACTCCTCAGTTTTATATTCACTCATAATAATATACGTAGATTCCAGCACTGCGTCAGTCAGGATTGGTGGCTCACGTATACCTGTAATCCTAGCATTTGGGAGGTGGAGGATTAAGAAGTTCAAGGTCATCCTTGGCAAGGTACCAAATTTGAGGTCATTTTGGGATCTATGAGACCCTGTCTCACAAAAAGTGGGATTTCTTTTCTTCTGGATGTTATTCCCACATACTGCCCTTCTGAGCAAACCACTTTTCCTGAGTGTTGATGGCTTGCTCTGCACTTGCCCCTGTGAGCTGATACACCTGTTTCCATGCCTCTACGCCCCTGAGGGCACCACTTAGCTCGTGCAGCACACACACCACAGCGGTGATGAATGTTTATCAGTCTGTCTGAGGAAGTTGCTTCCTTCTCCAGAGCTTACACACTTTCCAGGATGTGAATTCGGACACTTGGAGCAGGGATAACTAGGAAGGAAGAGGCTCACAGACAGTGAAGTCTGGATAAACACCTTGTGTTGGCTACTGCCTTTCCAGGTGGTAATGGTGCACATTCTCCTTGATGCTGCCTTTTATTTATTCTATCCCTTGATAGAGCACAGAAGAAAAGAAATGTGGGGCCCTTAAGTCATCTGGCATTGCAGGACATAGTTTGGGGATGAATTAGAATGATAATGACACATGGGAAGACGGCTCCATCAGAAAAGGGCTTGCTGTGTGAGTACAGACAGGCCTGAGTGCCATCTCCACAGTGCACTTTATAACACATAAGAGCTCTGACAGGATTAATATCCAGAATATACAGAGAACTCAAAAAACAGTCAAGGAGACAAATGACCCAACTTTAAAATGTGCCATGGAGTTCTCAAAAGAAGAAATAAAAATGGCTAAGAAATATCTTAAAAGTATCACTATCCTTAGCAACTAGGAAAATGCAAATTAAAACTACTTTAGAAATTTTGTTACCCATTACCCTAGTCAGAATGGCTAAGATTTAAAAGAAAAAAAAATGCTTGCAAGGATGTAGGGAAAGAAACACTTATTCAGTGTTGGTGGAATTGTAATTTGGTGCAGTCACTATGGAAATTAGTGTGAAGAATTCTCAAAAAGCTAAAAATAGATCTCCCATATGATCCAACTATACCACTCCCTGGCGCGTGCCCAAAGTACTTGACATCCTATTACACAGATACTTGTTCAGCCGTGTTCACAGTAGCTAGGAAATGGAAATAACCTAAGTGTCCTTTGGCCGATGAATGGATAATGAAATGTGGTATATATATATATATACACTATGATTCTAGGGAACACTATTCAGGGGTGTATATACACTGTGATTCTAGGGAACACTATTCAAGGGTTGTACATACACTGTGATTCTAGGGAACACTGTTCAGGATGTATATACACTGTGATTCTAGGGAACACTATTCAGGGGTTGTACATACACTGTGATTCTAGGGAACACTGTTCAGGATGTATATACACTGTGATTCTAGGGAACACTATTCAGGGTGTATATACACTGATTCTAGGGGGAACACTATTCAGGGGTCTGTATACACTGTGATTCATTCAGTGGTATATATATACTGTGATTCTGCAAAAGACTTTAATGGTAAAGAAAGTGAAATAATAAATTTTACAAGTAAATGGACAAATCTAAGAAATACTATTCTCATGAAAAGAGACCATGGTGGGTTGAATGGGGAGGTCTAGAGCACAGGACAGTAGGACACAGGTGCTATGAAGGGGAAAGGGGCGGGGGCTCTATGCCTTCTCCCACCCCATTCCCAGTTAAAAGACACTAAGAATGAAAAAGCTATATAGTTTGTTAGTGTATGTGTGTAATTTAAATGAAGTTATGCCACTGGGGGTGGTAATGCTCCCCCCAAGAGCCATAGTCAATCTAACAGAAGCCCCAGTGCCAGGCATGGGAAACTCCTCTGAGTCTTTAACCAAAGGGGTTCAAGAGACTCTCAGAACTTGAAGGTAAAACCCTCTTGCTGAAGATACCACATACTTTAGACACAGGACCTTGAAGAATCGAGGTGGGACTGACCTGGAAGCCTCCACCCTGATGAATGGCTCTCAGCATCTGCAGTTGCTATCCAAGTTGCCAAGGGAGAAACACAATCAATAGCCCTACTCGGCTGTAAGCCTATGAGCCACAACTATGGCTATTACAGCAAGGATTCAGAAGTGGCACTACCAAGAGCATCTAATTGGATTTAAGACCCACTCAGTAGAAGGGAATTCGTGGCTGATGAGGTCAGGGGAGAACATACTACTGTCACTTTCCTAAGACACTATAATTCCCAACTGCATTGTACATATCTACGCTTACACCCACAGACAGGTGTAGCTCGCACCCCTCATCAAAGCAGCTGCTCTCTGCAGTAGGTGGCGACCAGCAACAGAAATCTCCAAGTGGTCAAAGTGCAGAGAAAAATTTACTGTAGATGGCCCATCTCCTGGTTGATAATCTACAACTCAATCTCTGCACCTAAGGCTCAAGGAACATCAAGGAAGGACCAAGGTATAGGTTATGAGGTGCTGTCTTCTACATACAATAGGAGTTACACTCAGGAAATCTCAAAAATAGGTCATCTACCTAGACCTGTCCAGTGACAACACCAGCTGACATCTCAAAGTGAATGGGAGAAATTTTACAAGGCCCTACCCCTAGATGAAGTGCTATAGGTAATTAATGCCTACCGAGAGAAGAATCAGTCCCCTCCAGGGACAAACTCCCTGATATGTTATCCAATCCCAGTTGGTCATCCCTAAGCACATGGCCATAAGAACAACACAAAGTGGACTCAGCAGATGATATTTATAGATGCGTGTGTGTGTGTGTAAAACAACTGAGTGGTCTTCATAGGGAGACAGAAAGTGAAGGTAAGTGGTAGAAATTATATAAATACAGTACTCATGAAATTCTCAGAAAAAAAAAGTTGGTTATGGTCAACTGGATGGCTCAGTGGTTCTGAATGTGCACGACTGTTGTAGAGGACCTGAGTTTGTCTCCTAGCGCTGACCAGCTCAACCTGTAACCAGCTCAGGAGGATGAAGCCCGCACTCCCTGTGCACCTTCACTCATGCTATATACACACCTGCAGACAGACACATGCAATTAAGAATATTTTATAGCCAGGCGAAGTATGTACCTCTAATCTCCATGCTGGGGAGACAGAGATAGAAGTCCCCCTGGGACTTGTTATCCAGCCAGCCTAGCCTCCATATATTAAGTTCCAGGCCAGTAAGAAATGCTGACACAAAAAAAGGGTGTACGGTGCCTGAAAAAAGACATCTGAGGTTGACCTCTGGCCTGAACACTCACACACAATGACACCCATTTTGTATTTGTGTGCTCTTATGTTGAAATAGGGAGTAATGAGCAATGACACAGGAAAGGGAGTGTCCACTCCTTAATCTCTTCTCGTTGGTCGTTTTTCTAATTGAGGGCATCCATACTCTTTCTCTTATTCCTTCATTCCAATCCCCACAGAGAGAGGATTCCAGAAACAAGTTCCTACCTGCCAGGATCCTCTCAGCATTCATCCTGTAACTCTCGGAAGCCTCAGCCATGAATCTGGCTGTCGCCAAGTGGTTCAACAGAATTTCACAGCTCTCGTCATTTTTTTCCCACATGTCAGTTCCTTCAAAAGTGACAGCCTGGCGTTCCATTAAGGTCACAAGAGGCATCAGCAGTGGGACTGATACACTGCCTGGTGGGACATGTTTGGACTCTGAGGAAGAAGGAGGAAAGTTCCATATCACGTTTTGTTGACAGTTAATTACAAACCGACTGACTGTGTTTCGTGTAGCAACTGCAGGTCTGTACATGCTATGCCACTGTGTTATATAACTGGGGGAGCCTGGTGGCAGGGTCTTACGTGCCCCATTAAAGCGCCAACAGAATAGGAACCACTTCCAGAGCAGCCCTGCTGTGCTCACCTTTGCCTTCATGCAGGACTTTGCTGAAGGGCTTCAGCTGCTTCTCATAGAGGATGGCTGTTTGGGTGTAGTGGTGCCGCAGAGCAGTCCATGTTTTTTCTAACCGTGTGATCTGGAAGGAGGAAAGGTTATTGTTTCAGAAAGCCTCTTTTTAAAAATTGCTTTTCTGCTTCAATTTTGGAATAGGTGATAGATAGATGTGCATGACAATGTGAGAAGCGATTGTGCATTGAGAGGGAAAAATAACCCCCTATCCTGTTCTGCATGGTTCTGATGGCCCATACTACATACAAGTCTTAAGCTTGCATGTGTGTGTCTGTACATGCTTTGAAACATAAAGGCCTTAAAGTAGATATCACATTGTAGTTACTTTGTGGGCGAGAGTGGTTTCTCTCCTGCCACAGTTTCAAGAAACTTCTGGTGGGCACTTAATTTGTTTAGTCATTCTTTTTAATGAGGGAAATTATGTGCCAAGCATGCTCTGACTTTCAGGACATGTGACTGCAGCTGTGTTCCTCCGTGGCAGGGACGGATGTTCTTGAACACCTGGCAGGATTTCAGAAATAACCTGTGTCTAGGAAACAGCCCAGATAAAGACCCAGCAGGTTGAAGCTGCTGGTCTGACCTGGCTTGCAGGACTCGACTCTACTCAAAGTTCTCCAAGCACTCACACAAGGGGAGACAGTGGTTCTCAGCCTTCCTAAGGCTTTGACCTTTGTGACTCCCAACAATAAAAATATTTTTATTGCTACTTCATAACTGCAATTTTGCTGTTGTAAATATCTGACATACAGGATGTCTGATCAGTGACCCCTTTGAAAGGGGTCACAACCCACAGATTGAGAACTGCTGGTTTAGGGGTTCTCTGGTATAAGTTTCTTAAATCCCTTGGTTTCCCCAAGTCATTACCCAAACATCACATTCCTGATGATGACCCAAGTGGATATAGCCACTGACATGCCACACACTCCAGCCTGTTGTCTTGTCCTAAATGGTTCTTCAGGAATATTGCTTATTAGTAAGACTAATTCTTAGTATTGCACATCGAAGATGAGATGTGGGCTGTCAGTGCTTTTACAAACAGCCAAAATACAGGGGACAATACTCTTGGCTGCCTCTAACGAAGGAAGCTTTCACTAAAATTCAGTTATCTTTAGAGACTGGCTGGAGCAGTCAGCCATACACAGTGTAGATGAACAGAACTCTGCATAGCATTGAATGCACGCTTGTGTGGGCAGCAGCACAAAGCCAGCATCTCACCTGAGGCATCTCTAGGGCTTTCATGATGGCTGAGAAAGAATAGAGGTCTCCCATGGTGTCTTTCAGCTCCACTGCCACCTGGATGATCTTATTGAGGGTACCTGCTCTGTTCTCCAAAGTACCCGTGCATCCCAGAATGTCCACAGCGATGCCAATGGCCATGGTGTTGTGTCTAAGTTGAAAAAGACCAAGGGTCGGGCTCAGGTCAACAAGATGAGGAGAGAATGGCCCTAATCCTCCAGAAACAGGGTTGTGTGCCCCTGGCTAGGAGCCAGTTTGAAAAGCTGATCTAATAAAGCCATCCCACACCAGGCAGAGGATGGTTTCAGGAAATAAGATGCCCTTGGACATGTCCAGGTTCAACTCTGCACATGGGATCATGAAGAGGATCTCAGAAGTGATGTGGCTACATGGCTTCCTTTACTACCATGAGAGGCCTAAGGAGATACCAGGTTCCCCAACAGACAGGATGTTATCCCTGAGGAAGACTGGGACCACCTCTTAGTGAGGAGTGGAGAGGCAATATCCTTGATCCAGGAAGATGACATGGTTATTAGAACAAGAGGAGAGAGGGGGACAAGAAGGGTGTCTGTGACCCCAGTACAGATGCCACAGAGTGATTGGAGAGGTGGACAAGGGCTGAAGGACAGGAAGGAATTTGCTGTCAGGTCAGATCCTAATGACTCTTTTCTCACCCTAAACTACATGGGTCAAGCTCAGAGATTTAGGGCAGGAAACGGTGACTTTTCTGGACATGACAACGGGACCCTATGAACAGGGTCAGTCAGTGGCAGGAAACTCAGATAGTGACCCCTCTTTCCCTCTGTAAATCTAAATCCAGGAATTTACTGCACTGGGTCAAAATAGGCTTAATTTTCTAGGCTACTATGCAATTGCTCGAGGTACTATGTGCCTTTGAAACTCCAGGGTCACACCGTCCTGAAAGCTCACAACTGGAGCTGGGGCTTCTTGCTATGTTCCTTCTGTGCCTAGGTCATTGGTCTCTCACCCTTTTGAGCAGAGGGTGGCAGGGACTCAGCTCATGCTCAGCCTTCCCAATTTCCCCAAATGCCTTGCTTGTTAACTAAGTAATGAGCTCTGCTGGCTCCAAGTGTCTTTACACATGTGTGTGTGTGAGAGAGAGAGAGAGAGTGAGAAAGACTTGGTCTGCAGCTCACATGTCAGTGGTCAGCAGCTAGAGGTACTCATGTTACCAGAAGGATGTGTGTGTGTGTATGACTCAGTCTGTGGCTTACATGTCAATGGCTGGCAGCTACTCAATGTGCTATCAGAAGGATGCCCCTGGAGTGAGATGGTAAACCAGAAGTCAAAGGTAGCTTTTATATTTGATTCAAGAGCAAGAAAATAAAGTCATTGGGCAGTCCAGGATTCCTTTGAACTTGGTCCTTATTTAGTTAACACATCATAGCTAATCAAACTATCTCCCTGGCTTTGTGGGTAGCACAATCAGAGACAAATAGGAAACAAATTAGGGTATAAGATTCTAGGCACATAGCATAAAGAAAGGGAGGGATATTGACGAGGGTTGAAGTCAGAAAACAGCAAGAGAGCAGCTCCACAACTGCTGGTCGTGGCTGAGGCTCGGAGCTCAGGCTCCGGCACAGGCACAATTTTCAGTGCCAGGAAAAAGAAGAAATCTCTGGAGATCTCAGACTGCAGCATATCCACTAGGAACGAGGAAGTGAGAGCGACCGCTCCACCCAGACAACACTGGAGAAGTGCTGCTGGTCATGAGGAGGAAGAGGAGGTGGGAACTGAGGAAGAAGTCTGGTCAGGAAAAGCAGGCAGCTCAGAAGTGCGACAAGTAATTCCCCAACAACTCACACCACGAGCCTGCCTGAACAAAACTGGCGGTTTCTAACCCATCGATCCTGCTGCTTCCCCCCACCACTGTGAGACCAAAGGTATCCCCAAAGCCTCTGCTTCACTCCCTCAAAGCCCTCTCTCTTATTTTGTGTTGGTTTTCCTGGACTCACCATCTAGATGACAGACTGACCTCGAGATTGTGATCCTCCTGCCTCTGCTTCCCCAGTGCTGGGATTACAGATGTGTAACCCCAGGCTCATCTTTGTAACGTTATATGAATAAAGCTTTTACTTCCTAGAGGCTGCCAGCACATGTGGATTTTTACAGTTAGATACTGGACATCTAAAATTTTCTTCATCTCTCAATTGCATCTGCCACCCATGTACAGTGGCAGAACAGTCAGCGTCTGTGTGCACTCCTGCACCACAGAGCGCTCAACTGGTCAAGGCCGTGCCCAAGAATATCATGGAAGCCATAGCAGTTACTCATGGCTACTGGGAAATAGTTTGCACAATAGTGTGTGTGTGCATGTAAAAAGCCTGCTTTTGGGGTCATGCAAAAATTTAGTCTTGTGCTTCTTAAAATGATGTCTCATCTCTAAGCATTCCATGTTCAAGGGCATGTTTTTGTTTTGTTTCATTTTTTTGTTTGTTTGAGAAAAGCCTTTATTATGTAACTTGCGCTGGCCTTGATCCTCCTGCCTCAGCCTCTGTCGGGGACCGTCGCCCCAACATAGAAACTGATGTTTTTCCCCAAACGTGTCCCCGGAGACGCGTGGAAAGAAACAGGCTTTCACACCATTACAGCTTAAAAGGCCGCTTCAGACTTGTCCTATTCTTCAGCGTGGCCTTGTGTTTATTATACCTCCCTAAAAACCATTCTGCTCTCTAGGCTCTCTTAAAACCATTTCTTCTCTGAAACTGCTCTCTATTTCTGCTCTGCCATGCTCCTTCTAACCTATTCCTCGCTCTGCTTCCTCTCTCTTCACCTCTTGGGGATTTATCTATTCTATCCCTTTTTCTGGGGCATCTCCCCCAGCACCCACACTCGCATTCATTCACCAGCTCGGAGATAGCTACCTTTCCTGGGGCAATCTACAAATGAATAAGAGAGGTTGGTTGGAGCGAAAACCTCAGCTATTGTCTTTCTAAATAGTCGGGCGCCAGGTACGAAACCTCATGGCATCCCCTGTCTGGCAGGTATCAGAGCCCACAAGCCTCCCTGGTACATATAGGCATGTGTGCGTTTTAATGGACACCTGGTGTGGTGGTCAGTACTGTCAATTTGGGAGAATCTCAAGTGGGCTGGACTGGTAGATGGGCCTCTGGGGGATTTTATAGGTGAGGTAGGAAGATATGCCGCTGTGGGTGGCAGTGTCCCCCAGTTGGGAATCCTGCACTGGATAAATGGGGGACACGGAGCAGCAGCTCGTACTCATTGTTTGCATCCTGACTGTGGACACAAGCTCCTGCTGTCTCTGCTTCCCCACCGGAGAGACTGTGAACTTAAACCCTTTCTTACGATGTATTTGCCAGGGTAATTTAGTATAACAACAGGAAGGTAACTACCCTGGGATTGTAGTGTTTCTGAAAAATGGCAGCATGGTTTTGTTTCCAAACCCTGGGATTCATATTCCTCCTGTCCGCCCCCTACAGAAAGAGGTCAGAACCCATTCTCTTCAGTCTTCCCCAGTCTTGCCTAGTTCATCAAGAGCTTTTAAGTCTCAGAGCCACACATGCTCATGAGAAGTAGAACACAGCAGGTGTAGTCTTCCAGTTGCAGCCGTGCCACAGCTTCAAAGCCATTCTCCTGCCACCTACAGAAACGGGGCCAGGACACTGCGATGCCCCTGACTCCCTCTGCACTGTCTGCTCATCAGGTATTCTATAGCTCAGGCTTGAGAAGAGCCATGCGGACCCTGGAGTAACATGACTCCAGCACAAGCTGATGGACTCCTCTCTCCCTCTGCATCTTGCTGCACAGAAATGTGCAAGGAGCTGAAAGTGTGGGAGATGCAGCGATGGCATGCTCACCTTTCTATAATGTCCAGGCGCAGCTGGCGTCCATGAGGCAAGGTAATGAGTTCCAGTCCTGAGCTCACACCCATGCTCCTCTTCATGTCTTCAGAGACTTCCAGTATCCTAGCAACCTGTCAGGAGCCAAGTAGAAATTCTCTAGATCAGGAAGTGAGTTGGCCCCAGTGTGAATTTAGCATGAGGAAAGAAATATTGTCCATGGAATTGTGTGGCTGTGGACAGAATGCGCTTATTTCTTTGAGTGACAGCATAATCTTAATATACAGAATAAAATATAAAGCTGGGAGAGGGACTGATAAAATAGCTTGGTCTGTAAAGTGCTTGTTGTACGAGTCTGAGAACTGAGTTTGGTTACTAGCACCCTTGTAAAAAGCCAAGGATGGTGGAATGGGCTCAATCTTCAGCACTCAGGAGGAAGAGAAAGGTGGGTCCCTGGAGCTCACCAGCCAGTCAGCCTAATTTGCAAGCCCCAGGTCCATGTAAGAGACTCTCTCAAACAAGGTGGCTAGCTCCTCAGGACACCTGAGGTTGTCCTCTGACCCCCACACATTGACATGTGCAAATGTCTCCTCCCATGTGTACTACCTCACACATGAACACACACACACACTGTTCCCTTGCTTAGTGGGCAAAGTACTGAGGGAACTCCCAAATGGTCTCTACAACCTGCAGCTCTGGCATGCATTCATGCCCAGTCAGGGAATTAATCATTTGTCTGAGCCCTGGGCTGACACTGGCTGGATCTTGGAGAGATATTTTGCTGCTAGCAGCAAGGCTGCGTGTGTGTGAAGCCTACCAGTCTCTTCCGTGGAAAAGCAAAGTGCCGTCCAAGCTCCCCTCTGCTCTGGGATTTGCCATTCATGGTCTCACTTAACAGCCACAGCTGGCTGCTATTGCCCTTAATTACGCCTCTCCTGGGTGCAGTAAGTGCACCTTATGGCTGGAAACCATTACAAACATATGTGGTGATTTGAAACCCACACACCCACATCTCCTCCAGAGAGGTTTCCCTGAAAGGAAATCTTGGCTTTGTCCGAGCCAGCTCTCATCCCAACCCAATCCTTTTCTTTTTTTCTTCATTGATTAAATTTGCTCTTTCTGTTTCTTACAGTGTTTTTTTTTTTTTACCATCTCATGTCTGATGTGTGTAACCAACGGTTTAATGGAATTGGATACTAGACCTGACCGTTCCTAGTTAGTACACATCGTGCTGACGTGTGACAGTGGACTCAGCATGTCTCTAATTGGGGCCATAAGAGCTCAGTGACATACTGCAGTGTGACCCTGGGATTCGGGGGCCTCTATTGTGATCACTGCAGGCACACAAGCAGTGCCTCTGTGGGGTGCAACAAGGCCGAAGGGCTCACCACTGGTAGTTTTCTTCTAGAAGCAGTAGCAGGAATTCTGGGGTTCCATTTGGAGAGCGAGACACCTCCCTCCTGACTTAAGTCTGCCATCATCAGGTCCCTTTCCTGGCTACACATGCTCTCCAGGAGGACTGGAGGACTAGGAGATGTGGAGCTCACGCTCCTCTGGGATTATAGCGGAGGGAGGAGGCGGTGTTTACTGTGGGCTGACCCTACCATGGCAGGGCAGGATGGCGGAAATCTCCCTTCTGCCCTCTAAGTCCTCCTTGTCACCACTTAGTGAAGCCTCTGGACCCATTTCTCTGCACTCCACTGCTTCGAGGCCAGTGCGGTGTGCCCGAGCTCTCATGGGTGCCTGGTCTGGCCCTCTTCTCGGCTACCAAGAGGCCTAAAGTGCAATCACACTGCCAGGCCAATCACTAGCCGTGGTGGCTCCACTGTCCATGGCAGAGGACTCAGACCTGCACCCACATACTCAGGTTTGTTTTCCTAACTTGTAACAGCAAGATCCTGTATGAGCCCAGAAGAATCTTACACACACCAGGACAGGCAGTCAGGGCATCCCCCTTCTTTGATCCAGAAATGATCTCTCTCTCCATGGCTTTTGACAGAAATCCTGGCACATGCGCCTCATAGCCACCTGCAGGACACTGTCTGCATTCACCTTGCCAACTCTTCAGCCTTCTAAATTCATCTCAGCTGGTCCTGATTGCTAGCTCCCAGCTCTGGCCTATGACGTCCACATCCACCACTCCTGCACAGAGCACTTCCCAGCCCTGCTGTAGACCAAGCTCTTGTATCCCTTTCCCTCTTAACCCCTTCCCACCGGGCAGAAGGTCCATCCAGGATAGAGGTGACAGCAGATGCTCAGTCAAGGCTGAATATGGAACACTGACCAACACTTAGTGCTTGCTCTGGCCAGACAACGTGTGCAGGGTTTCACATATGCAGCCTTCACTGACCACCTGGGTAGTGGTACTCCACTCCACAATGGAGAACGAGGGTCACGCAGCTAACGGACAGTGGTGGGTTAGGACTCATCCCTATCGGCCAAGTTTTTAACGACTAGATTTCACGTCCACGTTCAAAGACAGTAGGTGGAGGAGTGGCTGTGCTTCCCCAGGGCAAGTGAGGAAAGAAGCAGTGCCCATCTGCAGGTGGGAGGGGCCCAGGAGTTGGGGTGCGGGGCACCAATGGGATCCAGCTTCCAGTGTACTCAGAACCACCCACTGTCCCGAAGCCCTTAATAAGTAGCTGTGCCTGAACTACGTGCTGGGGTGGGAATGGGCACATGGGACCCAGATGCGGCTTCAGGCCTGCTTCTGGCTCCTGGGTGGTCCCATCTCGTTGCTGCTACATTTGGGGTGGGAAACAGTTTTCCTCTTGGAAGCACTGGCTATGCCTGGTGTTCTGGGGAGGAGGGGGAAAGCAAGGAATGGATGGTGGAGGGGGAAATACACTGAGGGCTGAACGCAGCCTTGCCCATGAGGCTAGGGTGAGCAGTCTAGGCTGATTTCTCCTTGCTTGCTGGAGACTCCCAGGAAGCCTGAAGACAGACAAGGGAGGAGGCCTGTCAGAAGGACAAAGTGCACGGGGCAGGAGAGAAGGAGGACTGCATACTTGTCTGATGACATCAGACTTAGGCTCTCCCTTCAAGGCTGTCCAAAACAGTGGGAAGGTTCCAGACCTGTGACAAGTAGGCAGGCATCTCCTCTTTTCCTCCTTTTAGACATTCAAGCCCTCATACACACTCACAGGCTGACTACCCCCAGGAACAGAGCTGTTCTGTAAATACAGAACCCCGCATGCACAAGGAGCTCCCTCCTGGGGGCTGGAGTAGGGTGGGCAGGCTCACATTAGCTGTGAATTTCATTCACCTCTGGCCCACTGGCATGGTGCGGAACACTCAGACCCAGGACCCAGCATGGCTGACTGACTTGCTGAGACAGAAATTGTCAATCCTCCTGCCACAGGATCTGTGCTAAAGGATCTGATATGGCAAATTATCTACTCACCTGTGTGTTCTGCCCAGCTAATGAAGTCAACAAGTCCTGTTCTTTCACAGCCGTCCTGTTTCTCAGCTCTCCTGTTGGGGCTTGCTTAGTGGGGACACCCGCTCCTTCCTCTACCAGCATGGACGACCCCCTCAACTATGGACACTAACTTACACTAGTCAACTAGTTACCTTTCCTGTCCTGGATTCAGGACAAGGGCTTTTTCTACCCAGGACAGCCAGCAGTTACTTAGTGGTCCTTTAGGTTATTTTTGGGAGTCCTTTATCGGCTCCAGAACTCCCTGGGGGATTGCTAGGAGATTAGATTTCCAGCTACAATTCCTGACACAGGAAGGAAAACCCAGCTCTTGGACAAATCCTAACCTTTGAAACTCGTGGCCTTCTCTGAACTGCATGAAATTGGACTTCACATTTCACTGAGGCCTTAGCTGTCACTCAAATGCCCAAGCATCAACTACTGTATACCGAAAAGGTGGGTCAAACCCCAGATGCCCACTGTCGAAGAGAGACTGAGAGCTCCTGAAGCAAATGCCGCTATAAGAAATGAAGATGATGAAAATGTGTAGCTGTGGAATGAGAGCCACAGGCTTGAGATTGTGTCTGTATGTGATAAGCAAGGGTTACTTACCAAGCCGGCAGGCCTGGCACACCACATTTCAAGCGCTGTCAGTGGCAGTCATAGGAACCTGGACTTTTAAAATGAGTTTTTAATTTTTTATTTTATTTTAGGTGTATGGGTGTTTTGCCTGCATGTATGTCTGTACAGTACTGGTGTCCAGACACCAGAAGAGAGAGTAAGAACCCCCGGACCTGGAGTTAAATATGTTATGAGCTGCCATGTGGGTGCCGAGAATCAAATTAGGGTCTTCTGGAAGAGTAGCCAGTATTCTTAACCATTGACTTATCACTCCAGCCTGAGTTTTTGAGATTTTTATTGTGTGTGTGTGTGTGTGTGTGTGTGTGACTGGCCTAAGGGGAATTCTTAACCAAGCACCAGGTAGGAGGAGGAGGAGTCACAGATATCTTGTTATCAGCAGAGGGGGCGGCTGGGGTGGTGGTGGGCAGGCCTGCCTTCCCTCTGTCCAAGGTGAAAGTTTACCAGCTTCCTGCTGGGCAAAGGTTGTCCGCTGGTGGTTCCCACCCTGTAAGTAAATCTCCACACCTGCATTATGCTCTGGCTTTTCCCTACGACCTAGCAGAGGAGGCAGAGTACAGCCAGGCAGATCCCCTTACACGCCTTCCGCTGTGGGAAGGGGCCAACCCCAGAACACTAACCTTACAGTCCACACTCAGCATGTGCTGTGCGATGACCCTGGCGTCGTTGTTGGTGAACACTTCTTTTGCACGCTTCAGCATGGCAGTTTCCAGGGGCTTGTTCTCCGGAGGAAGGAGCTTGGACTCAAAGTCATTGGGTCTGAATGACGACACGGTTTCCGTGAGAGGTGGCACAAACTTCGTCTTGTCCTCCTGACCCTCGTCCGTCTGTGCCGCCAGTGGATCCCAAGGTCTCGCTTGGTCATCCCCATCGAGGATCAAGTAGTTGATGCCAGAGTTCCGGGGACCTGGTGCCCCATTCTGTTTGGCTGTCAGCAGCGCCTCCTGTGAGGGAAGCTTGGTTCCTCTGTCACAGCCCACAGCAAAAGCAGGGTTCAGTTCACAGTAGTTGGCCTCTGAGTTGAGCCAGGCAGACGGAGACGGGGGAACCTTGAGGAAGGGCACCTTGCAGGGCTTTGGGGGTGGCTTGGGGCACAGCTGACTGTCTGATCCCCGCAGGGCCTCCCCTCCTCCCCTAGTGTCTGAAGAGAATCGTCGGACCAGTGCCGGGCTCAGGGTGGGTTCGCTGCCAGTCCTGAACACAGGAGAGCTGGGGCAAGGGCTTGTGTCCATACCTGGAGACTGAGGGGGCAGCTTGCAGCCTGTGGAGGAAAATAAAAAGGCAGACAAAGCTCAGTTGTCTGGAGAACAGAGAGCAAAGTGGGAGGGGCAGTTCCGAGCTCTCACTCTGTGCCCTTGGGTTCCCCTCTCAGCCACAAAAGAAAACACTGGTGGGCTTTCTCCCAGCAGGTCTGCTCTGTGGCAGTCCAGAACTCTGTGAAGGTTCTGCTGGCTCCACCTCACTCTCGGGAGGGATTCTAAACCCCAGGGGCTGGGCTATAACACCATTTTATGGTCATAGCAGGTTGGGACAGTCAGAACAGGAAAACATGTCTTGGGCAGTGAATAACACAATCCTGCACTAAGAACAGAAGTCTCCAGCCACAGAGCCTTAAGGGCTCTGAGTCACTCTCAAAGGCTGGTGGATCTCAGTCAGTATTCTCTGAGAGAGCAAGAGATGCAGGGATGGTAGACAGACAGTTTACAAAGGGGCACTAGGAAAAATCACTTTGTGGTCCCATGGGAGGTTACATATAAAAAACCATCCATCCCACTAACACTGAATGCTTTGCCTTTCCCAGGTCCCACACCCCACCCCACCCCACCCCCTCCATCATGGAAAGCACACAGAGAAGCGGCAGTGTGTCTGTGGGTAAATAACGGCTTCGTTAGCAGCCCCAGGATCAGCTGAGCCACTGCTACACAGGGTAGGGGATGGGGGAACACTAAGGGGCGCACTTTTCTGTCATGGTGCCCACCACTTATCAAAAGGATTTGAAACGTACAAAACCTGGGTGCAAATGCTAGGTGACCCTCCTCCTTAGTACATTAGTTTCCTCCGCTGCAAAATGAGGATAACTGCCCACTTTGAAGGCTGGTTATGGGATTTAAATCCTTGAATGATGACAGAGCATTGAGTTCAGGGACCACAACGAGGCAGCTCTGCTAACCTCCCCTCTAGGCTGCAGGGATAGAGTCTTCAAAGCCTGTGGCTTGTTCAGACAGGAAAAGCAACCAAGGCCACACTCCCACCCTCGTCCCTGAGGCTCCCACACACCTACCTATGGGCAGGTGGCTCTCCGACTGGTGGGCTTTGAGGGCTAAGGCCCTCCTGTCCTGCACGTGATCCAGGCAGGCGGGCTGGCTGCCACTCTTCTCTTTATTCCTGAAGCCAAAGACCAGGCACAGACGTGTCATTAAGTAGTAAAGCCTTCTGTAGGCAACGTCACGGAAATTTAGGGAAAGAAATCTTCCAGAATGAGTGCGGCGCATACCATTAACAGCAAAGAAAAGGCCACAAGGAGGAGAAACTGATGGGGTGTGCCGAGTCCCCAGGGCCACGGCAGCTGGGTCCTAGGAGGCCTCCTCAAGCCTTCCATCCTGTTGAACACAGCAGGGTGAATGGGTCGCGGTCCTCTGGGGGATGAGGAGGAATCTGATGAATGGGAATGTGTGCTTTTAAAAAAAGCTTAAGATGATTCTCGTTCTCGTGGCGGGGGGGGGGGGATGTTTTATTTAACTAACATGACTTTTCCACCATGGATCAATGTCAGTGGAACGGAAGCTGGAGGTCACTCCATGTCTATGCACAGATCAGCACTCCCTCCTCCCTACCCACTCCCACTCCAATAATCTGCAGATCCCAGGGGGTGGCTGCGCACACCTATCTTCCTGACTCTGTGCCTGAAGCACCCACAGGTGACCTCCAACTGCTGAGCTAGAAGCAAAGTGACAGGCACGGTCGCCAAATGGCAGCTGGGAGGCACAGTGCACAACCACACAAGGGCAAGGCAGAGGGGAGTTTGAAACACTTTTACCAGGAGACTGGATGCTCTCAATAGGGGTAGAGAGACACAGGACCAGCCAGGCTGCAGTGAAGGGATTCCCCCCACCTCCTTGCCCCTCCACCCCCATCTCACACAAATCAGATCTTCCCTACCTTTGGGAAACAAAACAAACCAAACTTGCAGCAACCTCTCAAAGATAAGTAAGTCAAGACAGGGCAAATTCCAAAAGGAAGTGGCTCCTGAGAAAGAATATTTGAGCCGTGTCCACCATGATCAACAATCAACCGATCAGATTCCAGGGGCCCAGAACAGCTGGACAAGTGGAATGTAACCTGCCCGCGGATGCACACCTTTGCCCAGAGCCTGAGGCTGCTAGTCAAGAAGCATGCCCAACGTCAGAGCAGGTGGCAGTGAGCCAAAGCTGACGTGGGGAAGTCGCCGAAGGGCAGCAGGGTAGGGGTGACAAGTTCATTAAGGCCACTGGTCACGTTGAGGTCGCCCTTCCTCCACCTGGAGTGTGTGGGCTGCTGCCCATGGGAAGCTGTAGCAGCGCCTCTACATTCCAGAGAACAATCATAACGGCATCTCCGAGATCATCCTTGCCTCCCTGCTTACGCCCAAGTCTGACTTTTGCCTCCCCTGCAGATGCCAGGAACATTAGCGCTTACTGCAAGTAAACACTTTCCGTTTCCTTCACCATATAAACCCACGCAAAGTTCCATGCTTCCCGATGGAGAAAGGGAGTCCCAGAGAAGTTAAGGTCTCTGTCCGGGGTTACACAGCCACATGGAGCCAGCCAGGAGCCACAGGTCCTGAGTCAGATGCTGACTAACACGAACCAGGGAGCACAGCTGTAATTTCTGTTACTCACATAGTCCTGATTTCATGAGGCTTTTTTTTTTTTGCCGTAAAGAAATTATAGTTTATATGTATGCCTGGTTCAGACAGGGAAGAGCAGAGAGGAGAACAGACACGTTCACTTAGACATGGGAGCTCAGAAGCCAGGAGTAGGGGCATAATTGGGGGGGGTCAGTCTACATCTCATCTTGGTTCCTTCCACCCACTCTGGCAGCTGGATCTGTGAAGGATTCTCATCTCTGGAAGCCAAACATAGAGCTTGCCTCTCAGCCCATTCCTGCCCTGTTCTCTGAATGTTTCTCTTCATTCCCAGGGGCACAGGGTACAGTTTGCCCCCTCCCCACCTCAGCCCTTCAGTTCCCTCTCCAAGCCAACCCTTTTCCAGGCTATCAGTTCCTAGTCTGAGTCCTCAACACTGACCCCTGCTGGATGCTGACGCCCATTTGCGGTCCCTGCTCAGATGAAATGACTTTTTCCTCCAAGACACACCCCATTCCCCAGAGTCACTGCTGTATTGCCTAGGTGGTTTTCTCTGTCTCCCTCCAAGCCCCAAGACCCCAGAAGCCTAACTTCTCTCCCTCATTCTCTCTTTCAGTCTGGGCCCCTCCTGAAACCCTCTCCGACTTGGTTGCTTCATTTAGTCTCTCTCCTCAGTCTGTGCCTAGTGCTGCCCAGTTTTGGCTTAGGATTTGTTCAACATACCAAGCTTTTGTAACACCTTAGTCTGCCAAACGCCTCCACCATTACCCCTGCCCCATCCCTTCCTTACATAGCCCCTCTGTTCTAGACTGCGCCGTCAACCCTCCAAGCTCCTTTAGCCCTTGACTGTCTCCCCTTCTTTTTCAGTGTCCTCCAAACATCCTCATACCTTCAGGTCAGCCTCCCCCTGCTCAGCCCCTGTGACTTTTGTTGCTGTTTTTGTTTTTGAAACAGGGTCTCATTCTATAATCTAGGAAGGCCTTGAACTCGGGGCAATCTCCCCACTTCAGCCTGGAAGCCCTGAGGGTATAGGCGTGCATTACACACCAGGCTCCATCATTTGCTTTTCGCTCACTTTAACTGGGAACTAATTACACACACCTTGTAACACTCTCCACTCATACAGAGGGTAGCAATATCCTCAACTCCTTGGCCTATGCTGGGCCCCCAGTACCCCTCAGACCTACCTGAGCAGGTTTCCCCGGGGCAAGCTTTCCCGAGCCTGGATGCTACCGGTGGTGAGGCTCAGTCTCTTAGCCACATCTGGCCTTCCGTCAGTAAAGCTGCCCTCCCAGCCGCAGCCTGGTGAGGTACCATAACGCTCCTCCAGACACCAGAGGGGCACTGTCCTGTTGATGGGCTGGAAGATGATGGCCCCGCTCTGCTGGGAGATGGGCCGCCGGTTGCCCACGTAGCAGCGCACCAACCCAGGGATGGAGTCAAAGCTCTCCATCTCAAACTGGTACTGCACGCGGCTGTAGGCCTCACTGAGCCTCAGAACGGTCCGGTTGATCTTAAAGTGCTGAGCGAGGTTCTTCCACTGACAGGTCAGGACAAAGTTTCCCGGGCTAGACAGGGAGTCACGAACCAGGAAGTCACCATCTCGCTGCACCAGGTTTTCAGACACCTGTAGACAAAACTGTGGGTGAGGAGCAGGAAAGGCAAACATATTCTCTCAAGAGCTTAACAGAAGTCAGACGTGTGTGTGTGCGTGTGTGTGTGCACATGTGTGTGCACATGTGTGTGCATCAATGCAGAGACCTTGTGTGTCAAGCCATAGACACAATCCATCTTTTTTTGAGGCAGGGCCTCCCACTGACCTGAAACTCTCTAAGTAGTCTAACTAGGCCAGCAAGCCAGGAATTTGCTTCTCTCTGCCTCCCCATTGTATGTGTTACCACACCTGACTTTTCCTCTTTTTTTCCTTCTCTCTGTCTCTCGCTTCCTCTCTGTCACTCTCTCTCTGTCTCTCTCCCCTTCCTCCACCCCCCGTTTTTATATGGATTCTGGGGATTGATTCTTGTGCTACGAGATGACTATTTTATCCACTGAGCCATCTCCTAGCACTCCCTCTGCAGTCAGATCTTTAGTTTGTTAAATGTCACACTCCAGAGGTATTTACTAGCTGGGTATGGCCTTGCACAACTGTAAGCCCAGTCAGTGTTCAGGACACTAAAACAGGATTGTCAGCTTGAGGCCAGCCCGGGACACATAATACGCTGAAGGTCAGCCCTCTCTCAAAAATGTAACACCCAAACTATTGCCCATCCTCTAGGGGCCAGCACTACTACCTGCAGGTTTAGGGGACACAGAAGCGACTAAGTGTCCTTCTTCAGGGACTTTCTATGTGTATTGTAGCCACTCCCATCTCAGAACAGACAGCCACTGGTATATGTCAGATGTTGGGAAGGAAAAGAGAACTTCGGAAGGGAGACGGTCCCAGGTTATCTTTTAAATGGTAGTGGTCAGGAAGATGTCACAAGAACATGACATTAACACAGACTTGAAGAATGTAAAACAGCAGGAAGAAAGGAGAGTGTGTGCCCTGTGGGTCTGATTCTCCTTCTAAGCAGAAAAGGAGGAAGAGCAGGAGGCTGTTTTGGTCCCTAGACATTGTCCTAAGATTCCCATCTGCACAGCAGGGTGAGCCCCGGGACAACATGGTGAGTTCTGGACTTGCTAGGAGGCTAGAAAAAAAGTTGCCTAAGGTTTCCTCATCTCAAAAAGTTATTGTAAAGATAATACATTTGCATATATAAAATATGTAAAACACAAGTACAATGCCTGTAAAACAATGGACACCCCCCCAAATAGGTACCCACTATGATGGTGATGTTTACATCAAAGACCTATACTGTGTCATCATTTCAGAGCCTGACACCAAGGTTTACATTCTGTCCTGGATGTGTGACTAGACAAATTACATAAGCTCTTTGTGGCTCAGTTACATCATCTATGAGCTGTAGATAATGCTATTGCCTATAGAGTGACCAAAAGTTTCACAGGGATAGAACACTGGCATACTGTTATCATTGCTAAGGGGTTTCAGTTACCAGTCCAGGACGACACATCACTGAGAGTTCATCCTCCTGGCACACTAAGAAGGACAGCAGTGATGGCATTTTTTTTTCTAGGATCTTCTAGCATCCAAGTGATGCTATACTTCTGCTAGCTCAGAATAGTATGCTACCATGGTTACTTTAAAATTGCATCTTTGCCTTAAAATATATTTTCACATAGATATTCCATTTCCCAGAATCGAGCCAGTAGGAAAAAATTATAGGTCTGCACATGGTAGTTATCTTACAGGATGCTGGTCAGACTGCTAGAAACGCTCTAAGGACCCAGTACATTGTGATGCAGGTATGTGATGGACATATGCTCAGTGTGCACTGGGGCAGGAGGATGGTTCCTAGCTGGAGTGAATTCCCAGGCCACATCATTACGTGAAGAAAGTGGGCCACAGAAAGCAGGAGGATCCCCTACTTGATTGAGAAGGTCTGGGGGGATATACACCACAATATTTATAAAGACTATTTCCAGGGGAGACAATTAGGGATGAGTTGAATTTTCTTTTTTCTTTCTTTCTTTTTTTTTTTTTTTGGTTTTTTGAGACAGGGTTTCTCTGTGGCTTTGGAGCCTGCGCTGGAACTAGCTCTTGTAGACCAGGCTGGTCTCAAACTCACAAAGATCTGCCTGCCTCTGCCTCCCGAGTGCTGGGATTAAAGGCGTGTGCCACCACCGCCTGGCTGAATTTTTTTTTTTCTTATCTGAATTTTCTACACTCAATTTTTAAATTTTTATTTATTTTTATTTTGTGTGCATTGGTGTTTTGCCATGGGTGTCAGGTCCCCTGGAACTGGAGTCACAGACAGTTGTGAGCTGCCATGTGGGTGCTGGGAATTGAACCCAGGTCCTCTGGAAGAGCAGTCAGTGCTCTTAAACGCCAAACCATCTCTTCAGACCCCTCTACAATCAATTTTAAGATTACGCACATACACACAAAAAAAATCAAAGTCAGAATAAGAATTATTTCTTTGATAGTGTTAAGAAATTTGGGACTAAACTGGGTAGTGGTTCCGGATGCCTTTAAACCCAGCACTCCAGAGGCAGAGGCAGAGGCAGGTGGGTCTCTGTGAGTTCAAGGTCAAGCCTCGTCTATAGAGCGAGTTCTAGGACAGCCAGGGCTACACAGAGATCCTATCTAGAAATAAATAAATAAATAAATTTGGGGCTGGCAAGATGGCTTAGTAGGTAAAGGTACTTGCTGCCAAGTCTGATGACTTGACTTTGGATCCCTAGAACTCACATGGTGGGAAGAGAGAGAGAATTCCTGCAAGTTGTCTTCTAATCTCCACGTGTGCTGCGGCACACTCCACACACACACACAAACATACATACACACACACACTAAACAAACAAACAAACAAATGTAACAGTTTTAAAAGGTGAAATCTGTTACACCAAAGATAACATTTACAACATGACACCAGTGTAGACTTGGACATTCATTTCCTATTCTGTTGTACCTGACTAGTCAGATTACATTTACAATAAAAACCCATGTGTAACTGTACACTTCAATTATGCAGATTTAGTCTATTTTTCAATTCTTATACTATTAAAAAATAATTGATGACAACCACATGAAAGACATCTTGGGCCATGGAGCTATGGTCCCTGGGATAATCCCTCTTCCTCCCAATCCTTGGGTCACAGGACCCAGAGAGAAGAAACAGAGACAATGGACACTTGTTGACCCAACTGGAGCAGAGGTGACTTTGTCAGTCTGTGCCACCTGCCTGTCATCTGAGATAAGTCACTGCCTTCACAAAAAGGGTCCAAGTGGTAGGAAGCTCTAGCCACTGGCCAAGAGCTTAATTATCTGAACCCTAGCCTTCCACCTACTTCCGGCAGCCGGTACTGCCGCTGCAGCCTCCTGCCCACATGTATGTAGATCCCAGGAGTGCTGGCCTTTCCTCTGTAACTGGAAAAACATTTAGAGGCCCACTGTTGGCTCTTCCCAGGGTCTCTCTAGAGCCAGGCCTAAGTTGAGTCAGTATATAGTACTAGGGTTTTATGACCTGTGGGCTGGACCCAACAGCATCATCAGTATGACATTACCTAAGGAGAGAAGAGCACATACCTGTCGTGGGATGCGGCCGTGGTACCAGGCGTGGCTGCGTAGGTCCTCGCTGCTCAGCAGCAGCTCCTCTTCTAGTTCCTTTTTCAGCCTCTCGGGAGTCCTGTCCATGATGTGCCTCTCCTTGGAGAACTGCAACACAGAGTCCACAGTGACCTCACCTTCCCTGGGCCAGGCCAGGCCATAGCCAGTCAGAGGTGACCACTACCTCGCTGGCCCACTGCTTTGCCGAGCAAACTGGTATAGACCCAAAGCTGCCTTCAAGAAGGGACCTGGAGGCGGATTACAATGAGCGGTGCCCTTTCGCTTCCCCAGCTGCAGCTGCAGGCAAAGAAAAGGTCTTCACCTGTGCATGGAGCTCTGGTAGGGAAATCATCGGCTAGCAAAGCAACTAGCCGAGAGAGCGCGAGTGAGCGAGAGGTATGAGGGACAGAGGGACACAGCTCAACGAGGCTGTTGTCTTCCTGTGGGAGCTTCCTCATTCTCTTTTATAACTGCCCTAACAAGGAGCTGGGAAGGACAGCAGTTCCCCAGTGGCCTTTGACCCTGGGCCCCAGGGCCAGGATAGCCCAAAGCACAGTTCTTGGGGCTGGTAGCAAAGGCTCTGGTTTTCCTTTCTCTCCTTTCTTTTTTATTTTTATTTTTTTGCTGTACACAAACTCCACTTCAAGAATTAAGTTAGCTTATAAAAGCTTTTTAAGCAGAGGGAGCAGTTTTACCCTTCAATCTAGTAATCTGAGTTACACATAACTATTCAAATGATTCTTTAAAGATTTCTTTTTTAAAAGCTTTTATGTGCTTTACTTTTATTTGGAAGGGCGCTTCACCTGCATTTTTGTATGGGCATCACATGTATGCAATGACTGGAGGTCAGACGAGGGCGTCAGGTCCTCTGGAACTGGAGTTACAGATGGTTATGAGCCACCATGTGGGTGCTGGGAACTCTTAACAGCTGCGCCACCTTCCCAGCCCTTGAGTTATAGATGACTCTTCTGCTTATGTTCTGTGTACATGAGTGCTTGAGTTTACATGCGGATGGATGCACACATGTGTGCTTGTAGGTTCCTGACGTTGATACTGAGCGTCTTCCGTGATTGAGCTCCACATTATATATTGAGGCAGAGTCTCTGGCTGAACTCACAGTCCAAACTACTTTGGTTAGTCTAGGAATTCCTAGTCTCTACCCTCTGAACTGATCGCCAAACCCAACCTGTTTTTGTGAAGTTCTGAGAATTCAAACTCTGTTCCTCATGCCTGCATGAGGAGAGCTTTACCCACTAATCCATCTCCCCAGTCCCCTTTGTTTGAGACAAGCTGTCTCTGTAGCCTTGGCTGGGCTTGAATTAATAATCCCCCTGCCTCAGCCTCTCAAGTGCTGGGATTACAGGTATAAGCAACTATACCCATAGTGCTGGCTAGTTTGGTTTTTTTTTTTTTTTTGGAGTGGGTGTAGGGAGTTGTTTTTGTTTTGTTTTTAATCAGCTTGACACAAGCTACAGTCATCTGAGAGAAGGGAACTCCAGCTGAAAATGCGTGCCTCCATTAGACTGGGCTATGGGCAAGCCTGTAGGGCATTTCCTTAATTGGTGATTGATGAGATTAGCCTATTGTGGGTGGTGCCACCTCTGGGCTAGTGGTCCTGGGTTTTACAAGAAAGCAGGATGAGCAAGCCACGATGAGCAGGCCAGTAAGCAGCACCCCTCTTTGGCCTTTGCATTAGCTCCTGTCTCCAGGCTCCCTGCCTTGACTTCCCTCAGGGAAGGACTGTCACCTAGAAGTGTGAGCTGAAGTAAGCCCTTTCCTTTGCAGGTTACCTCAGTCATGGTGCTTGATCACAGCAATAGAAACCTTAGCTAAGACACCGAGAACAAAGAATATTTTGTTCTTGTGGTTAAGTGAAAAACTGGTCCTTCACCCCAAATAGCTTGAGCGTTTGCACAGCAATGGCTGCAGAGTTGTAGGCGGTGACGCTGGTGACGGGTTGGATTTAGAATCACTCCTGCTTATGCAAGCACAGTAAATGTGGCCCCCTCGTGGGTTTGGGGACCACTCCTTGAGGGTTATAGAGGAAGGGAAAGGCCAGGCCCCAAATTTCCCAGCTTGTTCTCCAGATGCCCAAAGAACCACAGAATTATTCCTCACACGCTGCTTAAGAAGGCGAGAGTCCCCCAAACATTGCCCCACCAAGCAGAGCAAAATCAGATTTAGGATTAGCTGTCCGTGCAGCCTTTGTGTGCTGGCTCGTGAGATGTGGGTGGATTTCAGGGTGGACCTTCACGTCTCCTCCTCTTCCCCATCCTCCTCCTCCAGATGCTCAAAGAACCACAGAATTATTCCTCACACGCTGCTTAAGAAGGCAAGAGTCCCCCAAACATTGCCCCACCAAGCAGAGCAAAATCAGATTTAGGATTAGCTGTCCGTGCAGCCTTTGTGTGCTGGCTCGTGAGATGTGGGTGGATTTCAGGGTGGACCTTCACGTCTCCTCCTCTTCCCCATTCTCCTCCTCCCCCGAGTCCGTGGGACAGGCATTCAAAGGTGGTTCTGTCCATTGGGTTTGTTTGGGTCTCACACTGTAACCCAGGATGGCCTAGAACTCACTACATAATCCGGGCTGACCTCTGTATCACAGCAGTACCTTCGCATAGGCCTCCAGAGTGCTGGGCTTAGAGGTGTGAGCCACGAGGCCTAGTGAGGGACTTTTGATGAATGGAATTCATATCAAAGATGAGCAAGGCTGGCTGTCTAGGACACTTATGGGCTTCACACAGCAGTGTTTGGCACCGGAAGCTCTTGGCATTAATTATGCAAAGCTACATCTGAAGATTCATGTATAGAAGGCAGCCTATCAACTGATGATCGTCTATTATCTGTTTTAGCCCCTGCTGGACGCTATGTTTCACGGGAAAGGAACTCTGTCAACCTTTTCCCCAGAGCAGGCCTCAGGCAGGGCCTGAACACCTCACGAACTCAGTAAAGCGGCAGGAACAAAGATCCCAGAAAAGAGGCTTCTGTGGACTTTGCTTGGCTGTGGAGATTTTTCTCTTCCAATCGTTGGTGGCTTCATTTCACCTGTGCGGCCACCATTCATACCAAGATGAGATTTCTCCCTGTAAGATGCTGCACTGAGGCCGAGCCAAGGACAATGGAGTCACAGAGCTAAAGGGACCTCTGGGGTGATGTGTGAGAGTCGGTACCCCGACAATAGCCTAGACCATGAGGGGGAAGCCGTTGCTAGGAACCACAGCATGGAAGGCTGGAACAAAGCTGGGGCACTGATACCCATGGGGCCCACACACCAACTTGAGGACAGCTGGTCCCCAGTTTTTTACTGTGAAGCCTCCTGAAGCCTATGGTTTGGGGGGCTCCCCCTCAAGGTGGCTGTACTGAACCCTAATCCATAGTGTGTACCCAGTCGCTCTTCAGTCACCCAGACAGGCAGTCTCACGCAAGCCCCTGGTGCTGTACCCTGGGCTCGCTCCCAGGTTTGAACTGAGACAACGCAGAAGATGTAAACATATAGAGCCAGCTCTCGGATAATCTCAGAGGTTTTATCTGCTCACACCCAAAAAGCTATTCCCCCGTTCGCTGCTGAGTTCTCCCCAGACCACTCTGCCTCCCCACCCTTCTAGGCATTGGCTACAATGTAAGTTTTCCCGTAAAGCACACTGCACTCTTACTTGCTACCCAAACTATAGATTCAGCTGGCGCTCCTGTGACTTTTGTCCTGACTTCTTAGAGGAAAGTCCCTAATTACTGCTCTCGGCTTCTGTGCTCACAAACAGGCTGTAATAGCGTGCTTCAGGAGGGGGTGGTGATGGGGCACCCAGAGAGGAGAGAAAAGGAGAGTGTTGACGTGGACCCTCTTAATAACTGAGGTGGGGACCAGATTTTAAAACCCAGGTCGTACACTGCTGTAGGCTACCTGTGTAATCTCTCTCAGACTGAAGAAGGGAGGTCCCAGCAGAGTAAGTGGGTGGGAGTGGGTACCCTCTGAAGCTTTCACTTACTGTTTAATCATAGATATTAATTAATGCAACTTGTTGTTGGAGACAGCACTTGGGTAGCTCAGGCTAGCCTCGAACTCTGCTCTCCTGCTGTCAGACAGAAAGCAGCAGCGAGAAAATCCAAAGAGCCGCTTCTCGCTCACAAGATGACTACACTGCAATCGTGCGATTTTTCTCTCTAGGCTTGAACTTCTATATAGCTACCAGATCTGAATTTTATCCTAGAAGTCTGATTCCCTTGTTTCTCAGTCTTCTAAAATATTCTATTTTTATATATTTTGACATTCTCATATGTGTATGCAGCTCAATGTATCTTGGTCACTTCTCTTAGCTGTCCCCTCCAAGTCTCCCCGGGACCCTGCTATCACATTTAAGTTTCCCTGCCAGCTTCACGTCCTCCTTTTTACTTATTTGTTTACTCACTGAGTCCTTAGTGCTGCCCACAAGGCTCCAGGTCATCCACCGGAGCCTGAGGAACCCACCAGTGGCCATACTCACAAAGAAAAGCGACTCTCCCTCAGCAGCCACAACTGTCAACATTTCCTCAGCTAGGGATAAGGCCTTGAGAGTCCTCCTTCCTCTGTTCTGGAGTGTGTGTGTGTGTGTGTGTGTGTGTGTGTGTGTGTGTGATAGGTTTTCTCTGTGTAGCCCTGGATATCCTAGAACCCACTCTGTAGACCAGGTTGGCCTTGAACTCAAAGATCCGCCTTCCTCTGCTTCCTGAGTTCTGGGATTAAAGATATGTTCACCACAGCTGGCCCTCCATGTTTAATTTTGTGCAGGTCTTGCGTTGGTAACTATAGCCGCTATGGGTTCATGTGTCAGCAACCGTGCCATGTCCTTCATGTGTGCAGCAACCACGCCATGTCTGGAGGACAGCACCTCAGGGCACTCCTCTCCATCTTGTCTGGACAGTGAAGGAGATGGTGGCCTGCTATAGGCTCTGACTCTCATGAGCACCAACCACAGCTATGTAGGGCTCAACTGCCTAAAGAAAGGAAGCTCAACTCTGGATCAAGGGCATTCTGCCCACGAGGCCTTCGACTTCATTCCAGGAGCTGAAACCATCCACAATCCTATGGGACAGAGGCAGGTGGGACCTGCATCATCTATGCCTGATTTTAAGTGGAGTTCCAAATCCCTGTGTCAAGGTTACCCTCTACCCCAGCCCCGTGTGTATATTAGCACCTAAGTCCCACCATCAGCACCAGCATCTGAGCTAAGATGCAGAAAGCTGATGTGGGAACAGATGGACAGGGTGAGTGAGACCCACAGTTGTCTCGCTAAATTGGAGACTAGCTAGAAAATTCAGAAATCTCTTTAGATGGATGCCTTTTATGGGGAATCGGAATCACTAGCATTTTGTTGTTGCTGTTTAACACAAGATTAATGCGGTCTAGGCCAGTCTTGAACTCACTGTGTAGCTAAGGGTGGCTTTGAAGGCCCGTACCTCTTGCCTCTGCCTTCCAAGTGCTGGGATTATGGGCATACGCCAGCACACATGACTCTATCACTGGTGTCTTAGTAACCCTGATGTTAACAGATGTTACAGCACTCAAGAACTTGGGCCAGTTGGCCACCTCAATCCAGAGGCCACAGTAATATTGACCAGCTGTGTGGTCTTGGGCAAGGGACATTAATTCTTCGTAGAGCCTTAGGTTCCCTGGCTGCTAAGTGGGGATAATATGCCACATGATGTTAATAGGAACCAAATGAGTGGGTATCTGTAAGGACTTGGAAGACATTCTGGCAGGGGAATCAGCACTAATGCTAGCTGTTGTTATAATGACATCCAGATGCTATTAATCTAGATCTGGAAAATAAGCAGACTTCATACTGAGGTCTGGTGCAGGAGGTTCAGAAAGGCTGGAGTCTGGGAAGGAAGCAGTTAGGGAAAGGATCCTGCCTCAAGCTTCGCCAGCCCTCTCGACAGAGCTCACTGCCAGCTTGCCAAAGCCCAGTTCCTCAGCCAGAACTGATACTAACTGGCTGAGAGTGGCTGGGAAAACCGTGCTTCTCACTCTAACGGTACAAAGAGTGCTTCTGTGGCCCCCACACCTTACAAGTCTGGTCTTGGTGAGCTGGAATAGCCAGAGCCAGCTCCAGGGATGTGCTGGGATCCTCCATGACTGTGGAAACCCATATCTCAGCAGCTCTCCAAGGAAGAAAAAGCTAATCCAGCCTGGGAAGAGTTGAGCCCTGGGTCTCCTGCATGAGCCCCGGAGCCTACATTTCAAATCAAACCCAAGAATGGGCCTGGACATGCAGGCAATGTGAGTTCCTAAGCCAGCAGCTGAGGAATGGCAGGAAGCCTCTGCCAGAAACCCCCAGAGGATGCTCCAGACACTCATTCCTGTGAAGGAGACAGGGGACTCAGAGAAAGACAGCATCTGCATTACAATTAATATTTGCTTAAGAGTATCCCTGGCTGTAAGGACAGTTTCAATTCCCATAGGATTTTACGTTGTACATATCACCAGGAACTGGCAGGGGCACCCCTGTGGCAGGACCACTTGGGAACCTGATCAAACATGGTATTTTGAGCAGAGGATGGAGGCTCCAGAGGGGCACATTGTCTGGGAAGACCACACGTGCACACGCATGCACGCACGCACGCACGCGCGCACGCACACACACACACACACACACACACACACACACACACACACACCACGCGCACCAGTCCAACACCACACTCTAGGGACAGACCAACTGCCTTGCCCTATGACCCCTGCCTCTCCCGGCTCTACAGCCTGGGAGAGTTCCTCCAGTTCTTTGTCTTTGGGTTTCTTCTGTGTCCAAATGAGAAACACTGTGGCCTGGAGCTGTTCTCAAGACAGTTTCCACAGAGCACTGGGTGGGGTGACAGGCAGGGCCAGCGTATAAGAACTGCGTCTTGAGGACAAAACTGGAAGAGAATGGGAGAGGGATGTCGGGCATCCCAGCTCTGGGAGATAGTGAGTAGTGGAGTTTAGGGTTGGGGCACAAAGAACTGAAACCTGCAAAGGTATAGCAGTACGTGTGATCTACCCCTGTCTCCATCTCCACCCTCTGCCCCCCCCATTCCTCCAACCCCATCCCCAAGGACAGCTCCACCCCCACTCCAGGCTTGTGGTATGGAGTCATTCTGGCCATCACTGGTTGGCCTGGGAAAGGGCCCCGTGTCCACGCTGGTGAAGATGCCATGAGACTTGGAGCCTGGTAGTTACTTCACCTCCATGCTTTTTATGACCAATGTGGCAGAGGGGATGAAATCGGCACTCAAAAGGGAGACAAGGGATGACTGGTATCCCTGTGACCTGCCAGTCCCTAAGCACAAGCCCTTACAGCAGACAGTAAATCCCCTACTTAGCCAGTATGAGAGGGGCCTCACTGTGACCAAAGCAGTTCTAATTAAGAAAGACAGGGATCAGGCGCAGGGGACCTGGCACTGGGGGTTGAGGGTCAGCTCTTTATTCCATGGATAATGTCATTACAAACCAAAAAAAAAAAAAAGAAAGAGAGAGAGAGGGAAGGAGGGAGGAGGAAGGGAGGGAGGGAGGGAGGGAGGAAGGAAGGAAGGAAGGAAGGAAGGAAGGCTCTCTCCCTGGGAAGGTCCAAGTACACATAGGCACTTTAGAGCGATCAAATCTATCGCAATGGGCAGAAGGCTGGGTGGAGCAGGGCTGGGAGGCACAAGGCCAGTGCAGTCAGGTGAAATGTGTGTTGCATGGTCAAGTCTCCATTTCCAGCCCTGACAGTGAGTGGCAGGCTCCGAGGTCCATCTGGGTAAACCCACTCATGGCTAGCTGCTGGCATCTCCTCTGACCCCATTACCCAAATGACCCTCAGAGCTACCTTTTGTTAAGGCAAAACAATCCCTGATTTGCTTCAGTTCAATTCACTTCTTGTTCTGAAACTCCTGTAGTAGCCACGGCCTATGATTTCTCCACCTCCTGTCTTCAGTCCTATGACCTGCCACCCACAATGACACAGAACGCATATCAAGAGATTTTTGTTACAGTTGCACCAGGCTCAGGCAGATATGAGATCCTAAACGTCTTTTGGTCTCACCCCTAATTAATGGGCTTCTAATACAAAGCAACCCCTAGGGCTTGTGTCCACGAGGACCAGAGGCCCAGACCCCATCCTGTCTCATCCCATCTGCCTTACAGCTCCACAAGCCAAACCGCAGCCTTGCCGTACGCTGAACCTGCTAATTTGCTGGGATCAGCTCTGAACTTGTCAGGAGACCCAGCTCATGGAAGGGTCACGAATACCGAGGATACCAGCAGAGGACTAAGAGATAGGGAAGGTGGGCTTTAGCAACCAAGTGGGGGTCTAAGAGCCCACAAATTTGCATACAATTTTCAGGCTCTTATTTGGGTCTCAGGTTGTTGAGGCCTGGGGAAATATTGAACATGTCTCCAAGGGTTCATAGTCACCTATGGAGAAAACCCAGCTTTCTTCCAATAGGCCCCTTAAATAACGTACTATTATGTTCTCATGCATGGAACCCCAAATATACTGTCTCCTATGCCCTCCTCTTTGTGCCTTAGTAGTGTGGGTGGAAAGACAAGCTGACACCTGGGGAGTTGCTGGCTGTGTATCTCGGCTGGAGCCCAGGAGGGGGACAGCTAGAGGGGGGCTAGACAGGTGTAGGAAGGGCGTGGAGCCCACTCTAAGAGAGGCCTCAGGACATTAATCCTCATGGAGGGTGGCCAGTCAAGCCTCATTCGCCTTTGGGTCCCCCAGCCTAGCCCAGCCCCTCACACACTGCTGCACCCGAACAGGCTCCTTCTGACAGAGACAGGAACTGCGCTCATCTTGTCGTCCCTTCCACTTGGTAGGTTTTCTGTCAGGAGTGCGGAGAAGAGAGTTCACAGGCGGGTCAAAGACAAGTGACCTTAGGCATATGAGTTTTTTCCTGGCACCCAGGGGTGAGAAACCTCACCTCATAGGACGACTCACAAGAACCCAGTTCTGCAGGCGGCACAGGCAGACACTCGAATCAATGTGCAAAGAGAAACTTCTTTCAAAGATGACTCTTAGTAACAGAATGAAAAGGTTTTTCTTTTTTTTTTTTTTTACCAAAAATTTAGAACATAGCCTATGAATAAAACCCACCAAGAAGTTTTTTTTAGCAATCTTCCCTTTAAGAAATTATTAAAATATTTTTGCAATTACATTGATTGATTTGTTGACTGATGGAGTCAGGGAGGTCAGAGGATAATATGGTCTCTCCTTCTACCGTGTGGGTTCTGAGGATCAAACTCAAGTTGTTAGACTTGGCAGCAAGTGCCTTTACCCATCTCTCTGGCCTCTGAGAAATCAGTTCTAATAGAATTAAAAAATAAAACCCAACTGTTAGACAACTTAATCTCTATTGAGACACAACTTTGTTTAGTCTGTTTGTTCAAGTTCAGAGCCAACAATTCCTGGGACCTGGGGACGGAGTCAGTAAATGGTCTGTCTATGCAGATGAAGCTGATCCCTTATAAGAAATCATCCTCCATGATAAGCAACCGACTTACAAATTTCAACCTTAAAACGTATAAACACAGTTGGCCTCAGGTGACTCGTGAGGCCACAGACATGACGACGGCAGAGCCTCACACAAGAGTGCAAGAAAGTGTTGGGATGTGCACAAAACTGAGATTGTGCCTTCTTTAGGGCCTTGGACATTTAGTTGAGGGAAAAAACAGAAAATCTTACTGAATTTTTACAAATAAGATAAATTTCTGGTCATTCGTTCATTTTATGATCAAGACTGGAAATTAAATTACTAGAAACAAAGGCGAAGGAGAAACTGCATGCAGGGCAAGAGGGGAGGGAGAGGCGGAGTCAGGGAGAAAACTGGAGAACACACAAGCAGGCAGGCGGCTGGGCTTTTCTGGTCTACTTCGGAGTACCGGGCCACAACACCCAGAATGCCATCAGGGATCTCACACAAAGCTTCCTCTCTTCAGTCTTGGAACAGTTTATTAGAGTAAGAGAGAGGCCAACAACAGTGCAGGCCTCTTATCGAGTTATACCAAACAACTCCATGGGCCAGGTTTTTAAAGCCATCTTACCCAGAAATTATGCTCACAAATTTACAAGTCTGACTGCAGTTCTAGCTCATCGTGTAAAACTGGTCTGATTTCCAGGTGAAATCTGTCCTCCCAGGGTTTAGGTGGGACTTTGGCATGGTGGATGCTGTGCTGGACCACCCAAGCTGGGGTGGTGCAGAGATTCAAGATGACAGGCCCTCATCTCAGATTCTCTGAACTCTGACAAGACCCAATGTGACATGAAAAAGAACATCGCTATCCCCGATAAATCTCTTAAACATCCAGGAAACAGTTAAATGCTCCCCCAAAGTGTGTCTTGGATAGCCGACCCACAAATCACTCGGAAATGCACAACCTTTGCAATCATCTTGCAGGAACCCCACCTAAACATCATGTTTCTTGTAGAACTCAGAAACCCAGCTCTTTGGAACCCCGTCTTCTGTTGAATTTCAGACTGGCTAAGTTTAGAGCCAAATTCCAAGTATACACATAAACGACTTTGTTGCCAGCCTAGCTTCTGACAGCTGAGCGCCTCTCCAGCCCCATAAATGACCTTTAAAGACCCAGATGGTATTTTACAATCAAAACCCTGCCTGAATGGATCATAAACTCCCCCCAACAAATGCATCGCAACTAATTTCCTAACCCTTAGCTCTACCCACAGCCCAAAGAGATCTAGTTCTCTACAGATTTCAGGACCAGCAACTTTTAATTAGTGTGAGCCCTTGGATGTCCCAACCTGAAGAGGGACAGAGAGAATGAGACAGTATTTGTGACTGTGTATATTTGTGAGAGCTTATCAGTTTATTTCACCTCTTGTGGACACCAGCTGCCTTTGAGGCTTACCCGAGATATTTTATTATAACTTAGCAAGGAAGCTCCACCAGGGCTCAGAGGAGAAAGTTATCCCTAACCCTGATGACTTGAGTTTGACTGACATGGTAGAAGGGGAGAACGCACACCCCCAAGCTGTTCTCTAACCTCCACATATGTACCATGGCATGTGCACACCTACCCTGCCTCCATAAAGAGATAAAAGTACAAAGATAATTCATGGTAGCTATGAATCCACCAATCCTGAACAGGTGTGCAGGTCACTCTTCGGGCTGGGAGCAGTTTCCCACATTCACAGTGGTGATCAGTGCCAAAGCTTTTACTTAAATCAACAATTAACTTTGGAAAGGAAAACTCCAAAGAGGGAAAAGAACAAATTCAAATTTTACATTACTATTTACTACAGAAAGCCCCAAAGCATCCCTGCCTCTTCTAGCCCCATGGGCACATGGTAGCTTGGCCTATGACTCCAGATGTGGGCAGTACAGTAACATGGCACTGAAGAGTGTCATGGGGCCAGGGTAGAGTTGTCTGTTGATTGCAACCATTGCCAGTCAGATGGCAATGAAGGGCCTTAAGGAAAGGATGCCTAATTGTAAGTCACCAAGGGCAACCTATGAGCATATCCCTGTGGCCCTGTCACCCTCTAGGTGCCGAACACTTAGTGATGAGCACCTCTGGCCTTCCCTAGGCCGTATTTTTGAGCCATTCTTTCCAATTCTCCCTCTATACCTCTGCTGTGCTCCCTAACTCATGCTTTGCCATGCTGGCTATGAGTCTGCAGAAATGAAGAGGAGGCCACTTTAATCATTTTGATAATCTTTGACCCAGCTGCCTTCACCTAAACCCAGGCCCCAGAGTGTGCCTGCTGGTCCTGCCCTCTCCCTCCCTGGGTTTGAGAGGGGGCACAAATGGCGTGGTAGAAAGACTTCACACCTGGAAGTGTTCACTGTTTCTTTGAGGAGACAAGGCATTTGGAAAATGGCCAGTGGTGCTGCAGGGGCCCCAGGAGTCTCAGTTTTATGAGGTCAGTGGCAGTTTCTGGCCCCTTCTGAGAAAGGGATCAGACACACTGAAAAATCTCAAAAGTTTCAGTGACCTGTTTTCATTAATGTGCTGCTGACATTTAAGCACCTGGACAACATCACTTGCTCTTTTGAATCCTCGAGAACCTCATCATCTTGGGCAGATTCTGCAGACAGGCTCTCACCATCCATTTCCCCATTTTCAAATTCAACCAAGGCAATTTATCACCCCGCAGAGCAGATTCCCACTCCGGTACCATTAAAAACTGATTTGCAATTTTCAGTTAAATGAAGATGCTTCGTCTCCCTGCTGTACATGATTTTCCCTTTCGCAGACGAACAGTGATTACAAGGGCCATCGGATGCTCTTGCAGACAGGAAAACCAGCAAAACCCCCAGAGAGCCCAAGTCCAAGAGGTTATTCATTACCCAAACTTATCAAACCCTTATCAAAGAGGCTCCGTCACCATGAATAGGAACCAAGAAGAGGCCCTCTACAGAACTCTCTGCTTGTCAAGATTCCGAGAAACACTCATTAAAATTCTCCCGCTCCCGTGTGCGGACTAAAGAGACTAATTTAATTGCAATTTTCGTGGATTGGCGTTTTGAAGTAGAGCACCCTGCAAGGAGGAACTTAATCCTACATCCAAACTAATTACAATAGAGTCACTCTGATCGGAGCCCACGGCTCCCTTTGATGCTTTGCCTTTTATCCACGCTCATCCTCTGGGCAAGGTCTCCTCTCTGCGTTCCCACCCTGCAGGATCAGGAAGCTATTGCTTTCGTTGCTCAGTTTTATTTTGGTGAAACATCAAGGGACTGAAAAGCCCCCACTTTTCCCCCCCTAAACTGAAGGAGACTGATTTTGGATTGAAGACTGGGGCAGCTAAGCTTTGGAAAATGCAGCAAACCCAAAGGAGACAAACACAGCTTATTTTTTCTATGCACTGGGAAAGCCACTCACTGAGTTCAGCTGTTCTAAGATCTCCTTCCACCTGGGCCCCTAACAGCATGCCAAACGAGTGGCTTACTTTAGACAAAGTGTTATTTACCCCCGGCCACTCAGAGCTCAGTTCCGCGGTGGTGGTGTCTCACCTTAGTCTGTTAACCAATAAGCTAGGAGACTTTCCAAAAGGCCATTTGTTAACACACTGCTCTCTCTGCTCCAGCAGGGCAGGGACCTTCTATCTACATCAAATTTAGATGATGATTTCTGGAGCAGCCGGAAGTGGGGTCGGCACCCGAACCACTCGGTGAGGCAGCCCTGCGTTCTGAACCCCATGGAGAAAACCAGAGTGCCACAGCTATGGCCAAAGGTCACGTGGTTGCACTTAATCATTTAATGGGCTGATGACATGATGGGCTTGAAATAAAAGCTGAGTACTAGTTTGGCCTACGAAACGCCCTCTAAATCATTTTGGTCCCTTTCACCGTGCCCTCAAGAGACTTCCCATAATACTCTTCTCTCATACGGGGTTGACATGTGTGCTAAGAGAGACATCACTCACTGTTCAGTGAGATTCCCGTTCAGAAACAGCAGTGTCCAGTAAAGGTCTGCAGGGAATGAAAGCCACGGACTGGGGTTGCGGTGGGCCATGGCGAGAGGGTTGGAAGACCAGAGGATCAGAACTCACCGTAGAAGATCTGAGCACTAGCAATTTAACCTCATCGATTCGACATCTTACTGTAAATTATAAATGACCTGGAGCATAGCTTTTAACCAAAATAGATGTCCTATTTGCCCTTCAATAAGGAGTGTCAGAAAATCAAAATCAACTTAATTCTAACACCATCCTTTTCTTAATTCATCTTGAATGGATGGAGTTTTGATGAATCAGTGAAATGTATCACAGTGGAAAGGCACTGGGAGATGCAATTAGAAGCAAAACTGAGACGTGCCAACACACAGAGAGGAAAAGGGAGAGATTCCGCTACAACGACTTTCAGATTCTCTCTCCAGAATAGAACCATGACTAACAACTGCCTTAGAACTCTGATCTTGGATAGAACATTATACGTCAGTGCTGAGTGCATAGCAGGCTTCAGTAAAGCCGAATGCTAGTCACAAGACATCATCAGACTCGGTAGCAACTCCGCTACTTTTTGAAGTGACTCACCGGTCACTTCAAAGGTCTGTGCTTCCCAGAGGAGCTCAGACCACTCGACACCCACAAATCTTGGTTAATAGCTATGTTAAAAACAGAACACCACACTTGCTGCTGTGAAAGGAAACGGAGAACTGGGATTTTTCACTTGGACAAGACACTCCACACAATGCCACTACGATCTTACAGAGCTCACACTGTGCCCGAAGGCTAACAACAAGTAGGAGTCTTTGTATGTCACAAGAGGAAGCGCGACTGGGGCCTCATGGTTCACGATTTGATCAGACTTAATAAAATAAGGGTTCCCCGCCATCCAGGATATCTATAGAGAATACAACTGGAAACGTTTAGCCTACAAGAACCCTTAGGGGCCCCTGAGGGCTTCTAGAAGCAGCTCAAAGTTTATGAGGCTAGTATGTCCCAAGATGACAGGTCAGATGTTCTTGATTCAGCTCCCAGAGAGATGGATCTGGCATTTCTCTTTCCCTTGTTTCTAGGTGCTCACGCAGCCTCAGAATAGACCTGCTCACAGTCTGGAGGGGGAACTGTGCATCTGGCAGCTAGAAGGCCCACCTGACCAGAACCAGGAATATGTTGAAGCTGTAGGGATTTTTGAGCCAAACAAGATTGGACCCTGTAGAACCTAGCACTTAGATCTGTTCAAATATGCGAACGCACCGCCTCCTCTAGAAATGTCAACGTTCTCTGAAGGCTCAGGAGGCCAGTTGGGGAAGCTAGTGAGGAAATCTGGCAAGAGATAATGAGGCCTGAATTAACACAGTGGCAGTGGAAACAGAAGGGAAGGAACCAGCGAGAGCTATGTTTAGGTGCTGCTGTGAAGCCTTGGCGATTGATTACATGCAGAAAAGTGAACAAGGAAAGAAGTTTAAGTGTCCTGAAAGAATGCGTGAGTCACCAACAGCTAATAGAGAAACACAAGAGTGAGGCAAATAGGTTTTCAGAAGAAAGTGGAGAGTCCGGTGTGCTGCTGTGTATCTGAATGGGTCTGCTCACCAGGCTGCGGGGCACTGTGAGATAGGTTGACTAGACACAACATGGGATCCCCCAAGACTTAGAAGAACCTTGTTCAACTTCCACCTCAGAAGTGGGATACAGCATGAAGAGAAAGCTGGGGCTACTGGTTTTGAAGAGGCAAACTAGAAAGAACCCCAAGTGTGGGACTGGCTAAGAAAGAGCCAGGAGATCAAGGAGGATGCAGTCTCCTGGAGGTTGGAAGAGAAGTTTCTGGAAGAAATAACTGCCAAGGTCAAGCGCAGCAGGGGCATTCCAATCAGTCAGTTAGACAGCACCCACTGGATTTGATCTTGTATAGGTCACTGGGAAAGGGGCTGAAGCAGGGATGGCTTTTAGAACAGGGAAGACCAGAGCGTGTTTCTAAGCTAAGAGAGAAGTAGCGGAATACTAAAGTTTCCCACAGAGAGGAGGGACCAAGGAAAGTAAGCGCTTTTGAACGTAGGTGACAGAACACGCCTAGGTCAAGGACAGGGGACTTCATCCTCACAAGCTGCAGGAATGCAGCGAGAACTGTGGACATGGAATGGAAGGGACAGTGGTGGAGGGGAAGGCAGAAGAGATCCTGCTGGGTGGCCCTGACTGAAACCACATATTGGTGGGTATCTAGGACAATAGGAGCATGGGCAGGAACTGATCGGTGACACGGTACCGATGGGAGGCTGGAGGGGCCTGTTTCTGTTCCACACACTCAGCCGAGCAACCAGCAAACTTTCACCCCATTCCTCACCCCAGCTGTTCAGTGGGGTGTGTCCTTCCTCTTCCCAGCACATAAGCCTGTGTGCTCCACCCTCCTCCATCTGATGTCCTTTTCACTCAGAGTTCTAGACTGATGGTTTTTTCCTGCCTCACACATATGCACCTACTGTTACCTCTTCTGGGAAGTTCTCTGGCCAGGGCTGGCATTAAAAACCTCTAGGGTGTCACAATAAGCTGTCTAGTTGGGCTGTCTGCTTTCCTTCCTTCTTCCTTTCTTTATATCTGCCAGAGGTGCGGAGAGAACTGGCTGTGAAGCCCTGCCCCAGCAGCCATGGAGAGGCTCCTTCCAGGTGGGACCCCAACCCTGTCCCCCCTAGTACACCACTCTAGGTCTAGATGCAGGGGGCGAGTGGAACTGGGAGGGACGGGTGAGCCTTTTAATGCTTCCTCAAGTCCCTTAGTGAGAAGCTAGGATTTGGGGTAGTCATGCCTTTACGGGTAGCCATCTTTATAAAAGTGTGCACGTAACGTACAGCAGAAACCAGGGAAAGTTCTTAGTCACAAAAATTAACATACTGATTATGGGTTTCATGAGCTAGACAGTAAGTCGGCACATTCTCATGACCAGAGCCAGAGCAACAATAGCTCCTGGGGCTATGAAGGCTGACGACAGAGATGCCACCGTGGCATCTAACCCTATGACACACTTCTTTCCTCTCTAACAAGAACATTCAAATTACTTGTCAGTTAAAATGCATTGGGTCATCCTCGGCAATGGCTTTAACCCAGAGCCTGGGGCTCTGCTATGTCCTGATGACCTCTAACCCTGGCCACTGCAGAGAGGCCTCTCTACTGTTTTTCTAACCTTAGTCTTCTCCACTTCCACTGAAAGTTCTAGATTGTTCTTTCTCAGCACACACACACACACACACACACACACACACACCTCTCTAGTGTTTAATACAGCCCAACTTTGCAGTTCTGCAGGTGCTGAATCCCCAGACAGATATTCCCAATCCTGTCCCTGATTCCCCTCTAGTTTCTCCAACAAAAAGAAGTCCTTGGCTGGGACCTAAACTCTAAGGCTAGTTGGGGAACACTGGGACACAGCCTCTATCAGTCATGTCCTGATACTGACGCCAGATCCCCACAGCTCCCAGACGCCAATGGAATGTACTTAAAGGGCTCTCTTTTACAGAGAAGTATGCTGGCCTTTTTAGTTTAAGGTCTGGTAGCATAAATGAGCAACAAGTGCCCACCAGAAGGAGGGGCTAAGTCACTTGGAAAGATTCTTCGTCGTGGCTTTTTTCACCCTTGGCAGCTTGTACTGACGATGCATCTGCACCAGTACAAAGGCAATGGGGCACTGTCATTGCCAGAATGTCACTCTTCCTCAGGCTATCCAGGTAACACAGACCAAAGGATCAGCTACAGGGAGAATGAGTGGGACTGTCACTCCCCAATACTCTTCACAGGAGGAAGGCGGTTTCAAATGAACCCGAGTGCCAGGGACCTGACACCCCAAGGATGGCCAGTGTGATATCCTGAGCTGAATGTGGATTCAGTAGGCTCCAAATCTCCCCCAGCCCGGGGAGGGGGGACAAGAGCATGTTAATCCAAATGAAGCACCCTAACACAATTCAGGATCCCTTCACCATAATGGTAGTGATCAACACCTGCAAAGATGTTTCAATCCTAGTGTGGGAAAGTCTACGCTCGCCATTCCTCACAAAGACCATTGGATGGACTTAATGGCCTGTTCTTAACCAAGCCTTTCTGGACCATTCATCCACACAGTCTCTATATCCCACCTTTCTGTCTATGCTGTTTTGGGCAGGCAGCATTTCGACCCTTGCATTGTAGTTTCTGTCTCTTAGATTTCTCCAATACAATCATACTGCTCTTCCTTTTGACCAAATGCTGGTACAGCAGTGAGTTTCAGAATTAGCTTTCTCGCTCTCTCTCTCTCTCTCTCCCTCATAAGTAAAAATATCAATCATCAGAGACAAAGGGGCCAGAAGTAATGGGATTCCATTGCCAGCCCTTAAAATGAAGACTTCCATGCCTTCCTAACCAAAATGCTTCTGGAGCTTCTTAAAGAACACAGCGTGCTATCTGCCACTGGCTGGCCCCCTGCGCACACCTGGTTGTTATGTCTAGGCTTTTGTGGATCCTCCTCCCTCAATCCAGATTGTCATTTCCTCTCTCAGGATACTTTCTGCTCACTCTTGTAGACTTAGCAGAGGCCTGTCTCCCCATGGTTGCTCCATGCTCCAGCACAGACTACAGCCAGGCACCCTCCTCTGGGGAGCCAAGGTACCTTCTACCAAATTTCTGACAAATGAGGCTTCCTTTCGGCCTGTCAATAAACACCTGTCCAGCACTGCAGCACAGTCTCCAAATGGACCCACACCTTCCTCAGAGTCGAGACTGGGTCCTAACTGCTTAGGGCCAAAGCAGCTGGCAAAGGCCAGAGGACAAAGGCACCGTGATCAACAGCTGTTTCCTGAACTAAGGATGTAAGCAGGGTGAAATCTGCCTCTACTGTCGTGAATTCCTGGCAGGGCAAGGCTGGAGAGAGCCTTCTTCTTCACTCTCTTTGCTTTTCCCCGCCATGCTATGAACTGAGCCTTTCCGTGAGCTTTCTGCTCTGACCAGTCCTGGCCTTGGTGCTCTGCTAATGCCACTTACACCTTGGAGCCACGGAACCCGCTGCTCACCCAGACTGGAATGCCTTCCCCACTTAGATGCCTTCATCCATCTAAATCCTGAGTCACTGAAAATAGCATCTTGAAGTATTATCCCCTCTAAACACATGCATGCATGCGTGCATGCATGCACACACGCATGCAATATCCTCCTTGAATTCTTTTCTAAAAACGAAGGCTCATACTGCACTTTCTCAACTGCAATGCAAAATGAAGTATTAATATACATGACAGCATCTTGGTTCAGACGTCAAGTATCCTAATATGGCATCATAGAAAGACTATTAGGGTCAAGGCTGCTCCCCTTCCTGGTGCCCCACAGATTGATGGTGGACAGGCTATTTCTGAGGGGCAGCCTCTCCTCTATTGGAAAGGCAAACTATCACCCTGCCTAGTTCACAGAACTTATTCTGGGGAAAGAACCCATGAAAAATTAAGACCTTGGGAAACCTGTTGAAAGTAACGACACCACGATCTAAGCATTCTTGGGGCAAGTCCTTTGAAGTCAGGAGTTACACCTCAATTGCCATTTATCACTTTCCCTCCATTCCCAGGCCCACCCACCTAAAAGGTGCTTTACACATGGACATGGACAGGGCTACATCCACTGTTGCATCTGAGTGTGCCTTGTTGGAATCATGGGTCTGGTATTTCTTTGTTACCAGCTTCCGCCCATTGGATGGGCCTAAGCAAAAGACTTTCTTTTTTCATTCAGACTGAAGATTCCCTTCCCTGAAGTGGGTGCCAACTGTGAACCGCTTTGGGATGTCAGAGTTTGAGATGCTCAGCCTGGCTGGACCATCTCTTTCTCCTTCCCTTGGGGAGGGCCAGCAACGTACATTCAGCGCTGATCATTCTCTCTGCTCCGGCCTCCCACATCATTCCTTCCCAGGGTCTTTGTGTACAAGTCCACGGGGCTGCTAACTGCATCTTAAATTCTGCAAGGCCTGTGCAAATAAGATCTTATTCCCAGAGTGCAACGGTGTGATTGGGCAACCAAGGAACTCTCATATTTTTAGTTTTCTTCCCATACAACCAACACTATTAATAACACCCTGCTTTCTCCTGAGATGATATGGATTAGACCAAACAGAAAGTTACCATGGCTACCGCAGTGTTATTTTGGGGTAGGAGACATTCACGCCAAGGGAAGCAGTGAGCATGGTCAAACTGGAGCAGCATTTCCGCCTTGTTATCAGGCAATCAATCCCAATTTAATTTCGAAATTCTAATTGCAATGGAAACTAATTATGGGCAGCACGACCTGAACCCCTAATTAAAGTGGGAGTCAATAAAATGATTTCTCTGTTATCGTTGGGGCAACCCTGGCACCATGAAGAAGTAAGTACGAGCAGTTTTCTTGCCCAGGTATCCAGTCAAGCAAAACCAAACAGGGATGCTCATCTGGAGGGTCCAGCAGGGAGCCACAGTGATGTGTGAGTGAGTGGCTCAGAGCCTTTCTTCATGGTACAAAATCTTCAACATAGCTGGGTGGGGAAACCTGGGCAGAAAGGAAGTCAGTTCTACCTAGATCTACCAGGATCCCATGACGGGAGGTCAAGAAAGAATAAACAGAAGGACAGATGGCCCAAGTTAACCCACTATGTAGCCCCTTCTGGGCAGGCCTTGGGACATCCAAAGAGCTCACCACTGAGACCCAGGCATTTGTGAGCTGATCCCTCATATACTGAGGATGCTGAGCTCATCTGAATTAACAGCAACTGGCTCGTGGATGGGCTTCTATTCGAGGGAGAAATAACTGCCAATCCCCGACATGCATGAGTCCCTTTGGGACCACCCAGTCTATCTTTGACAACTCAAAAATACTGTTGATGGCATGACATCATCTACCCCATTCCAGAACGAACCATATTTAGGTTGAAAACCATAGTGCCCTGCTGGGCTCTGGGATAACATAGGAGCTCTGTCGTAAGTTAAGGGGGAACACTTTCAACCCGCACCTCAGCGCTCTCTCCTCACAAGTTCTTGACAGAGAGGCACAGAAATGAACTTGCCGAGTAGCTGCAGGGAAACTCCGACCAGACAGGAGAAGCAGAGGGCGCCTCCTCTCTTCCCATCCACTGTGTACTTTTCTATAGCTGGGTCTTTCTCCCTGCAACAGGTCACTTTCCCAAGGTTTAGCTTTTGTGTAGCAAGAAAGAAGCAAGAGTGTTATAACCCCATTGTGGCTTCTCGGTCCCTTGGGAGAGGCAGCTCTGCTTTGGGGTGGGGAGGATTCCTTGGGAGCGCTCAGCCTCCAATTTCCCAGGATCCGTTGAGGTCTGCAGTTATTCTGGGGCTGGTGGGAGTCTTTTCAAGGCTGATAAATCTCAAGACTGGTGAAAGCCTGTGTTTGCGTTAGTCCTGAGTCCATCATGGGCGGGCGACATGGAACACAGACCTTGGTTTCAATTAGCCAAGTCCCCCACACAGTCTATTGACATGTCATGCAAAAGCCACCGGCACTGGGGTCTTGTCACCAAGATTAAAATGCAAACGGTAAAGAGAAACACATTTCTGAACCCTGAGATGTTTTGGGAGCTGGCTGCAACTCGAAAGAAAATAATTTGTGGTTTCTGTCCATTATATACATTGTGGGTATATAATGAACCACGAGGTTAAACTGAGCAAGGACTCACCCACGTCGCACTCATTCTGAACACGGGGAAAGAGACAGCCAAAGAGAAAGAAGGAAAAAAACCAGCTTTGTCATATTTGGTTATGCTGGCATACAATTTCAACCCAGGGAGCCTGAAAGTGTCGCAAACAACAGAGTTTTGTCCCAAACATGGACAAGGAGCCCACCCCCCGTTTCCCTACAGCCTGATTTGACTTTCTTGCGGGGGGGGGGGGGGACAACAGCTAGGGCCTCAGGAAGATCCACCGGACCAAACGGCTTCTGCAAACTGCAAACTCCCTCTAGTGCCCTCTAGAAACCTAGTGTCTTGGGGCCCCAAAAGGATTTAGAGATGCACATCTCTGAGCCACACCTACCTTGACTCCAAAGAATGATTTGCGGTGATAGAAGCAGCACAGGGCTGCCGAGAGGGCGTGAAAAGCGCTGCATTCTTTAGGCATCTTGTCTTCAGTCCCAGACACCACACACCTTCATTCAAGTCAAAAGGAAGGGAGCCTTGGATGGTGGCTCCCCAGTCCAGCTCTGCGGCTCCTGCCCACAGCCAGCAGCCAAGGGAGTGAGTCGGCTCCTTCTCCCAGGCCAGTCTGTGACTTCTCCCCCTCCGGCGAAGCCAATATGATCCACTCGCTCAATTCTGGCCGGCTTGTGTCCAGCCTGCCATGCACACGGTGCCAGAAATTCTCATGTGACCAGACTTGATGAAATTCTAACCCCTCTTAGAAGAGGGCTTGTGCCTGAGCTTTTAGCTGTCCCCTAATTCAGAGGCCAGGCAGAAATCGTTATACCCCCCTCCCCCCGGGGCAGCCTTCCCATGCGTCCCAGGGCTGGAACACACCACAGCAATCTGCTCCTAGTGGCTTTGTTTCTCACCCCAGCACTTAGGGCTTTTTCAGAAGCAGGGCAAGTTGTACCTATCACACCATCCTGGGGTGAGACAGAGGTTCCTTTGAGGAAAGGTAGCCCACAAGTTATCAGGTCGTGGCTTTCCCTGAGAGGAATCTTAGAAGCTCTGAGAAGCCAGGCAGGTTCCGGGTCTCCATGCCCACCTCCAGGGCTGTTTGTTTTTAATTAGGATGCTCCTGGCAGGCCGTTTGCAGCTGATAACACTGGCACAGTCATCATTATTAGCCAAGCACCATTGCCTTTTGGTGTTTAATTAGCAAGTCTGTCAGCAAACACCCTGAAGGGGCCGTGCCCTTCCCACCTGGCTGTGCAGCAGGCTGAGGATGGGGGCTGAGGGACTCCCTTCTGACCCAGCTGTTTGCTCTCCTCCCATCTTCACTTAATTGCCTACCCTGCCTAACCTTCCTCCAGCACACAAGTGATGCATTCAGCACCACCAGGGAAGGTCTTCCTAGAAGACTCTATGAAAAGAGCTAGCAAGAGCCCCAGCCACCTTGAGGGGCAGCAATAGAGTCCCTCCTTCGTCCCAGTTAGTGTGGACTCTCCGTGCTTCTGCTATGTAATGTTTTCTGTTTGCTTGTTTGTTTTGTTTCAAAATCAAACCCAGGTTTTGGTCCCCTAGCTCTTCTTCCCCCATCTTTCCACGTATCAGCTTTCAGTGGTTCCAGCCCCTTTCGAAAGTGGAGTGTGTCCCGAAGCTTCCTAAAACCTCACCCAGGCTGAAACATGCAACATGCAATATGGGAGAAACAGAACCTATTCTTTCCAGCAAGGGACAACACCGGATGAGGCATGAGAGCGGTATGAGAACTATCTGGTGGGATTAGCGGCAAATCCTCCGAGGCTTTGGCCTTTGGCCTAGGTCAGGACTGCCTATAAAAATAGGCAATTGTTTGTCCAGGGCCCAGTGAGCAGCTTCTATATTTGATCAGGGAGAATGGAGAGCCACAGGCCCCGTACCCTCTAGAAGATGCTGAGGCTCTGCTCGGACGTGTCCGCCGTGGGCTCCGCCATGGGCTCAGGGATCTGAAGGCTCTCTAGACTCAGGAAGCATCGGAGAACTGGCTCCACGTCTGCACAAGCTCCTGCTCTCATACATGCCCTGCTATCCTGAAGGCTCCTGTGAAGTCTACCTAAAACATCACATGGTTGGGGGAAGCCTCTGAGATGGCTGAGCCAGAGTTTGTCCTTCAGGGTCCATATCTCGCACCCAGGAGGCAGCATTTTGTATTTCCTATCATTTCTGTCAGATGGGCTCACATGCAGCAGCTTCACAGCGATGACTCATCAGCCAGGGTAAGAGCCATGACAGAAGGGGCCCAGTTTTCACTGCGGTTATTCTCTTTCAGGCTACAAATGTCTTCACAAGGGGCTGGGATCAGGAAAAGGTGCATCTTATCTCCTGTGCAAAACTTGGTAAGATTAGTCAGCAAGAGCCTTGGAATTCCGGCCCGCATCTCCAGCAAGAGAGGATGCATTCCTCAAAGACATCTAGTACTGTGTTTTTTGGTGTTGGGGTAAGGGGGGCATGTTCATGCGGTGGTGCATATACACAGCTCAGAGGACGACTCTGAAGGTTTCTCTCCTTTCCCAGCTTTAAGTGGATCCTGGGGCTTGAACCTATGACACTAGGCTTGCATGGTAAGTACTGTTACTCAACCATCTTGCCAGCCCTGGAAATACATTCTTGGAAGCAAATATGCAAACAATGTGGACATAAAGTACATAGAATTATGAAATTTGGCGCTCCAGGGTCAGGTAAAAACAGAACAATGGCTTCAGGCCACTACAGTCACTGCTCTGTCACCAGAGAATTTTCCTATTTAAGAAATGGCCAACGAGTGTTCCATCAGGATTTAAGAACAGGCTAATCTTATTAGGTAACTGTTTCCTGAACACATTTTGCCTTTGTTTTACACACACACACATGCACACACACGTATGCTCATGCACACACATTCACACATGCTCATACACATATACAAGTACTCACACACACAAATTTCTGAAGCAACACTCAAGTCTTAATTTTCTTCTAAAATGGCCAAAGAGACACTAAAATATTGTGTTCTTGCAACTAAAGATAATAATTGCATGAGCTCTCAAAGCGCCCTCCACTGCCTAGGCAGTCTCCTGTCCACACTGATCAGTTCCCCCACATTCTCTTCACAAGGATTCTTCTATTCTAGCTGCAAAGATACAGAGCACCACAATGGTGTGCCATCTGCAGAGAACAAAGGACCAGAGGCTCCAGTTTGGGGCTGCAGAACCTATGAACTGATCGCATGGGACCCAAAACAAAAGATTGTAGACTGCTGTGTAATTAAAGCCACGCGAAGATGGTGAGATCTGGGGTAAATGAGACTTAAAACCAATTCAGATTTAGGGTTTTCTAAACACCATGCCTTTCTGTGGATGGGAAGGGAGCCTCTAATAAAATCCCAGTAGAAGAAAGGGGTTGGTGGGCAAAACTCTGGGACGGGTCCTGTGTACCACCCTCTTCAGGCCACCCAAGAGGCTTGTTTCTCTGTACCAAGGAAAACACCTGGTAGGTGAGAGGGCCAAGCCAGGCAGTCATGTGGACACTTGCGGGAAATCCCCATTCCTCAGCTCAAATATTGTCTCTATCCCACGCAAAATGGAGGGTTCAGCTGGCAAAGGGATACCCCCAACACCCAGAAAACACACAAGAGAACTGCCCTCAATGGCAGGCTCCCCTTGACTATCCCTGCTAACTGACCTGCCCTACTCGGTAACCATGGAACTGGAGCGGCCTCCCAGCCACACTCAGCAGACACATGCTTCCTGCTGGTAGCAGCCTTTGGCTCCAAGGAATGAGCAAGTGTAGGTGGAGTCCCTTTCCAGAGCGTCAGTACCACCCCAAGTAGAAGCAGGCTCCCCAGAATGACAGGAACTCTTCTCTGATGGGACATGGTGGGGAGGACATGGAGGCCGCTATCTCTACATCTTTCCCTAGTCAGGACACCAGGGGAAATATACTACCTACAGCCTCCATGCCTTCCCCACTTTCCGTGGAGCTGCTCTGCGTCTCTTTCAAGCTGTCCTGTGGTTCACTGCTGGGCTCCGTGCACTGGAAGGCACTGTCCAGGGCTGCGAGGCCCAGCATACCCCTGCCCAGAGTGAGCAGTCTCAGATTAGCTATTGGGGTGAACATCAGTCAAAATAGCTGAGTTTCTCAAGGTGACTGTGAGGTCCTCTCCTCTCCTCCCTCCTCTCACAAAACAATGACCTTCTCCCCTGCCTCCCTCCCACACATGGCACCAATCCTTTCTGCCTTGTTGTGGTTCAGTTTGCTTTCTTTCCACCAAGTCCTAGTGACCTAGCTTTTGGTGAACAAAGGCATCTTAAATGAGCCATGGGATAAGGCCAAAAAAACCTGTTCTCGACCTCTGGTGTCCCTGAAAAGCGGGAAAGGTAGCTGGGCCTGGCATTGTGACACTCCACAGTCTCATCTCCCCTAAGAGCTGCGTGGAAAATGCCAGCGAAGTAGCAGCAGGAGGAGAGGCCAGTTTATCTGTGCTCTGCTTCCCAAGATGCCTGCTCTGCGGCTGCCCAGTTCTGAACAAACACAGTGGTCTCCCGCTTCTCGCTGGAGCTTTGGCCACCTGACTCTAGATTTAGAATCAAGAAAGGCACAGGACAGGGGCTATAGCATCTTCCGTGGCAGTCAAAAAAACCCACTGAGGCCAGGCATGTGGCTAAGGAGTCACTGCATGCAGGACAGGAGAGGTCATTGTGTGCAGGTGACTCCTGGAATGCCTTGGAGACCCCAAGATACTGCTATAACTGCCAAGAGGAGTTATAGAAAGGGGGTTCACTAGCCCAAGAGAGAAGTGAATTGCACTCGACAAGGCAGGAATGGAAGAGGCAGCTCAGTTCTCTGCCACTGAAAGTGGAGTTACAGAATGTGAACTTGGCTCTGCTGGTCTTTGGTCCTCTGTTCCAAAGTGAACAAAGGCAGCATCCACTCTGCATTTCCCTTCCAAAGTCATAGTCAGGCAGTGACATGAGACACTGGACATGTTCTTATAGAGTCTTTGTATCGAGTACTTCACTATGCTGGAGGCTAACTGCTTTGAATATCCAGGACAGGCTGGGCAAATCTGGGATGCCTGCTGGGCCAGGTATATTAAGTTCATCTTCATGTTAGAACAGTTTCAGCTTCTGCTCGGCTCCTTAGGATGCCACCCTGTCCTAAGCTGAGGAGTAAGGCACAAGGAGCCAGGGTGGTTCCCACTCACACCCTTACGTAGAGAGCCGCAGAGCCTGTTGGGACAGAATTCGTCTCAGATACCGTTGTGGACCGATGAGACTGGAGGAGAGGCCAACTTTTCTTCAGGTCAGACAGAGCAGTGAGGGTTGTTGACAGTGCGGCACATGCCCCTCGATGAATGAGAACCAGTTCTTGCTCCAAACAAGAATGCAAACTGGACTTGGTGGGCAGAGGGCAGGCCATGCTGTCGAGATTTCTGCTGCTCAGGCACCATAAGCACCTGCCATGCCCTGGTGGACACAGAGCCCCCAGAAGCAGGCTCTCCTGTGTGTGTGACAGACACTCTCTGATGGGCTTCTGATCTCAGGTTGACAGTTTCCCCCGATTCCTCAAGGGGGATGAAGGGAGATGGCTGTTAAATGGTCTCTTTCAGGAAACAGTATCGATCCGCACCGACACAAGGAGACTAAGTACAGTCTCCACAAATAGATTTCTTTCTGTTGGACTCCAGGTCCCTGCCCCTCCCCCAGCAGCTTTATGATTCTCTAAATTGCTATTAAAATTGCATAACTGAATATGTGAAGCAATAGGCAGTCTTGGGTTTTTTTTCTTGCTGTATCTTGTATAATTCTACTTCATAGACCCATGCATCACAACCACCTATTATCTCCTGGTACCTTCTCAGAAGTGCTTCTCTATACTGTGGCATTAAGGGAAAATGAGAAAGATATACACACAGGCTGAGGCTGTAATTCAGCTGGCAAAGCACTTGCTTAGCACAAACAAAGACTGGATTCCACACTCCAGCACTGCGTACATGGATGTGCGGGTACACTCCTACCTTCCCAAGGTAAGAGATGAAGCAAGAGGATCACAAGTCCAAGGTCATCTTTAATGATATAATGAGCTAGAGGTCAGTCTGGGATACGTAAGATCCTGTCAAGAAGGAAGGAGGAGGAGGAGGAAGAAGAAGCAGTGGTATAGAATATAATAATTTCAACACAAACAGCAGACTCTGGGCAACTTTTAGAAGAAAGTCATGGACCATCTTCCCAGGGCAAGAGGCACAGATTCATGATGCTTGCCAGAACATTTTGGAGGGCTCCTATATATCCCCTGTAAACCCCTGGGAGTCTAACCCATCTAAGGTGGTTCAGCACCGACTTGGCCAGGCTGCCTCCCATCCCACACTAACTATGCAGACATCGCACCCGAGCAAAGTTTGTTTCTGTCATCTGCACTTCTGGGTTTTCTCTGCTTACTTTCAGTAAGTGTGAACAACATTAAGCAGGCAACAGGTAATGACTACAGAAATGGCACAGGGGCCCCTCGGTGCAGGGAAGCCTTCAGGAAGCGCCCCACCCCCACCAGAAGCAGCTGAGCTATTTCCCATCTTACGAGCCCTTCTGCAGACTGGCACCTTCCAAAACTGAGCTGTGAGACAGACATCCACAGGGCTCTAAAGTGGCTCTGAGCACACTCCAGACTAGAGGAAGGACGGGGCTGGGAGAACGCGGCACCAACAGCCAGTCGAGTGAGCTTGGGAAAGTACTTCACCTCTCAAATCCTCAGGCTGCTCCCCAACTCACCAAGTAACCAAAGGCTTTAGCCTGTCCCCCAACACGTGGAAGGTAGGGTCAGCTTTGAAGGAGGGCACAAGAACGCCCCCCCTCCTATATGCTAGGCAATATATGCTAGACCCGTGTCCTCAGAGAAGGTGCACGATGACTTGAGCCACTGACCAACTGCAGTTGGTGCTTAGGACCCTTCTTTGAAAACTGAGAATAAAGAGGAGATGGCAAGCATGCTTAGCCTTAAGAGGCTGTGTTAGTCCTCCATTTTAAAACCTAGAAATCAAAATTACACAAGGGTCTTACTCACACTAGCTCGGGCAAGTGTCTCCCATGTCTTTGGCATCTGAGAAGCTGTTTAGGCACACAGGCAGGAAACATAGTCACGCTGTCTGACTCCATGCCCATCCCTGTCCCAGCCAATCTGACTGAGCACCTGTGGGCAATTCCCATAGGCTATGGGTGGCCTCCCCCACCCCACTTCATTGCGTGTATACCACTCTGGCTACAGAATTGGGCTTTGGTGTATGTTGTGACCTGCTGTCCTGCCAATCTCACTCCTCCAACACTTCCATGCTAGGTGGCTGTTGCCATGACAATAGATCTTTGACTTTAGCTTAGAGTCCCCTGAGAACCATCTCCCCAGTGTCTGATTTCTTCATACTGCCCTGGTTTATAACACTGGATTGTCTGATGCCAGCTATTTCTAGGGTCATGCCAGATCTAGCCCTGTGAAGGCTGTCACCTCCTTGTCCCTAATACTGGCTGTCTGTATCCCCAAGAAGCGATCCTCTGACCCCCTCTTCCCTTTAAGCCCCTAACAACAGCCATTCACTGTCATAATATAGTTCATTCTTCCTAAGCCAGCCTACCTTAGGAAGGCTCCCAAGTGCTGAGTGCACCAACTGGCTACCAAGGAATGAGAAAAAGACAGGATTGCCAGAGTCCAGGGCAGGCAGGCACCAGGTGAGAGGAGTCATCAGGGTTAGCCCCACCCATTCCAACCATGACAGCAAACAGTCTAATGAATCTCTTCTCAGTGAGTTTCAGCAGGAAAACGGCCTTTGGCCATGTCATGTCAGAAACATCCTGGGTATTATCATCTGAATGTTGCAATGGTCAATCCTGTATTTCGCCAAAATAGTTCTTAGAATCAGTCCAGATTAGGAGTTCTTAACTTAGGGATGAAGTATGACTTCTGTGAACTATACACATTGCTGTGTGGGGATGATTCACTCATTGGAGAAATGGGTTACTGTTTATAGTCAACGCTCAAAACACTTAGGTGACCCAGGAGTCCTCACTGATTGTTTTCTCACTAGAAAAAGTAATTTTATTTTTTTATTTGTTTAGTTATCCATTTATTTGTGGATAAATAAATCCATTATTTATTGTGTGTGTTTATACATGCATTTGCACACATGCGTGTGGGAATCCCTTCTCTCCTTCATCCGGTGGGTCTCAGGGCTCAGACTCAGGTCATCAGGCTTGACGACAGGTGCCTTTACCTGCTGAGTCTCACCAGCCTGAGATTCAGGACGACTTTCAATAGTCAGTAGGAAGAAAGTGAATTAAATACCCTCCTGTCAAGAACGCAACTGAGGATCTAGAGACACCTATCTGGTTACCATGGACACAGTTTGGCTTGGCAGGGCTGTGGCCGGTAAGAGGAAGAGCCAGGCAAGCAGCAAGCAGCAAGCAGCATGGAGGTCCTTATGACTGAGAAGCAGCTTTCCCTTGCCCTCCCAGTAAATGTAGAATGTGTACAAGTAAGACGCCAGCAACCCTGCAGCAGCGCTGCAGACCCTACACTCCTAGCAAGGCCACAGCAGCCACTGCTGTCTTTCTACCTCATTTCCAAGTGAGGTCCCCAACAGTCTGTTTCCATAGAATATTCTACCAGTGTCTCACTGAACACACTAGGAGATCAGCATCATTATTGCTATTCTATGGGCACCAACCAGCAGCTCCTAGAGTGAAGAAGGAAAGCAAGCCAGAACCAGCTCTAGCTGATGCGCTAACAGAAGCCTATCACGCCTGATGGCCACACTGCCTTATCTAAGGTCCTGCCCCATGGGCTGAGGGTTCGTCTAGACAACATATAACTGACAGGAAAGAGCAGGGCATGGACTAAGGATGCTGAGATCAGACTCTCAGGACCTCAGGTGCTGAGTGAAGACCAAGAGTGCCTCTGTGTGCAGAGATACCACCAGTGCCCTTGTTGGGGAAAGGCCAGGGTTCTCTGTGGGCAACTGAGTTGATCTGCAGCCAATGTCTTCACTTCCTTGATTACCGCCAAGTACAATGACGTCTTCAGAAGTGACATCTAGAAGGTCAATATTTTCTTTACCTGATGCCTAGGGTGGGGACAATGGATTTTTTTCCCCAGTGTTCAAAGGCTAACACAATACCCTCAACCCCACCCAGTCTCTGCACGTCTCAAGTGTTTCTTCTCAAACAGGTGGGAGAGCTAGGTGGAGGAAGGGAGAGGTACCGGGGTGAGCGGCAGGAGCTGACCTGGATAAGTCTCTGGAACACTGTGTCTTAGGGCTGGGTCACTTGCGATAATAGATGTGGGAACCTTTCCAAAGCCACATACCAGATAACAAGCTCTCACGAGGTTCCACTTCTCTGCCCTCTGTAACAGCAGCCGCCATGAAACGGAGGCAATGGGTCACAGCCCATAAATAAACCTGGAGAGAGAGAAACTACAGAAAGCATCGTACAGGGCTAAAAAGGAGGAAATGGAAAAGGATCGGGGGAGGTATTTCTGCAAAGTTTAGCAGTCTCGTGTCAACACGTTATATGTGTATCCTAACTAGACATAGAGAATTAGAAAAATAGCCTACTACGATCCTCAACAATTATGGAGAAATGTGTAAATAGCAGATGGTAGTGTTGGAAATAAGATCATAACAAATTTGAGAAGCTAAGTCAAAAGGAAGCAGTCTTTAACATGCAATTCTTCAGGAAGATGCAGCAGAGAAATGGCAGGGATGGCTGGTGTGCCGGCATGGCCTAAGATGGCACATTTTTAAAAGCTCCCTGGCTATGAGAATTTCCTGTCCTTTTCTCCCATTGGCTGGGACTGATTAATAACTTGAGGCTTGAGTCTGCCCCTTTTTCTGATGTTGATCTAATCACTTAGCAGACTTCCTGTAACCTTCACATTTTCAGAGTTCGGGGACAAGCAGGTGGCAGGGCCAGAGGGGTGGGTTTCCTGCTTGTCCGTGACTGATGGACTCTAAGCACACCTCATACTGAAAATGGACCTAACAATCTAATTCAGACACTGCTTCTCACAGCCCAAGGCTTTACCAGATAGCACTGCGATGGATGTGTAAACCACTCAGAATATTGGATACTAAGGTTGTCCAAAAGTGAACATGACCAACTGGAGACCAGGCAGAGAGCTGCCCTGGGATTTTCCAAACTGGAATTGAGGAAGAAATTCTCTTTTCTTTGAACAGGAATCTTTGAACCAGAAGGTTACGTTTCCACTGGGCGGTCGTGCATGAAGCTGATCTAAGAAAACACAGACTCAAACGCAGGAGCAAGCATCCCTGGGGCGTTCTCCTTTCCAGAAGGAGCAGTGACCCAGGCTGTTCCAGGAGGACGTTTACGACTTTATAACAGCAGCTAGCTTTATAGGATCACTTATCAGAGTGAGAATCAGACTTGAGATTAACCGTAGCACAGGACCCTTCTGCGGGCTTGGGAGTAGGGCTGATGGCATGGCGCAACCTTCATCTGTGTCCTTCGGACTTGTTCTCCTAAAATGTTCCCTTAACACGTCAACAATAACAGCGAAGCCTAGCTTAGGTCCAAGGTGGATGTTAACGCAGCATGCTGGGCTCGGCCGCAATGATGTGTGGCCAGTTCTGCATCGGAGACATGCTAAGAGAGAAGCCGACATCAACTGACGCTGCATGAAGCCATGTGTATGATTTTCTCCCGTTAATAACAGGGCTCTACACCCGTGCGTCAGCAGCAGGTGGAAATGAGCAGTGCTCCTCAGTCTGCTCCAGGGATGTACATGGAAGAGCTGAGTTGTCCTGGGTTTTCTGGGATAGAGAAGACATGATTTGCCTGTAGGGAAGGAGGTTCTTGGAGCTGGGATGTTCTGTGTCAGTGAGTACAGGCATGACATCTTCTCCATACCCAGGACCCTCCCGGGCTAGGAAAGCCATGAATCAATGCCTCGTAGTTTCCTCCATGCAGGCACTGGTACGATCTACTATCTTAAACTCCTAGAGGACATTTCTTAAAGGCTGTTTGGTTATTTGCAAAACTCCAGGACCAGATACAGAGGTGTTGGAGAGTTATTTCCTTCCGGAAGCCAGGCGCCCTTCCGGTGGTCAGACCCCAGACAAAAACTTAAAGACTTGGAATTTACACCATCTCCACACCCATTCAAACAGTCCTCAGATTCAGTCTGTAGCCAGTCTGTAGGTGGACGGACTTAGAGGACTGGAGCCCTGGTAGTCAGTCTAGGTGGCCTTTTTAGGAATTCCTTCTCCCTTGCTGTGGCGCTTCTTCCTCCCAGGGAGGAGTTCCAGGTCCCATCCTGCGCTCCGGGTTCAGCTGTTAGAATGATTGACATGCTTAGACATCATCTCTTACTCATAGGTGACATTCATCACCACGATGTCCGGCACGACGTCTAAACATAATAGTGGCCGAGGAAACACAAGCACTGTTAGAGTCTCAGTCCGCAGTTCCCTTGGGAGAAGAACACCCAAGCGTTGTACACATGGACTTCTAGGGACATGGTCTTTCTCATCTTAGATGTAAAAATGTGGGGACTCTATCTGCTGCTCCCCAAATAGTCACCCATACAGGCATGAGGAATGATGTGCTACAATGAAATCAAATGCCCCGCCCCCACCACACACACACACACACACACACACACACACACACACACACACCACACACGCTGATGAGCCAGCCTTGCCATCCTCTGGATTAGGACTCGTGACAGTTATTGCTAACTGCCAACTTGACACTATCTAAAGTCACCTGGGAAGAAAGTCCTGATGAGGTTTAGCTACCCTGGGTTGTTCTTGAGGGCTTGTCTGTGGGGGATTCTCTCATCTTTTTTTTTTAATTTTTATCTATTTTTATTTCTTGTGTATGAGTGTTCTGCCTGCATGTATGTATATGCACCACATGCGTGTAGTGCTCATGGCAGTCCGAAGATGGTGCAGGATCCCCTGAACTGGCTGTTACGAACCGCCATGTGAGTGCTGGGCACTGAACCTGGGTCCTCAGCTACGAGCAGCAAGCATTGGTTACAGCTGAGCCATGTCTCCATCCTTGTAGGGATTGTCCTAATTAAGAGGGAGGCTCAGCCCACTGGGGAAGGTTCAACTCCTTGGGTTTAGGTCCTGGTTGTATAAAGAGGAGAGAGAGAGAGAGAGAGAGAGAGAGATATCATGTGTGCGTTTATTCTCTCTCTGCTCCTGGATGTGTTGTGACCAGCTGCCTCAATTTCCTGGAAGTAGTGGACTATAAACTGGAATTGTAAGCCAAATCAAACCATCCACTCCTAAGTTGCTTTTTGTCAGGTATTTTATCTCTACAGGAATAAACTATGGTGGAGTCACTTCTCACTTTAACTCAAATAACCATCTTGGTTCCTGAGTCTGCAAACAAGCCGGGATGCCGATCAGGGCAGAGGCGAGGCAGACTGCATTAATTCTCAGCTCACACCGCCTTGGCTCGACTCAGGTGTAGGCTTCTTTCTAAAGACCACAAGAACACAGTGTGGAGGAGAGTCCACGCAGGATGGATTCAGCGGAGCACACAGACCCCTCTCCTCACGCAGCCACCTGGGCCTGGGAAAAACCAGAGTCCAGATGGAGCCTGGGGCACAGGAAGCCGTCCATCAGCTTCGGCGCTTCTTCTGCACAGAAAGCTCTTTGGAGAGGGTGAATGGAGGCTTTATGTAGCCAGTTCTCACCCACAAGCTAATAAATATGTGCAATGGCCTCTCGGACCAGGTTCCTGCAGCCCGGACACTGAGGTCATTCAAGAAACAATTAGATGCCATCTGGAGAGAGCTGGGAAATTGCCTCAGAGGGCCAAACAGTTACGTTCTCATTCCCAGGGTCTGACACATCTTTATCTCATTCACAGAGCAGAGGGGATGGAGGCCGGCCAGCTCATCCACACTGTGGGCACAGAGTGAGCAAGCTTGGGCAACTGATAAAAACTGAAGGATTAGGAGTGCGTGTGCTTCCAGTTTCCCCAAATAAATCCATCCCCCTAAACGAATTTATCCCTTGCCTGCACTTTTACTCCAAGAACGGCATCTTTGTTGTGATCAGGCCTTGGCCTCAACTAAATTTGGGTTTTCATAGCTTTACTATAAAGTAATTACAGAACAGCAACTGTTTCCGGCCCAGCTCTCTACAGTATATAGTGATTAATGATTCAGTTATGTTCAACAGTTAGAAGCTATAGAGGGCTCATACAGCTTACCCCATTGTAAGGAACTGACCAATGGCCCAGAGCCCTTATTTGTGGTATATATTCTCATTTTTTCTTATTTTTAAATACAAATTTAATGTCTTTTCTATATTAATAATCAGTTCTTAAATATAAGCGTAACTGTTAGGTAAGGCTGAGTTGGAGTGGTGATGGGCCTGGACAAACAGCAAGGGCTCTTTGCCTTCTTAGTATTTCTACAGCTCTTCAATGCTAGGCTACCCCCTAGTACTGGGGACCTCCCAGGGGGTCCAAGAGCCTAAAACTTCTTTTTGTAATAATACTGAGCCCCTCTTTTCCTGTTACACTGGGCCAAATGGGACACTGAGTGACATGCAGCTTCCTTGAGAAGATGCAAGGCAGAGCCACCAGCTGCACCCATCCCGCAGGCTCCACTCCTGACCACCCCAGGCCCACAGCATGTAAGGAAACAGAGGCAGTTCTGACCTAAGCCGGGATAGATGACACTATGAGAACTACCTGAGTTACTGAGACCCAGCTCAGGGTTTGTGGGCAGCGTATGGCCTCACTTGCGCTATGCATCCAGGCACAGTGGCTGCACGCACGCCTTGGCCCGCATCACTCACTGAAGAGCTGCTCCATCATGGGGCATCATTCTCCAGCTAATGAAGACTACCTAAAAACTATGATTACTCTCACTTGAGTGTTTATTATTATATATTTTAAAGATATTTATAAAAATATTTATACAGTATTCCATTTGTACATACACCTGCAGGCCAGAAGAGGGCACCAGATCTCATTACAGATGGCTGTGAGCCACCATGTGGTTGCTGGGAATTGAACTCAGGACCTCTGAAAGTGCAGCCAGTGCTCTTAATCTCTGAGCCATCTCTCTAGCCCCCTGCTTGAGTATTTAATTGGCAGACATTTTCTGGGGGTGGGGTGAGGTGGGGATGAACAAAGTGGGCTGTTCCTTCAAGGAAAACAACTAACAGCATTTGTTACCAAAACAAAGATCTGAGCCGTCAAGCAAAAACTGGGGTTTTGAAGGACTGACAGTCACTACCAAAAAGCTCATACCTTGTCCACATGGCCACAGCCTTTCTGGGAAGATTGGTGGTGACATCAACTAATGCATTTTGACAGGATATAATGAGATATGTAAATGCTCGAAAGATCTACCTGACTCCATGAACCAGTGTTCTTCAAATATCCAGTGCACAACAACGCCACTTGCTCAAACAGCAAGACAGACAGACGGATCGGAAAGGAACAGAGCAGAAGAGCTCACCAAAGAGGCTTCACTTGAGTCTACACGGCAGCTAACCTCCCAGGTGAGGCAACCTCGAAGGTCTACATTAGTACCAGAGGAGATCTGTAATTATCCTAAACGGTTACTCACTAAAGGGCTCCTGCCCTTTTGAACCACATAGCTATGTGAGGCTGGCTGCTTCAGCATCCAGCCAGGACCTAATAAACTGAAGGCCGAAGCCAGACACAAAAGAGATCTGCAAAATGTAAAACAAGGCCATTCTTACCACTACATGTGATTTGTCTTGAGAAAAGACTATCTTTCCCAACATATGTTTTTTATCTTTATGCATAATAGGCTTCTTGTTTGTTTTAAATGAATACACTAAATGAACACAAAATGGCATTAAATACAATAAAATAAACATTTCAAATATCCCCCACTCTTGGCTGGGGAGATGCCTCCGAGGTTAATCCCAGAACTCATGTAACAGCTGCGTATACCTGGCAGCCTGCCTGTATTCCCTGGAGCAAGTTGGCTAGCCAAAATGGTTCAAGAGACCTTACCTCAACAGATAAGGTGTAGAAAAATCTAGGAAGACATTAATCATTAACCCTGAGTCCCCACAAATGCTCACACAATTACACACACACACACGCACGCACACACACACACACACCAGCAGAGACGTATACCCCAAGCACATGGATATGCATATCATGTGCATGCATGTCACACACACATACGTAAATAATTTCCCACACAGGGAGTATAGTTATAACCAAAGGATTTTTAAAAGGATTCTCAACCACTTTTAACAATGGGAAAAGATCTTGAGACCAGAGCTTAGGAATTTTCCTCTACAGTTACAGTCAGTTGTGAGCTATCTGATGTGAATTCTGGGAGGGCCTTTGGGAGAGTAAGTGCTCTTAGCCACTGGTACATCTCTGCAGCCTCTGGTTTTTATCTTATCAGAATTCTTGGGAGAATATATGATACACCGCAATTCTTCCAGTGTTGCTCCTGACCCCTCTCTCCTCCCACCTCATATCCAGTCCACCAGGAAATCCAGCTCCACCTTCATATTTCATCCAATTCCCCCTTCCCCACCTCCCCTGCTATCGAGGGGCTCCAAGCATACATCCCATCACCCAGACACTTGCATGGCCCCCAATTGCACTCACACCCCATCACCCAGACACTTGCATGGCCCCCAACTGCGCTCACACCCCATCACCCAGACACTTGCATGGCCCCCCAACTGCGCTCACACCCCATCACCCAGACACTTGCATGGCCCCCAACTGCGCTCACACCCCATCACCCAGACACTTGCATGGCCCCCCAACTGCGCTCCTCCTTCTTGCCCTATCCCTTTCTGTCTAGGAGCCATGAGGAATCCAAAGTGCACCGCAGACGGCTTCCAGTCTCATTCTGATGTGTAGATCCTGTGCAGCCGCCCAGCCACCATCGCCCTCGCCTCAACCCCCAAAGCAGCTTACCTCGCTGCCCTCGGCAGCTCCGATGACCTCCCTGTTATCCACTACAGAAGAGGCTGCGGACTTCACCGCAATCCTAGCTACTTCGGTTTACCCTTAGACACCCCGCTGACAAGTTCTTGGTGAGGCCCGAGCTCCTTTACCCTAACATCTCCTAGCCCCGTCCCTGGTGAGACTTTTCCCCCTTAGCACAGAACACAGTCTGGCAGAATTGACCTGGTTGTCTTTCTTTTTATCGTCCCCTTCTCCCAGCTCCAGAACAGAAGGCCTGGGGGCTTTATTCAGGGCTGTATCCTTAGCCCTTAGACTGTGGCCCACAATAGCGGCAGCACAGTAGATAATACAAACCATGAAATGACTATGTCCTAACTGCAAAGCTGTTTTAAGCCAGAGCTGATTGGAAAAGCCCAAATGTCACTAGGGCATTTTCTTATAAAGAAATTCAGGTTGGGTATCTGTTATTTGAAATACTTGAATGTTTCAGACTTCAGATTCCCCCCACCTCCTCAAGACAGGGTTTCTCTGTAGAGCTTTGGAGCCTGACCTGGAACTAGTTCTTGTTAAACCAGGCTGGCCTCAAACTCACAGACTGCCTCTGCCTCCTAAGTGCTGGGATTAAAGGTGTGAGCTACCACTGCCTGGCTCAGATTTCAGATTTAAAAAAAAAAACTATATACACACACACAGACACATATACAAAAATACATATGGAATGAGAGAGAGAGAGAGAGAGCGAGAGCGAGATCTTGGGAGTGCAATCAAGATCTAAACATGAAGTTAATTTATGTTTCAAATATACTTTATATTCATAGGATGAAGATAATTTATGCAATAATTTTGTTCATGAAACAAAGCTGCATGGTATGGAAACTCCTAGTTGTCACTTCAAATTAATACTCAAAAAAGTTACAGGATATGGAGCACACTGGGTTTCAGAGAGATTTGGGACACTTTCCTGTCCCTGAGGAGGAGGTAAAAGGAGGAGATGGGCTCATGTGTTTAACTCAGAATGATGTATAACCAACAAAGCTAGCCACAAATAATTATTTGATGATACTTTATTTTGATGATAAAGAAAACTCCTGAAACCCCAGTCTTGTTCTCTCAACATGTGGTCTTTTCAGAATCTCCCAAGAACACTGCTCTCAGCTTTTCCCTTCCAGGGGCTATAAGGGTAACCATGGCTTCCCTAAGTCCCTGCTACCCTCTCCTGTTCCTTCAGCCTGAGTGGCACACACACTGTCCCCAAGGGCTGAGACTTACCCAACGGTCCCCAAAGTCCTGACAGCTGTGTGCTGCCTCACTAAGACAAGCATCCTTCCTGAAAAAGTGTCAGCATTATTCACAATGTCAGTGCAAGTCCTTCCAAGGAAACTCTGATGTGGGTAAAACTTCAGGCCAAACCCAATAGTCTCCACCCACACAAGGCCAGACAATACTCTAATAACAAAAGGCCTTTAGAACTTCACACTGCCTTACATGAAGCCAACATAAACACCTTGCTTCTTTATGTATTCTAAACACAATTCTTCTTTTCAAAGTTGAGCTATAACGCGCTATGTTGTTACATTTCACATTAAAAGCTCCCATAATGTTTAGAAACAGAGCTATAGCCAAACTCGGCATTGTTATAACATGTCATGACCACTAGAGGGCAGAGTTTAACAGCAAACAACTCCAGGGCTAAAACCCTGGCCTCCAATGTGTCAAATACTATGGTGTTGCGAGAACAAGATCTCCTAAGTGGACAGATCTAAGCCACAGAAGATGCCAGAACTACATCTCTAAATACTTAGGACACATCCTTCTAAAAATGTGAGTATTTAGGGAAACAAGAAGAGACTCCAGTTTCTATCTGGGTTAGCAAGAGAAGTCAGACCAAGGTTACATTTTGGAACCTCTCAAAGATCCTGAAATAGACATGGAAGAACTTCTGAGAATTCTTACAGACATAAGTTTAGTTGCATTGGGAAACAAAAATCTTTGGAATGCTGGGATTGGGGGCACACACCTGTAATCCCAGCATGTGAGAAAACGCAGGCAGAAGGATGACGGATTCGGGTAGCCTGGGCTACATGGTGAGACCCTGTTTCAATCTCCATTTAGATGCTCCTTGTATTCAGCTGCGTGTCACTCGGGCACCAGCTAGCTATTAAGAGAACAAGCAGAGTCCCCCAGCCTCCGAGCTGGGCTGTTGTTGAAAGCATGCAACATTGAAGAAGCGCTCGGAGGGAGATCCAAGGGTGACCCTCGAGGTTACTGTCAGGACTGGGGGAAGGCCTGAGTCAGGGATGAGCCCTGTGCCCAGGGAGCTGGAACAGCAGCTGCTACCATGTGCTATGGGTACCAATCACAGCCCAGGTCCTGTGCAAAGAACTTTCCATGTATGAACTCACTCAACCCTTGGATTCCTTCATTTACAGTCGAGGAAACCCGCTCCTGAGAAGTTCACCGAATGCTGAGAAATGGCTCCGGTGAACCAGTTGGCATGCGTATTTGTTTACCAGCATTGCCGTGACCAACACACACAGACTCGGCAGCTTTAAAATGAAGCTGGGGGTGGGAGTGCATGCCTGTAATCCCAGCACTTGGGAGCTGAGTCTGAGGCTAGCCTCTGCTACAGACTGAAATCAAAGACAGCCTTGGGTGCACAGCAAAACTCTGCTTCAAATGAAAGTGGCCAGAGATCAGCAAGGCCACATCCTCCCTAAAGCTCCAGGGGAACACAAGAACTGTGCTTGCTCAAAGAGCAGTGTAGGCTCCTAACTGAAGCCAGCCCCCAATATTCTTTGCACCCCCAGGGAAGAGCGCAAGGCATTCAGGCCCTTGCTACCACCAAGTGTACTGTTCTGTATCCGGAGAGGTCACAGGGGTAAGCAAATCCCAAGTACAACGGAGGAACGTCCCCTGGGAAAACCATCTTCTTGATCATCATCCGCCCCTACCAGGGAGCACTCCACTGTGTGTGTGTGTGTGTGTGTGTGTGTGTGTGTGTGTTTTTGAGGCAGGATTCTCACTGAACCTGGAGCTCACTATTTGGTTAAGCCAGCTGGCCAGTGAGCTCCAGGGATTGGCCTGCCTCTTCAAGTACCTGCTAAGAATCCAAACTTGGGCCTTCATCTTATGTAGTGAGCGCTTTGCCGACTGAGCCATCTCTCCAGCCTGTATGATGTCATCTTAATTTGATCACTTGATCCACAAAAAGAGACTATTTCCAAATAAGGTGTCACTCACAAATACTGGGGTTAAAATTCCAATCTGTCTCTTTTTGGAGGATCTTCTCCTGACTTGCTTATAGCTGCAAAACTATTTGTAAATAAGGTCACATGTCCAGATACTAGAAGTTACATTTCCAATATATATTACCAGTGGACACAGTGTAACCCACAACGAAATCATCCTATCGGCTTCAAGCCACTCAGCTGGTCTGCCTCAGAACCTTATAGGCCAAGGGAAAGGTGTAGCCCCACAGGGAGCAGGAAGAACAGGACGCTGGAGCTTAGGGACTAAGGGACATGGACATAGGTGAGAAGCAGACAGGCTCCCTAGGATTTTAGGTCCAATCACGGAGCTGATTCTAAAAGAAGCCACATTTCTGATCCGTGTTTGCTCATCAGTTTTTCAGTGACTTCTCTTTCTCAGGGTCTAAGTCAGCAGTTCTCAACCTGTGGGTCAGGACCCCGTGGATGAATGACCCTTTCACAGGGGTCCCCAAAAGACCATCTGAAAACATAGATATTTACATTATGATTGATAACAGTAGGAAAAACACAACTATGACCTAGCAACAAAATAATTGTAAAGTTGGGAGTCACCACAACATGGGGAACTATATTAAAGGGGCCGCAGCATTAGGAAGGTTGATGACCACTGGTCTAAGTAGACTCAGGAAAGCCTTCATACGCCAGGAAGGGCTGTGTCTCGGCTTCGAGGCTGAAGTTTGTAACATGAAATATAATTCCCAGGAAATCCACATTGATTTATTCCACTCACCAGTCAGACCGGTCTCTCGGGCTCTCCTAGCAGAGCAGCACCTGACCTGCGGGGCCATCTGGACAAGCCCCAGTCAGAGCCACCAGGCTTCGAGCACCGGGATGTCCCCACACACCCCTTCATGCAGAGGGAATGGAGCCCAGCAGCAGACCTAGGCTGCTGGGAGCCAGTACATCTACCCGCCCCATGAGCTGCGTCCGAAGGCGGCATGGTGTTTCAGCACCACTGCGTTTGCGATGGTGTGAGATCACATGCCTTGCACAAGGACTCAGCTGGGTCAGGAGGCACCAGATAAGAGTGATATCAGTGATACGAAATTGCACAATGGTAATGTCAGCATGAGGCGACAGAACTTTCTGTTGGGAGCCTGCACCACATCATTAGAGAGGGAGTAAGCTGTCTAAGGCAGGAGGTGGGGGTGGGGTGGAGCGGCTAGAGAGTGGGGGTGTGCAAACCTTCCTGTGAAGAGTCCCGCTGGCTCCGCAGCCACACGGTGACTGCACAAAGGCAGGTAATTCGTAATTCAGATCTGGCTGGGCCTCGATGGAGTTTTATGAATATATACTGGCATTTTGTGAATTTTGTATCATGTTGCCACTCTTTTTAAATTAGGAAATAAAGACATTTACAGGTTAACGTTCATGTTTTGCCCATGAAAAACAGGGGATGGGCCAGATTTGGCCCTGAGTGGGAGCTTCCTCACCCCTGGCTTTAAACAGATCCCCAGATGCCCGTGGGTTGCGAGGTCTCTGTGTAGGACTCCCTTCCTGCTCAAGAAGCTGCCTGGCCTTTGGCAAGATCCCAGACCTCAAGTAAACTTGAGCTGCCCCCAGCTTCCTCTCTCTCACCTGCTCCATTCAAGCCCTGCCAGGATCTGTTGGCTCGCAGAATAAAATGGCTCCTAATTCTCCCTCTAAAAGGCCTTCAGCAACACCTGGCCTGGCCGTGCCCACTGTCACCCTCTTAGGTAAGCAGGCTTCATGTCACCTCCCCCTCACCTGGTCCCTTTTGAATGACTGTAAATACATGGTAGAGGCTTGGAAAGCATCTGCTGAATGAGCCTCTATGGTGAAACCCAATCTGCCGGGAAGGAGGTGGGGGCTGGGGACCTGGAGGGGGACAGGGGGGTTTGTCCCCACAGACTCAGCCTGTCTCAAACTGGAAACTTGGTCCCCCACGGGGAGGGGGCAGTCCCCAAAGGTTAAAAGAGGAGATTTTCACTTCCATGTTCAAAAGCCAGGCTTATTAAGTCTTATTTGCATTCAGTAAGTGTTACCCTTTTTAGTACAATTCTGTGAGCTTTGACAAGTGACCAGTTGGGTAATTATTTCTACCATCAAAGACTTGTTCATTCCCCCATCATTCCCCCAAGGTCCCCTTTTTTAAATATACCCTCTCTCATCCCTTGTCAATCACCAATTCGTTTTCTGTCTCTACAGATATGGTTCTAACTGACGGACTTTTAAAGATTAAAAACGTGTGGTTTTTTAAAAAAATTATGTGTATGTACATGTCTGTGTGGGGGTGTGTGTGAGTGCAGAGCCTATGGAAGACTACATGTGTCAGATCCTCTGAACCGGGAGTTACAGGTGGTTGTTTAAACCACCCGACATGGATGCTGGGACTGGAGGACCCCTCTAAGAAGCTGTGTGTGCCCCTCAATCACTGAGCCATCTCTCCAGCCCTGCTGGAAGCCTTTGAGAGATTTTCCATGAGGTATATTGCACTTTTGGCTCACTAGGGGTTGTGTCCACTTCTTTCTCTAGTCAAAGAGCATGCCGTTGGATGGGTCTCCACACACGAAAGCAGACATTCAGGCTGTCTCCAGTTTTTGTCACTGGCCAACAATGTCAAATATAATTACATACACAGAGACTTTCCTATGGACATAAATTCTTATTGTAAGATTTTGCTTTTTTTGTTTGTTTGTTTTTTAGGTGGCCATATTTCTGTAAACCTGAAGGTTAAGATTCTGCTGGAGGGGGGGACTGCTCTCTGCCCTGTTCGTCTGTCTTCCTACCCAGCGGCTACGATTTTCTAAACTGGTAGTAACACTAATCTTCCTAAGAATAGCGACACAGCATGCATTGGGGGCAGAGTGGGCGAAGCTGAACACGGGCCCAGAGTAAGCCTGGACCATTTCACATTGGCCGCTGGCACCCGTTTGATCTGGTCCCACAGGGGACAGCACGGGCTCTGTGGATGTGCACACTCAGGCAAAAAACCTGCAGAGCCAGCCAGTTGGGCCATTATCTGGTTCGTATAACTTGTAAAAATCTCACGGAATGTACAGCGTGCCATTGTTTCTGTAAGTCCCTTTCATGACTGTGAGCTGGCTAATTCAGAGCAGACTCGCCTGCTTTCCTGCTGCAAGAAAAGACTTCCCTCAAAGACAGCTATTTAGCCGTGACCATGGCTGCAGCCATATTGAGCACAAAAGGGGAGCTGAGGCCCTGCTGCCCCCTCTTCTACCAAGGCCTCCCACGGCCACGCTGCTTATTCTTGGTGCTGGAATTCGCATAATTATTTCTCTTTTCATCTGCTGGGTGACCTAAGGTATCCCAAGCCGACTGCGGGAAGTGGCCTCACAAGAGATCTGAGCCCCTGGCAGACTAATTTCTATAGACTTAGAAGACCCTCTGGGAACGAGCATTAACCCTACAAAGGATGGCTTTCTAAGCCCCCTTGGGACTCCTTTAGGCTCCCGAGGAAGAAGTAGGAGGGCCCTGGTCCCTGTTCAGCACAATAGCTCCAATGTTGTGACCTTCCTTCTAACCTGCAAAGCAGGCTTGGAGACTGCAAGCTTTATTAACTCTCACAAGCCAGCTACAAGAATCCACCAAGGCTGACAATAGGAACCCAGCCAGGAACAAAGGCTCTGCCCGCTCCTGACACTTCCTTATGTGCTCCCTGGAGAGCAGGCCTTCAGTCTGCTGGCTGCACGGTGCAGTGCACCGCTCACCACTCACCCGAGGACACTTGCCTCTTCGCTCCTAACTTGAAAATGCAGGCAGCCCATGCCTCTGGCTCCACCAGGCTTTCTAATCTATCTTTCTTAAAAGCAATTTCTTTCAAGATTGAAAATCTATAATAAACATTTTTTTTGGAAGAAAATCATCTGGCCATGTCCTTGCCAATCACATCCGTGCTCAACTTCCAGAAAATAGATTTCACTAAAGTAAGGGTGGACCACCTGTGTGAGGAAGCTTGCCTCTAAAGCTCAGGGAACATCTCAGAAGAGGGGATGAAAAGTTGTTATAAGCCAGAGAGCCAGGAAGTTTGCTGGGAGATTGTTTCCTAGAAATCACAGGAACACTCGTCCAGGATAATTCTGAAACATAGCTGTCAAACATGACCCAAGCAATGATGATATCAGTAGACACGCCAATGAGGAAGGGGTCCCAGGCCTAGACATAGAACTATAGGCAATTAATAACTGCTCAGAGAGAGAGAATCAGCCTGTCCCAGGGATGATACCCTTAATTGGTTACCCAATACCAAGTGGTCAGTCCTGAAACCATACACATACAAGCCATGCTAAACAAACCCAGAAGGCTATATTTATAGATTTATGCATATGTGTGTGTTTAGCAGTAATAATCAAAAAAAGGCCATCAGTTTGAAAGAGAGTTGGGGGAAGGGTGAGAACAGGAAAGGAAGTGATGTAATTATATATTAATTAAAATTTTAATTATAAAAAGGAAGATGAACTACAGAATATAGACGGAAAATATACATGCCTGTGGAATTCAGTAAAAGCAGATGCCTAACTGCTGAATCTGAACAAAGCAGGCCCAGAAAAATAGTTCAAAGAACAAGAGCGTGGAAGCAGATGTTTATAAAGGGTTATAAACGTGAGACACAGGGCCATCGAGATGGCTTGGCCAGCTAAAGCGACTGCTGCCAAGTCCTACAGCCTGAGTTCCATCCCCGGGACCCACATAAAGGTGGAAGGAGAAAATTGACTCCTCCAAGTTATCCTGATTTTCACACACGCAAATGAACATGTGAAATAACTCCTCTAGGGCTGACAGGAGTGGCTTTTTAAAAAGTACAACACAACAAATCATGATGCAAATATCAGAGTCAATCTCCAGTCTTCATAAGGGACAGAACCAGTAAGTGATCATGGTCCATCACAGTCTCTGAGATTCAACGTGAAATACTTCTCGTGGTCCCAAACAACTTTTATAATCAAGAGTGCTGGCGTAGCTGGCAGGAGGGGGCACATGACACAGGCTCTCAGGAGGCTGAGACAAGGGAACTACAAATATCAAGCTAACCATCCTGAGCTACAAAGTGAGCTTGTGGCTAGCCTCAGCTACACAGTCTGTCTCAAAGTGAGCTTGTGGCTAGCCTCAGCTACACAGTCTGTCTCAAAGTGAGCTTGTGGCTAGCCTCAGCTACACAGTCGGTCTCAAAAAATGACGAAGACAAAGCACAGTGACAATGTAAAAGCTTCCACCATTTGCTAAAAAAAATAAAAGAAAAAGAAAGAAAAAAGTCTTTCTCCCTGGTCTCTCATAGACAGAGATCACTAAAATGTTAAAATTAGAAGAACAGATGCCCTTCCAGCCTTCCTATTTATGAGGAAGACTGAACCCATAGAGAAAGTGAAAGTTCAAGGTCACACTGGTTTCTTTCTTTCTTTCTTTCTCTCCTTTCTTTCTTTCTCTTTAACTTTTATTGATTCTTTGTGGATTTCACACCATGTATTTCAATCCCACTCATCTTCCTGTCCTGAGTCCACATTCCACGCTTGCAACCTCTCCCCAAATCAAAACCAAACTAAAAGAAAAACCCAAAACCAAGCCAAATAAAAACAAACAAACAACAAAACAAAATAAAAACAAACAAAACAAAAGTTGGAGAATCTTGTGGAAGTTTACCCTTTAGTCCACTCATCTTTACTTGCAAGTGTTCATTTCCTGGAGTCACTGGTCTGCTTCCAGGCCTCTGGCTTCTGCTATACTACTGATAACCGGTTCTCACTGTGTTCTTCTTGGACATCCTGTTGTTGTATGCCATGGAGATCCCGCAGTTTCGGATCTGTAGGTTCGTCCCTTTGCATGCTCCAACAGTTCAGAGATTCAGTGGATGCTGGAGTGGGCCAGCAAGGCCACACTGTTAAAACTCTGGTGTGGAACAAACACCCCTCGGTGGGGCCAAGAGACATGTGACTCAGCTCCCAGTGGATGGACAACACACCGAGCTATTAGTGATGGTTTCAGCATCAAATTTTCTAAGCAATCACCCGTGACATGACTAAGAAACTGGACACAGAGTAAATATGTGTTGATGGAGCTATGCTTATGACAAGATTAGGCACAAAGGAGGTGGGTGCAAAACTCTGCTCCACCTATGCTCAGGGTAACTACCTCTAAATGTTACTTACTTGTATTAAGAAAAAAAAAAAGAAAAATTGGTTTTATCTAGCATCAGGCATGCCAGATACACAGAGGAAAATTCCAGAGCTGTTCCGCCCTAACCAAGTCAGTAACAACACAGTAGGCAGCAGCAGAAGGGGAGGCCACTGAGCTGTCTGCTTTCCGGTCTCACTGAGATGGAGTGAGAAGCAGTTATATTTGACTACAGAAAAGGTTCTGTGATTATATAAAACAGCTCAAGTCCAGCTTCAAGATGACAGCCTTCTGAGCTATTGTAGGAGGAAAAAAAAAAACTGTGAGGGGCATATTCATGAAATGAGGAAGAGTGGAAACAGGAGAAAACAGACCCAAAACTGTCCAAGGGCAGATGAAAGACAAAATCAGCAGAGAAGGCAATGCCAACGCCATCCTTCTCCCCGCTGTGGGATGGGGGGCTATTTTGAATCTGCTATTTATTCTCCTGGCCCATCCACACATCAGGTGCAACCTTTAGGTTCTAGGCAGGAGGCCAGCCCCATGGACAGTGTGAAACCCCATCAACCACCCTCAGGCATCTCAACCTGGTGATTTCCTTCCGTTCTATATGCAAAGAACTTAGGTAACCAAGCAATGGTCCCCTTATATGCCATATTTCTGTGCAGCAAACACAAACCCCCAGGGTGAGGAGTCAGAACTCAAGCTGGGCAGAGCTGAAGCCTGGGTTCTCTCTCCTCCAGCACTGTCTTGTCCTGACACTGCAGTCCAGCCACCAGCTAAGAGGACAGCTTCAGCGCCTTGTCTCCCCCGGGCTGGGAGGCATAGGGCAGCTACACAACTGGGGAGCTAGGGAGATGCTTGGTCTTGCCACAGTTAGGTGCTTCTGTTCAGATGGCGCTTTACCATCGAGCCGAGCTGACTGCTCCTATCCTAGGGGAACCTTAAACATCTGACCCCTTGACTGGTGTTCATTAGGTCAATGGTGAACCAACCAGAAAAGCACACCAGACTCAATGAAGAAATTCTTATTTCTTGATGCCCTGAAGATACTGAACGCACAAGGAGATCATAGGGAAGAAAGAGCTCAAAGTCAAGGGGCTAAGCTGCACCTCCCTTTAGCCACACCTCTCGTCTGTGCTGGTCTCTCTTCAGCCACCATGGGCACCAGTTACCCTGACTCTGGTCTTTACACCATCCTCCTAGCTCTGAGGGACAGTTCCATCAGAGAGGTGCTGTGATGGACAGAGCTGGCCCAAGAAAACTGACAGGTAGGATCCTTGGGACCTTGTGCTCAGAGACCTTTCTTGATGCTATTGTGGACCACTGAGGCAATGAAATATCCCACACTGGCCCAACCTTCTCCCCAGCCACTGCTCTAGGTGATTCTCAATCTTGGGTCAGGACCCCTTTGGGAGTCAGATGACCCTTCCACAGGGGTTGCCTAAGACCATGAGAAAACACAGATATTTACATTATAATTCAGAACAGTAACAACAAAAATAATTTTATGGTTGGGGGTCACCGCACCATGAGGAACAGTATTTAAGGGTCTTAGCATTAGGAAGGTTGAGAATCACTGTTCTAGACCAAGGGCAGAGAAAGAAATTAACAGCTGGGGGTAGAGAGATGGCTCAGGGGTTAAGAGCAGTTGTCGCTCTTTAGGGGACTCATGTTTAGTTCAGCCCACCCACATGGTGGCTCAAATCATCGGTGCCTCCTGTCCCAGGGGATCTGATGAAGCCACAGTTTAAAGCTCCGACCAGATTCAGATCAGAGAAGGGAGAAAACACAGACTCCAGACTCCAAAGGGAGGTTCTAGCAGCTATGCCATTGCCAGGAGAAGGCCGGGAAAGCCAGGGTGAATGGAAGACGCCGGCATCCGCTACACCTCTTCTTGGTCTATACATTTCACCTCAATATGACAGACATTCAGGAATGAGTTGCAGTAACTCAGATAATACAGTAGTCTCCCCCTTATCCTCAGGTATATATTCCAAGGCCCTCAGCGGGACTGAAATCACAGATGATATCACAGTCTAGAGATACCATCCTCTGTTTTAGCCTCTGTGGCCTGCAGGGCTGCCACGTGGAAACAGTCAATCCACCCTTTCACGTTCAACGCCCCAGCGCTGCAGTCACATCGCTCGCCTGTGCTTTGGAAGCCATCAGTAAAATGAGGGTTACTTGAACACAAGCCCCGCAATGCTGTGACGGCCAGTCTGCTATTGTGTGATGGACAGCATGGCAGCGTGCAGTGTGGATACACCAAAAGGACGAGCAGGACACTGCAAGATCTTACTCAGACATTCAAAACGTATGAGCTGCTTACTTCTGGAATTTTCGATTTAGCTGGTGGTGGGTAGGTGAAACCACAAAGCAGCAAGAGCTTCTGCACTAAAATGAACAATTCTAAAATGGCCGGTTTGCAGCAGAGTCGTCTCAGGATTCTTGGAAAAGAGGTTTAGAGTTTTGTAAAAGGGGGAGTGAGTTCCTGGAGCAAGGATCAGGGTTACACTTGGTGAGCACAGGGTCTGAGCCTCTGGTGGGGGACAGTCAACCTCTGAACCGTGGAACAGAATGACTTTAAAGTGTGAACCGCATCGCCCTAGTGCACACTGTCTTCTGCTACAGCCAAGTCAAAACACTCTCTGTGGAGACCACCGCTGCTCAGTGGTGCATGACCTCATGCAAACAGATGTGCTGTGCACAGAAGGGGCTCAGACACACGGTTCACAAATCTCTGCCTAGATGCGGTGTGGTGACCCTGCTGGCTGTAGCTCACACAGAATTAAGGAAAGGGAAGAAGCCAATGGTGGAGGTGCACACCTTTAATTCCAGCACTCAGAAGGCAGAAGGAAGAGGACCTCTGTGAGTTGGAGGCCAGCCTGGTCTACAGAGCAAGTTTCAGGAGGCCAAGACTACACAGAGAAGCATCCCCCCCACACACACACCCCAAAAGAGAAAAATTGAAAGGGGAAGAAATAATCCCCACCTCCATCACCACACACTCCATCACTGCTTAGTGACTGAGGAAAGGCGGGGGTTTGTAAAGAGAAAGACAACTCTTAGAATCCCAGGGCCTTTCTGCTCCCTACTCAAGATAGAGCTGTGGCCACAGTGCCTCTTCTACACCCTGCCCAAATCCCCCAAATCTGAAAACTAAGAGATCAAAGAAAGAATTCACTTAACAACAGAACAGTATGACCTCACTTGGTGGCAAAATGTGATTTGGACCCATAAAACCCTCTGTTAGCTGTTTATTCAGTGTGAATAGTATATGTCAGGGACACAATAATGAGCTTGATTATATGGTGCTGATGCCAGGCCGCTTTGGAGGTATTACTGAGTGCAAGCCAGAACTTACCAAACAAAAACAAACCCATGACTCCAAATCTTAAAACACATCTGAGGTACACGGGGGAAAGATCATAGGCTTTAACAGGGTAACAGAGACCCTTACCAAGATTACCAAAGGCCCATGAGAGCCAAATCTCCTCTGGCTGTTTCAGGTGATATAGTCTAACGTAAGTTAGACTGCAGGCAGCATTTGGCAGCACTGTTACCCGGAGCCGTAACTACAAGTTACGCCCTGCTTCCCTACCTTCACATATTCCAGAGTCGGGTCCAGAAGATGTGGATCCCTGAAAAGAGAACAGAGGGACGGATACGAGAGAGTTAGAACAAGTTAGGGCAATGCACACTAATTCTTACCGAAATGTATCCAACATTATTTCCCTCTCATCATTTACATTAGTGAGCTGCCTCCAATTCCCAGACAGCATGCCCAACACACAAGGATGTCGACATGAAACCAGAGTCTTCTCAGGAACTCAGTCCAGACGTGTCATTCTTGCAACCAAATTAAAGTCTCAGGAAGTGATAGCATTTTATATGTGATGATTCTAAGCACACACAAGCCTTGAAAACTAGCCTCAAGTTTGAAAGTGGAGCACCAAAGGAGCAAAGGTGAGGGGGGGCGGCCTCAGATGCCCAAACATGCCGCCCTTTCTAGCATCGATGTCGTCGAGGTTAATATCCAGACAACCACAGCAGGCTGCTGTGCCCATTGGACAGTAAGGAAATGGAGGTCCTGGCAGGTGGACAGCTGGCCAGCCCCTGGGTCCTTGCACACAGCCCTGCTCCTCAAGAACATCTCTTATCAGTAACACTCCCCACCCACTGTGTAAACCTGAGTGACTCAGCGGAATATCTTCTAGTGCCCTAGTACGTCACTCCATCTAATGTACACTCTGCGTCAGCTAAAATCCTCCATCAGGGCTGACCAGATGCTCAGAAGTAGACAGCAGGGGTGGTCCTGGGGAGGGTGGCTTACTGCAGATGTGGAGAGGTGGGAGAAGAGAGGGGAGACACCAGATCTAGCACTTACTGAGCTTGCGGGGTTTTAGAGAGACAGACATTGTGGAAAGGACAACGGCTTCATAGACTTAAACCTCAAAAGGGCGACATATTCGCACAGATATGAGATCACTGATGAAGAACGGAAAGCTGTAAAGCCTGCGCGGCCGGTCTCTGAAGAGCAGGCAGGTTTCTTAGCACAGAGACAGAAAGGCCACCATAGGGAGGCAGGGAAACTCACTGGCGCTGCTACCTGGGGAGGGTGAGTCCAGCACTGAGGCCAAGGTCACTGACTAGCACCAGAGTGTTCCATCCTACAGGTCAAGGCCTCAGTGACCCTGTTGTGACGTTGGGTCCTACGCATAAGCACGCCTCACGCCACAGTGACTGTTGACGACTTAGAGCTGTCCAGAGCATGCAGGCGCAGAGGCAGACTGGTATTCAAGGCGCTGCTGGGCAGGCAGATAGGTTCAGACATGAGTCAAAGGATCTGAGCAGAGCCTAAGTTTGCAGTAAAGGGTATGAACGGAAACCTTTCCACACTTTCAGCAGAGGAACACAGTCTGCGGGGTGGGGGTGGGTGGGGGTGGGGTGCTCTCTTGCCAGGCATCTTAAGTCTACCTGCTGTGACATCACTACCTCCCCCTGCAGGTCCCTGTGAAGTCAGTGCTAGGTTCACTCTGGAAAGTGTCATACTCTGGAATGTGATCATGTCATCAAGCCTTGGTTCCATGAACTATCCCACCAGTGACCAAAACGGTCAACAGCATTTTGCTTGCCCTTCCCCGTCTAAGTTCTTAAAACTTGGGGTTCACTCACTTGGTGTTTGGAGCTTACAGGCCCAGTGGCCCAACCCTGGGTCTCACTAACCATAATGCTGACTTTCATCTTCTCTGTCTTGCTATTCCATGTACATTTTAAAATTTACTTCATACACACACATGCCCTAAAGCATGGATTAGAAAACAGAAAAACAAACAAACCAACAACCCACTGGTGTGTACTGTTGAAATTGACGGCTTCCATTCTTTTGGTCTTAGTATATGTTTACCTATTAATTATTGATATTAGAAATAAATCTGAGACACTTCAAAATATTTATCAAAGTGAGAGAGCTCATACAGGATATCCAGGGCTATGGAGAGAGACTCTGTCTTCAACAGGGAAAAGAGAAAGAAAAGGAAAAATCCATTACAGGACTGGGGAGATGGCTTGATGACTTAAAGGGTAAAGGTGCTTGCAGCCCAGGCCTGAAGACCTGAGCCTTGGATCGAAGGCCAGGAATCCATAAAAAGGTGGAAGGAGAAAGCCAACACCACAGAGCTGTTCTCTGGCCTCTGAATGTGCACCGTGGTGTGTGTACACACACATACATCATAATAAAATAAATACAAATTTATATTTACATAAGACATTTAAAATAAGCACATTTCTACAGTAAAGATGTAGTGAGGATAACATCATTTTAGTTTCATGGATCTTAGCATGGACTTGGTAGGACTCAGCTGAATTCGAGTCTACTGCCTTCCATGGATGGTGTCATATGCACTGCTTTACATCAAGAGCGAAATGCCAGAAGCACAGATAAATTAAGTGGCAAAGGGAAGGCTACTTTAAAAAGAAATTACAAATATTACAACTACATCATTATATTTACAGATATTATAGTTACAGATATATGTTCTGATGCCAAAAGTCAGGAAGGTGACCCCAGGATCATAGCAAGCCTGGACACCTTAGCGAGACCCTGTTGTTTTTAGAAAAGAAAAGAATCAAACAGGTTGGTGAGTGGTAGTCATCACCGCAACTCTTCCTCCTCCTCTTTGTGTTTTCAATAGTCTCACTTTGCGTCCCAGGCAGGCCTTGAACTCACAACAGGCTAGCTGGTGGTGTGAGAATAGAGCCAAAAATCAAGTGTCTGACTCTTATACTGCCTGTCATTTATCTGTTAATGTGTGATTATGTGACCAATAACTGGAAAGCACTGGCTAATTTCAGCATAACCCCCTACACACTCACACCACATCACACACATCACATACATACAACATACACATCACACACACACATCATGCACACACCACATACACATCACGTACATCACACACACATGACACATATACATATCACACGCACACATCACACACACATCACACGCACACATCACACACATCACATACATCACATACACATCACATGCACACATCACACACACATCATGTGCATCACACACACATCACACACACACATCATGTGCATCACACACACATCACACACACACATCATGTGCATCACACACACATCATGTGCATCACACATACATCACACACATCACACACATCACATAAATCACACATACATCACACGCACACATCACACATCACATGCACACATCACACACACATCACAAACATCACATACATCACACACATCACACACACATCACACACATCACACACATCCACATACATCACACATACATCACATGCACACATCACACACATCACATGCACACATCACACACACATCACACATACCAAACATAACACACACATCACACAAACCAAACATCACACACACCAAACATCACACACACATCACATGCACACATCACACACATCACACATACCAAACATCACACACACATCACATGCACACACATCACACACATCTCACGCACATCACATGCACAGATCACACACATCACATACATCACATGCACACACATCACACATACACACTACAATTTCAGCATACCCCCCACACTCACACCACATCACACACATCACATACACACAACATACACATCACACACACACATCAATTGTTAACATTACCACTGACCTCACTAGGGAGGTCATTAAGTACCAGGGATTGTCAAATTCATGGTGAAAGATACAAGTTTTCAAAACCCCTAATTTTCACTTGAAAGATTAAATTTTTGGTTTTGTTTTTCTGTCTCTTTCCCCTCCCCCATCACAATCACTGGCAACTAACAGTATCAAATATTTCCCTTGGGTATCATTCATTTTCAGGAAAATATCTGTCAAATTATGTCAAGACCATAATGTCATGATTTGGGATTTGGGATTTCAACTTTTTTTTTTTTAAAGCAGTGCTGTGACAATAAAATGTTTTAGGCACAAGACTTTATTGTGTCATTTTCTTTAGAATTGTGTCTAGAATCTTTGCCCTTCTTACTTCCTTGGCTGCAACATACTTTTACCCTTGAAAGCCAGGGCATTTCTCCCTCTTTGTAGAAATGTACGTGAGAACTCACTTCCCTATTTCAGCCAGGCCTCAGGCTAAACCTCAAACTCTATCGTTAGGGACTGTGTAACCAGCACGGCTGGGCGGTGTGCTGAGCCTCAGTCACCCCCAGGCTCTGCTGGCTGCCGGTAGCATCTTCAGTGAGAGAAAGAGCCCCTCACATGCCACCTGCTTCCTGTCTAACAGCAAGAGTGAAAAGGCTGGGACAATGACCATGCTTCTTTTCCAGAGGACACAGTTTTCCAACACCCACACAGGCAGCTCACAAGACACCTGTAACCTTGACTTCAGGGTGTTTGACAGTCTTTCTGGCCCCCAAGGACACTACACATAATCTGACTTGCAGACACACACACACACACACACACACACTCACACACACACACACACACACACAAGCACCTGCGCTAGTAAATACCTTTTAAAAGAATGAAACCTAGCAATACTATTAATAAAGTTTTTAACCTTTTCCTCAGACATTTTAAAATAAAAGGCGGTCTCATGCAATGGTAGTAGCACAGAGAGGGGACTACAGGGAGCCTGTTCCGAGCTGTCAGTCATTCCCTCTACAATCGCCACTTCAATGTCATCACAGAGAGAAAAGGCCAGTCGCATCCTGGTACCATTGTGAAAATGGACTATCTGTTATAGAAGCTCTCCCTGCTCAAGATCACACATCAAGAACTTTCATTCCAAAGGGTATATGTGTTTGTGTGCATGCGTGCATGTGCATGAGTGACACCTATGAACACATATGTGCACACATAAGCCTAGTGCTTAAAAATTAGATTTTTCTGCTGTAACACTAGGTAGGTATACAGATAACAAAACTGGGCTGCATTTGGAATTCACAGTAAATGAAGAGTTGGGTTTTTTCTGCTCTTAAGGTAACTATATGAGATGATGATGTGCTAATTTGCCTTATAGTAACCTTTTAGCTCTCTGTATGTATCCCATAATAACATACTGCATACCTTAGATAAATACAATAACACTGACTTTTTAAAAACTACAATCAGGACTCGGGAGGCTCCACTCGCACAGTGCCTGTCAGTCTCCCTCAGCTCTCACTGGGCAGCGGCGCACAGACACGTCAGCCTCTGCCCTTCAAACCCTTGCTGCTACTAACCGATCTAACAGCTGCAGCGGCGACATTCCCTCGCCACCCCCAACTTATTCTCGCTCTGCTTTCCTTTACCTTAACAGACACTCATCACCTACGACACACATCACACAATCATCTTCAACACGCAATGGAGCCCGCCGATGTCTCTACAACCTGCTAAAGGCAAACATCATGGAACATCGCGATGGTCAAGACCCAAGCCATCAGCCAATCATCAGGGGAGCCAAGTACAGCTTCACGGGCTTAGCAGAGCATCGCAAGCAGGGAGCTCCGAGGTGAGAGGTCTTCTATGCATCCCATTCTGCACTAACAAGCTGGCACTTCAACCAGGCATTAGAAGCACCCCAAACATCTTTTAAAAATACAGCCATTGCTTGATGTTGTTCTTAGGAGACAAAATTCATTTATTCAAGATTTTATTTTATGTGTATGAATGTTTGCCTGCATGTATATAGGTGCACCATGGAGATCAGAAGAGGGTGCTGGATCCACTGGAACTGGAGTTGCAGGTGATTGTCAACTACCATGTGGTTGCTGGGAACTGAACCCGGGTCCTCTGAATGAGGAACAAGTGCTATTTACGAGAGCCATCCCTTCAGCCTCCTGAATTCATCTATTCAGTGTAAATTATTTTTTTCTTTTTTATCTCTTTCCTTCTTTTTCTTCTCTTTCCTCCCTTTCTTTCTGTCTGCCATTTCTATTTTTAGGGTGCTGGGGACTGGACTCAGGATCTTGGGTGTACTAGGCAAGAGCTCACACCAAGACAGTGTGATGTGGCCCACATCACAGTCCAGTGATTTCCTTTGAAAGACTAGCTTTCCCGTGTGGTTGTCACTAGTCCCAGTGACCATTTCAAGTTAAGTAAAATGCCCAAACGCTCAATGGCCGTGTGTGGTCAGTAGCTCTATTCCTACACATCCCAATCACGGATCAGCTCTGCCACCACAGAGTCCCAAGCTCTACCGCGGTGAGGGATATTCTACAACACACTTCCAAATAGAAGGACGTCATCTTCCAACGAGACTCCCCTTTGTTATTCTTGGCCATAGTTTACTGACTAAACGGGCAAAGCAAATTTGAGGTTCAGTTACCGGTGAGGTCTCCCCAGACACTGGCTTCACAGGCCAGCAGTGCAATAAGTGTATTTATTTTTGGAAGTCATTTTTTAAATTATCTGCTCAAGACCCTGAAATATTTTCATGTCCGTAGACTATTTAAGATGTGAAAACTAGCGCAAGTCATCCAAACATTCTATAGCAGGGCGTGAACAATTCTGGCTCAGTAGAAAGCATGCAGAAGCCATGCAGAGCCATTCCCTGTGAATGTCAGCAATGGAGTTAAGGCTTTGAGATCCAGGGTCCAGTTTTATTTACTGAGAGTTGAAAGGGGGATGAGGTGCTCCAGTATAACTCTGAATGTGCTGCCAAAAGCTGCTCGTGACAAGCAGAGGGTGCGCAGTAGAGTAAAGAGGGACGCTCTTCCATGAGCCTTCGTGTAGAGACGGTCAAGGCTACTCTTTAACAGCCATGGCTTCAAGCGGGGGAGACGAAGAAAAGGAAAATACAAGTATTTCCCCATGAGTTGGCTAGATATGTTAGAGGTGTGATTTCCTCTCGTCTCTGACATAATCAGTGAGTGCTTGCTTTGATTTCCTTCCCACCAGCGACTATAATTCCTATTTCTAATAGTCTCCAGTGTCTCAGCATCAAAGCTAAGGAGCAACTATTTGGAAACCCCAAATTACTTAAGGAACCCATCTTTGTCTCTTTCCTGGGAAAGGCAGGTGTTATTCTGGCCAAGGCTGCTCCTCCCAGGCATGGGTCATCTGAGAACCCTCCTTCTGGGTCCTTTCTCCAGGAAGTTGGCCCTAGCCCAGCCTGACTTCAGGTCACTCCAGTCCACACCACTGTTGCATGCTGTTCTAGGTGGCCAGCCAACCTTCCCCTGCTCCATTAAAGAGGCCCGGCTGAGGGAAAGCATAGACCGCCCAGCATCTGGGTGATCCCATTTCTCAGGGGACACTGGCACTGGCTCAAGAGCCACAGAGGCACAGCACCTGGTACAGGAGGTACAGGTACCCTTCTCCCAAGGAGGGTCTAGGTTTGGAACACAGTGAGTACCAACACACATTGCAGGAGACAGGAGAAAAGAATGTTCCAAGGGGGGAAAGAAAGGAATTTTATACCCAGATATGGTGGGAAGGGCAGATCCTAGATTACAGAAAGTTCCATCTAAAATAAATCTCCAATCACAGCACATGACTGTATTTCCCTTTCTGACATGCTCACCAGTTGAGCTGGTCTGAGGAATGCAGTAGCTAAATTATATCTGGACTTCAGTAAGAGAGCTGAGAGTACACGATATTGCTAGGACAAGACGACTTAGAGGAAGTCAGCAAAGTAGTTTAGTTTCAAACTGAACCAACATCGTCCCAGCAAAACCAAAGCAACCCTGATTATCTAGAAAGGCCCTGATGCATCACCCCAGCCTGGCGCCACGCTAGTCACACCGTTATGGTGGTCTGACAGCACTGTGATCAATGGATGCGTGAAGGGGACCCAGGAGGGCTAGTTCATGGGACAGGATAGGCACCCATGCTAAGGGGGTTCTGTGTATGAACTCTGAACTGTGAGAACCTGGGCCCAGTGTGCCACGTGAGCAAAATCTTTCCGTGTCTTGGTTTTGTCACCTATAATGTGGGAATAATAATAATAGCTCCTAGATCACAGAAGTTGTGAACACCAAATAAGGATGAAATTAGTTTTGTCAAAATATTTTTAAAACAGTGCCTGACACACAAAAGTCATATATAGTGTAAGTCTGAGCAGCACATCAGATAGCATTAGTTAGGTTCGCTGTCTTCTCCCCAAAGAGTTTAAGTGAAGGATAAAATCTAACCAAATACAACGAGTGGATAAAATTTTAACCTGTAGCTTTAAAAACCATGCTTACATCAATAGATGGTGGGGGAGATGGAAACTTTATGATCATCAGATTTAGATGACCATATTCAGATCATGAAATAGATGAGATTACCGAGGATCCAGAGGGATCCTAGGCTATGTTGATAGATTCAACCCCAGACAAAAGGGAGGTAGGAGTCGCTTGTCAGAACATGTCTGGAACACTGGAAGTGATAAAACAGTAATAAATAAAATGCTGGCTTACAGAGGCCAGCCAGAAAAAACAGGAACAAGCAGAAGGGGAGGAAGGAAAATTTACAGGAAATTTAGCCTGTAAAGAACAGGCTTAGAGAAAGAGTTGGCAAGACTGTCACCTCACAGCTGTTACCTCACAAGACTGTCACCTCACAGGACTGTCACCTCACAAGACTGTCACCTCACAAGACTGTCACCTCACAGCTGTCACCACACAAGACTGTCACCTCACAGCTGTCACCTCACAGGACTGTCACCTCACAGGACTGTCACCTCACAGCTGTCACCTCACAAGAGTCACCTCACAAGAGTCACTTCACAAGACTGTCACCTCACAACTGTCACCTCACAACTGTCACCTCACAACTGTCACCTCACAGCTGTCACCTCACAGCTGTCACCTCACAAGACTGTCACTTCACAAGACTGTCACTTCACAGCTGTCATCTCACAGGACTGTCACCTCACAGCTGTCACCTCACAAGACTGTCACCTCACAAGACTGTCAATTCACAGACTGTCACCTCACAGCTGTCACATCACAGGACTGTCACCTCACAAGACTGTCACCTCACAAGACTGTCACCTCACAGCTGTCACCTCACAAGACT